>JASGCC010000355.1:0-177400 GCA_030067915.1 Hydractinia echinata | reverse complement strand
CGTGTCGAGCAGTAGACTGGGAACATACTGAAATTAAAATGAATCTTTTGCGGTTAACCATTGTTTTAGATTTTGCTTTATTTTTCTGTGGGAGAGGATGTATGTGATGATGACCGAAATATGACCGAACACTATCTCAATAAATTTACATTTTCAGTAAAATGGAGATTACAAGGTATTCTGGAGTCCTTCTCGTCACCAAGAGTATAACTCCAGTTATTTTACCAGCTCTACTGTAGGCAGTAGTTGTCGTTCGCTGTTGCTTCAAGAAAAAATGAGATTGTTTTTGCACAACGACATGTCTTTCCTTTTGCCAAATGTCCAACTACGACGTGAGAAATTATATCCGAATTCTTATTTTTTCCTATTTATTATCCGATAATTCGAACATTCGTCAAATTTTTCGGTCTCTTGCGTGTTCGAATTAACGGATTGTACTGTATACAAAATAATGAAAGAACCATTTGTTGATTTGAGTTTACTCCTTGCAAACCACTTTTTTGTACAGTTCGGATTAAAATTTTGGCAGGGGACAGTATAGATCATACCGAAATAATTGAATTTATCAAACTTCTACTTTTTGTTATTAACTGCTCGATTTTTTACGGAAGCCGAGGAGTGCCAATCCGAATTTCTCGTTAAATCCGAGTTTCAATGTTAAATCCGTATTTCAAAATTACGGAATCAACATGTCAAAGTTCAAATCCGCATTTCAATGATCAAATCCGCATTTCAATGATCAAATCCGCATTTCAAAGTTCAAATCCATATTTCAATGTTCAAATACACATTTTATAGTCCAAATCCGCATTTCAATGATCAAATCCGCATTTCAAATTTGCAATCTGCATTAAAGTTCAAATCCGCATTTCAAAGTTTAAATCCACATTCCAAAGTCCACATTTTAAAATCGCTATATTATAATCATATGGCCTAATGGGGAAGGTGACTGTGAGATAATTCAGAAATGTTTTGCCATCATTGCGGAAAAGAATTAGGAAAGGATGACTTTTTTGTGGTAGTTGTGGTACTAGAAGGAAAGGAAATAATTGTATTGAGTCGTGTTCAGAACAGCAGCTTATAACAACATATTTTCAACGTGGAATTCCATACGAAGAAATTATTTACATTTTGAAAAAGCAACATTCTATAACAATGAGTCTTCGCACATTTAAAAGACGTTTACAAAGTTACGGTTTAAGTAAATCTGATTACAGTAAATTCAATCAAGCTAACAATCTCATTCATTCTGAGCTTCAGAAATCAGGTCCTTCGTCACAAATTGGTTATCGTAGTATGTGGAATAAACTGAGGACAACGTATGGGTTAAATATTCCACGGGATGCTGTAATGAACATACTTAGAGAGCTTGATCCGGATGGCTGTAAAAAAAGGAAGTGTCGAAGATTAGAAAGGCGAGTTTATCGTTCTGATGGACCTAATAGTACATGGCATACGGACGGGTATGATAAACTAAAGCCGTACGGCTTTCCAATACACGGCTGTGTAGATGGGTTTTCCAGAAAAATTTTGTGGTTAAGGGTAGTAAGGTCAAATAATGCTTCAGCTGTACCTGCAAGTCTATTCATTCAAACAATTCAGACCTTAGGATATCGTCCTAAAAGCGTTCGAACCGACTGTGGTTCTGAGAACGCAAAATTAGCAGCTTTACAGTGTGCGCTAGCTGACAACTTAGAATCCATAGCTATGGCTCATCTCATTCAAATCAACGAATTGAAAACTTTTGGAGTCATTTTCGAAGGGGCTACTCTAATTGGGTAATAAATTTTTTCAAAGAAATGGTATCAACTGGACGTCTCAAACTAGGCCATCATGTTTATACGGAATGTTTGTGGTTTGTGTTCTCGAAATTTCTGCAACAGGAACTAGACACAATGTCAGAGGAATGGAATAATCATCAAATTAGAGCATCGAAATTTGCTCAAGTTTCCGGAGTTCCAGATCAGCTCTTTAATTTCCCCGAAATAAATGGATTTGAAAACCAAGGAATTGAAGTGATCGCGAAGACATCAGTCAATTATTAGAAGAGGTTGACATACATAAAGAAGCTCAAGAAGCATTAAATCTCGACGACAATGATTTGCAAGCATACTTCTCGCATGTAATAACGGAGGAAAATTTGTTATATCCACCGAAGAGTTGCAAAATGCTTTAGATATTTTTTCTGTAATCATTGAACGCTGTGAATGTTAAGAACATATTAACTTGTAATTAATTTCTAATTCGCTTTGCTTAAACGAAATTAACCTTATTTATTTTCCCGTAGCCAGACTTGACAGATTAAAAACAAGTTTGTTTGAGAAGAGGAGTCGTCCTTAGCTAAAAGGTCGTCACATAATTTACCCTACAAAACTTTTACAATACTCTGCAAAACCACAATATCATTATTTCTCTCACAAAACTGTAAAGCACACTAAAAAAATTATAACATATTCGTAAAGTACCCTTAACATAATTTTTGCCTGCACAGTGGCATAATAAACTTTCTCCTTAACTTTAGGGTGGGTGGGGGGGGTGCTTGAATACTTGAAAGCTAATCGACGTGTGATTGAATTTTCTGAAAATCCGCCCTTTTGCTTAAAATCACGTAACAACGTGATACCGAGGGTTATTACTGTAAGGCCTGTGCTACACCGAAAATAAATTCTATTAATTTCTAATTCGCTTTGCTTAAACGAAATTAACCTTATTTATTTCCCGTAGCCAGACTTGACAGAATAAAAACAAGTTGTTTGAGAAGAGGAGTCGTCTTAGCTTGTACTAAAAGTAGGGGTTATTGGTCGTATTACTTATCGTATTAAAACCTTCTAACTTAGAAACTAAGAATTTCATATCATATTAAAAACCTAATGCTTTTGAGACTGAAAGTAACGAGTTTAAGATCATCTTGCAACGTATCCATCTTTGGCTGATTCCGATTTCCAACGCCCATGTCGTTTGAATAGCCTGTCTGCGACTCCGCCATTTGCAGCCGCTGTTGCACCACCGGATCTAAGGCTATGTAGGCCAAACGTTGATTTTTCTAAACCGATACTGTCGAGCTCTTCTAGGAGTATTTCCCTCATTCTTGTGTATGATAAGCTCTTTCCTTTTCTCAGAGTTCCAATCGGATTAGATTTTGTCACAGTAACTGCTCTAAAAATAAATTCCTCTGAACTCTCGTCCGTTAACTTTGTAAGTTCTAAGTTACACTTTTAGATTTTTGACTGGAATAATTCGTTTCCAGTCTTACTAATAAAATCCAATTTTCCTTCTCTGTAAACGTCAGTTTTGCATTTTCTATGAACAGTTTCATGTAAGAGTCACAAATTGATATATCACAACGTCTAAGACCGGCTATCTCGGAAAATCTCATAAACCCTGCATAGCCAATTAAGCATATTGCTAATGTCCTCATATTGTAAATGTTTTTCTCTGCGAAAGTTTTGTGTGCAATAACTTTAAATGTTCAATTGTAATAGGTTGTTTTCTATTTTTCTTGGTCGAAAGAATTCGTTTAGAAGCCTCAAGCATTTCAGTAACAATAGGATTTTCACATGGGTTTCGTACCCTCCGAGAAGATGAAAAAACTTATAGCATAATAAGCACCTTCGATTTTTGACAAAGACCCAATCGGACTGAACTCCGCTTAATATAAACAACGCAATAGTGGTTGGTTTGGCTGGCGTAATTGACACTTTAAAAGACTTACACCAGCGTTCCCAAATGTTGAACGACGATTGATATTTCTTCAGGGTATTCTCCTCTCTACAAAATGACATATATGTTGGCAGCTCAGTAGCCAAATGTTTTAAAGATTCATTCTCATTTCAATTTTCAAGTGTTTTGTGATAAAGTCTAAAAGGGAGAAGTTATGACAATTTGATTCTACTTGAACTTTCAGAGTATAGTATTGTGCTCTTAATCAAAGTCCCAGTGGACCAGTACTCATACCCTGTGGTCCCAGCGGACGCATTTTTCCCTGTGGCATTTTTAGCTGAAATCCAAATTGACAGCTAGTATTGGCGAAACGAATTTCTCGCTGCCAATGAAACACTTCTTATTTTTTCCCTGTGTTACACATACTTTTGGGTCACCAAAAACCTTTCTGTCTGTGATTGCGGTTTTGTTTTCTGAAAACAGGAGTGGCCAGAAATAAGCAGAAGGCCAATAAGGTAACATAATTACACCTTTACATTTCGAAGTTTTCATGTGTTTTAACACTTTTCCTACAAGACTTGTTGGAGGTACTATGTAGTTGTTTTCGCCTTTCCAATCGTAATTTAGCGCATTTACTCCTTCTGTATTGGGACAATAAAATTTTGAATAAAACCGACATATCTTTTTGTTGTCGTTGTCAGCAAATCTGTCAACAGTAAAAGGGCCCCACAGTTGGTTCAAATTATTATAAAGCTCTTCTTTTACTTGCCAGTCATCGTGATCTATCATACGACTAAGAGTGTCAGCAAATCTTAAATGTTCCCTTGGAACCCCAGTTTACCGTTAGGTCAATTCTATTTTTCCTACATATATAAAATATATTTTCAGCAATAATTTGAAGATCATTTTTTCGGCTTCCCGCGTTTACAATTTTTGACACTGCAAAATTATCCGTTTTCCATCGGATTTTCTGTTTTATCAAAATGCTTTTTAAAGACTCCAGTGAGTATTCTATAGTTTTTAATTCCCTCCAAGCGGAGCTTTTTTCTTGTTCTTCTTGCAGAAACTGTCTAAATGCAATTCTCTGTTGATTTTCATGCATCGCATGCGCTGCCATCCCAGTGGAGCTAGCATCGGAATTTACAACAATCGTTTTTGTAGAATTATCGTACAGTTTGCTTATGTTATATTTTGACAGATTATTTTTCCAAAAGAATAGTTCTTTAATCGCATGGGGGTACTTAGCTATATTTAGCGTAGCATCCCAGGAGAATGCCTGCTCAATGACAGAATATAATCTTCTTGTTTTTAGTTGTGTAATTGCCCCCATTACAATTTTCATAGATATAATTTTACCACACAGCTGTGAAAGTTTTCTCGCGCTTGTGTAAGGTAGGCGTATAATAATATCGTTTATTAAGTTCTTCGCTGAAACAATTCTTTTTTCTGGTATGTACCACTCCATTTTTTCCAAATCTACCGAATTGAAGTTGATCGCGAAGACATCAGTCAATTATTGGAAGAGGTTGACATACATAAAGAAGCTCAAGAAGCATTAAATCTCGACGACAATGATTTGCAAGCATACTTCTCGCATGTAATAACGGAGGGAAAATTTGTTATATCCACCGAAGAGTTGGCAAAATGCTTTAGATATTTTTTCTGTAATCATTGAACGCTGTGAATGTTAAGAACATATTAACTTGTAAAGATACTGTTGTTGTGTAGGTGCCTTGACTAGTGAAATTTGAACAAACCACTTTGGCCGTAAAAAGTAATTTGTTAGTGGGGTAGAAAATTAGAACATACTAAATTTTTTATTCCACTTGGAAATACTTTTTTCTTTATCGTAGTATCGCAGTGTTTTTATCCTCTATCTATATGTATATAACAAAATAATAAAAATAAAAGTAAAGAATAAACTAATGTAAGATATGCCGCCATTTTTTTTTTAAAGTCCAAGGTAAACAATATTTTACATTCACTTCTGACCAAAACTTCAGATCAAAACTAGCTACTAGTTAGTGAAAAATGTAAACAAAACAAGCATAACAGAAACGAAATTTTTTAATCTTATTTAAAATTACGTTTTTAATTACCATGATAATATATATATATAAGCTCTATCCATATATAACCAAATAAAAAAACACTATAAGTAAAAACTTACCCTATTAAAATACATCCAATATATAAATGACAAAAGATTTGCATCTTCCAAAAACCAAAGTCCATTGAAATCGCACCAATAAAAGATTCTGCCATCTTTTCTTCGCAATCTATGTGCGTGGGAATTGTGACGTGGCATACTACAAGTACTAACCACAGGGAAGCATCTGCAGCCACTATTACAGTCATGTTTGAAATAAACAAAATATTTCTTTGGGCGTTCCATCGGAGATATTGTTGTTGATCCAGTTAGGAAATTCAAAACTTTTGCGGGTGAAATAACAATTGATTCTAGAATAGATTTGAGATAAATATTTTACTATAGAAAAGATACTGGGTTGAAAAACAAGACATTTGTAAATTATACATTCTCTTGTTAACATAGATAAATTGAACGACTCACCATCTTTAAAACAACGCTCAATAAAATCCAGAAACATTTTATGGATTTGAATTTCTTTGGTTTTCGCATTACTTCCATCTTCACTGAATACTGGAACTACTATTTCTATAAAGTTTTCGTATTTCCATATGAACAATTCTGAAGGGCAGAATACATGCTTGAACACATCCTTTTGCTCTTTGATTATGTCTAGTACATTAAAGCAACCCATGCCAGACGCAATCTCTGTTAAGCCAGCTACTAGGGGTTCGATCTTGCACTTCATAAAAATCGATCTAAAAAAATAAAAAATAAAGTTCAACAATTTTCAGTACACATTTTGAAAATATTTTTTAACATACTGTAGCACGTGGTATGCCACGGTAGCCCACCAACTCCAAAATCGGAAAGCGCAGTAGCAGTTGTAAATATTTCAACGAACTCACTGTCTGATTGAGCCTTTATTAACTAGATAAAAAATGTAAAAATGTATTCGTAAAACATTTAATATATAAATATCAACACAAAAACTAACTGATCCATTCCATTTATTTGTGACATTAAAAAAAGCAGCCAAAAGTGAAAATAATTACGTAGTATAACATACATTTTTGTAAAAGTCTGAACAGGAAGTCGAAGGCAATTCCTTTGGTAGATCTTCTAAGGCTTCTTTTAACCCACCACTCAGATATCTGTAAATCCAGGGTGCTAAAAAGCCTGGTCCTGGACCATTGTGTACAAGAGAAGCAGCCATGAGATGTCCAATGTTGAAAGCTGTACCACTGGCAATGCTAACTGTCCCCAAAAATGGTTCATAGCCTTGTTCGTCACTACCAGAAAAATATTGATCTTTGATTTCCTTGAAACACTCTAAAAAAAAAAAGTCTTCATTGTTTGCAAAAAAATCTAACAATTTTAAAAGAACAATTTGGTTATAGAACACAAGCCTCAAGAGTAAAAACAGGCATATTAAAATATACATGTACCTGAATAAAATTCTCTAGACACACCACCTGCGTCCACTCCAGCTTCTCCAATGAATGTTATGTTGTATAGGCAGCCAGGCTCGTTCCATTTTTATTGAAGAAGGACACAAAATCAGCAAAACAATGACCTTTTCGTACATGATTGAAAGGTCGGTGATGATCTTTGCTGACCGTAATGCTGAGTGGATTTTAATTAAAACATCCTCGTCTTTTAATATAGGGTTTTCTGTTTGTTCCTCTTCCATTCCTGTATTCAAATTTTGATTTTCATCTTCGGAATCATAAATTAAAATCCAATGACATTGACCTTTATGAAGTTAGCCGGGTCAGCATTTAGGAAATGATAAAGTAAACTAACAACTCTAACGGCACCTGACCAACCAACTCATTTTCTCCATCTTCCTTTTCCTTATAAATTCCAATTGCAAACTTGTCATATTCTCTTGCTTCTTCTCTGGAGTCTGACTTCGCTGATAATTTTTCATTGAAAACTGGTGCCCAATTACTTTTATTAACATGGTAACCCCGCACGACACTTCTAAATTTTATTCTGTGCAGAAGCTGATTTCAAACCTACTGATATCATTGCCATGGACGAAACGGCGGTTTGGGCTGACATGGTGAGCAACACTATGGTGAATAAAACTGCACAGAAAGATGTCACACTTAAAACTACCGGCCACGAGAAGGTACGAGTCAGCGTTTGTCTTGCCGCCAAAGCAGATGGTACGAAGCTGAAACCATTCATTGTTTTTGGCGGTGCTAAGCGTGAGTCTGCAGCCTTAAATATGGAATACAAAACCAAATGTGTTATGGCATCATCTGCAAATGGCTGGATGAATAAGCAGCTAACTATTCAGTGGTGTCAAGAAATAGTTGGTTCATTTGCGTTCCGGAAACGGCTTCTTGTATGGGACACATTTGAAGTCCACATGACGGATGAGGTCAAACATTCATTAAAATAAATGAAAGTTGAAAGTGCGCTGGTACCTGAAGGGTGTACTAAATACATCCAGGCCCCAGATGTTTATTGGAACAAAGTCTTCAAAAGCTATGTCACCGAGCTGTATGATGAATGGCTAGCAAACGGGACCCACCAGTTTACTGAGACAGGGAATATGAAACCTGCTCCGCAGCGCATGGTAATCGAATGGATTTAAATGCATGGCAAAAACTTCCAAAGGATCTCATAATTGATTCCTTTAAGGGTTGTGCACTTAACATCAAGACAGACGGCAGCGAATACGGTAAAATTGATTGCTTCAAAGAAAAGAAGCCATGCGCAGAACTTTTAAAAAACCAAACAATGCTGCTATGATCCTCTCAACGAGATGGACACATACCCCTTCGAAGATCCTACCGATTCAAAAGACTATTATACCATAAATTAATTTTTAAATAAACGCCCCCCCTCTCTTATTTATGCCTCCCTTTAATAGACTTAGTGCTCATATATTTTTACTACCGTGTATGACACTAAGGTTAATAATCAATACACGCATGGTCGGATGTGTTTATACTCAGCAGTTTACACTAACAACCAAACAAATACAACAGAGATGTTTATCTTCCATCTTCATATATATTTTTTAGTCAAGCGAAAAAATGCGCAAAGAAAACGTTCAGATTTGCAACCTCTATAATTTTAATGATTTATTCCGGACTTTAAATACAACTAGTATATTTATATCTGAAAAAAATGTTTACAGTACCTTTTTTACATATTCTGAATACTGGACAAACATTAACAAATTTTTGTACAGAAGCAAAAACAAAACAAATATATCTGCTGACGTTCAAGGAAGCTACAAGAGCAAAAATGTTATTAGACTGCTACAATTTTACAAGTTTTTAGCGAAACTCTGTTGGTACATAAATACTAGGGACTTACGGGGACTATCTGCAACGAGGTTGTCAATAACTTTTCATAAAAGACCATCACATGAAAAACGTGCCAAAAGCGACAATGTGAAAAAAAATCAAAACAAATATACCTACTCTGAAAAATTGAAAAAATGTGAAACTGACGAAGAAACTGACAACAAGCCGTTAAAACACAAAAAATGTTCTGGTTGCTTTTTTCAGTAATATTTCCATATCACATTTATACTTATCCATTTATACTTACAACCTCAAAATGGTTTCTTTCGAGTCGAAGTGAGAATAGAAATTTTTTGGGGGATTTACCCTGATCTGCACATGCGCATTAAAAAAACAATTATATTTTCTCCGTCGTAGATGGTCCCGTCCTTGTTTCGTAACGGCCAAAGGTGGGTGTACATCTTCATCGGTAGAGCTTTTTCTTAAAATATTTCAGAGTTCTAACCCTCCATAAGTTGCTTCTTTCAATTTTTAAACGTAAGAAAAACTAGGAAACTCATCTCTTCCGTTTCTTTGATGTAAAAAGCGTATTCGGATTAGCAAGCCATTTTTCATAGCAAACTTTGGAGCAAAAATAGCCAACTATTTTAGCCATAGTGCGCCCTGCACTGAAGTGGTCGTAAGAGACAACAGATGAAACTTCCAACAAATTAAATGGTTGCACATATGGTATAAAATAAACAAAACACGGAGTACCACATGGACAAAACTTCACATTCTCGATTCTTTCAAGAACAAAATGTGGTAGATAGTCTTCCGGAATCTTAGTTCTAAACAAAAGAAAAGAAAACATCATCCAGACGTCAAAACAGCCTTTTACGTAAAAAAGAAATGCATCTTCTAAGGATGATTTCCACTTAGATTTTTCTGGGTAATGTTCGAACTAAATGAGTCGTATGCTTTAGCTGGGTACGCTTAGATTTTTACAGAGAAAACAGTTCTCTGCAAAAATGTCAGTCAAGTTTAAGGGCTCGTTTCCATTTGATTTTATTTTCTACTATAGCGCAAAAAGCTCATTAGGTTTTTTGTTAGTGCGTGCGCACTTAAGCAAAATCTCTATTATTTTCAAACTGTGCACACGCTAAACCAAAAGCTCGCCAGTCAAATGGAAACGAGCCCCTAAACTTTGTTCATTTTACTTCGCGCGAACTTTCTTATATTATCAAATCGCTAAAAAGAGTGTTTTGTCGTTATTTTTTTAAATGGATTACCACGACTTTGCGCCAATTTTTGAGAAACAAATGGAAATTAAAACTATTTTTGTTCTACGGCTTTAGCCAGTTCTTTAAAATGGGCTCCTTTTTTGTCGCTCCTTTTTTGTCACCGAGACTAGTAAAGCACGGCAGGATACCAGTCTAGTGTAGCGGTACAGGAATTATTAGTTTTTGAGTGTTATAACAAACTACTCTGTTGCACAAGGTACAAAAACCTATTATTTTTACAAATTAATCATTTTGCATTATTATTTTATGTTCAGTTGGTTTCGCTAGTACCAAGCTGCAACGGTCGTTTGTTATCTTTTAATTGATCTGAAATTTTACGAAGCTATAGATTTGTATTTCGTACAGCGAGTTTCAACAGGCTAAAATTGTTTTAAAAAACAAAATTAATCAAAAATAGTTGTTTTTATTGCTTTTTACGTTTCATTTAGGTTTCATAAAAGCAGTGTTTACAAACTTGAACTCATTTTCTACTTTCATATTTTTCATTCTCTTTTGCTGTGCCAGTTGAAATAATTAATTATTAATAACCTGAACATTTTTTCTGCACAATTAACTAAAGCAAATACTCCCCTGCAGAGGAGTACTAAATCAAAAATACGCCGTAGAACTTCCTGTCGAAACGGCTGGTTTATTGTAGATTCATTTTGTTCGAACTTGGGAATTACTTTAACACAATGACATACTTATTTGTGGCAATGCATCGTGCTGATAGCTCAAATAAGGATGGAACACTATCGAGGATGCTGTTTTTTAGCTCGCACTTTTTCTTATCAAACAAATTTCCCATTAAATTTAACTGGTTTAGCTGAAGTACTCGAAAGCTCCACGGTAGTACATTTATCTTGTTATGCTCCAGATGTAAATCTTTTAATTTTTGTAACCGACCAAAATTCGCAGGTAAATATTCTATCTCATTTCTGCTCAACATCAGAGTAATTAGCTCCTTCATATATCGTAATCGATTGGGAAGATATTTTATTTGGTTGTCTGATAAGTCGAGTAATGTTATGCGCTTCGATACTTCAGCACCTATTAAACACGAAGGAACTGTTTGGAAAGCATTGTTCGACAATTTAACCGACCAGAGATGGATCAGGCTATCCATGTTTGGACACAAGTTGGTTAGGTTATTGTAACTTAAATCCAACACTTTTAGATTAAACAGTTTCAAAATGCGCCTATCAAATTTTCTCAGTGAACAATGAAGTACTATTAAAGACTCTAAGCTTGGAGGAAACGATTTTCGTATTGGGTAATTTTCTTTTGTTAATATTCTCATATATGTTTTCGGCTTCTCCAGATCACAGCTGTTAGGGTGCACTATTGTATTTAATTTATCTTCAGATGACGTGTCTTCTCCTTTATATGCTAACTTAAGCACGTGCAGAAATTTCTTTAAACTGGACGGATTTGCCTAGACGAAAAAGGAAAATGTTATTTTGTATAAATAAACGAGTTAAATAACATCAACTTGGAAAATTACATGAAAACAAGCCCGTCCGTGCACAGTTTACCTAAATATATACATATATTTTTACTACATCATGTAGATGTAGTACAAATTCAGACGGGGCGAACACGAGAGGGAAGCCACAACTGACCATTGTTCATTCGTGAGATACCATGGACAAATCTTTGTCGGACAAACACAGACAAAAGTTTTGTCGATAAAATGTAGGTCTAAACGAATCCATAGTAGCATATTAAAAACAACGCAAAAAACATCACGAAAAAATGATGTTCATATATTTAAGGATACGGTAACCCCCTGAGGCACATACTCAGCATATTTAAAATATCTCCTCTGCTCGCTATATTAACCCTAACAAATATATATATTCTGAAAGCCAAATAAATCATCTCTAGAGTGATGATAAAGTATTTCTATAAAAAAAATCCAAAAAGGAGAAAAAAAAATTTATACAAAAATTCACCCCTCCAGTTCATTTTGTCGAACACTCCCCTCAGTAAAATTTTTGTTCGTTGAAAAAAATATGATTGCGAAGCTCTTATTCAGCTCTAAAAAACTTTACTTTTTTTACTCAAAACAACACGTGGTTCCAAAAATATCGCATATTTTGTGTTACAATAGCTGTTTTATGACTGATTTATCTATTTTTAAGCATGATAGATCAATAACTCGATATTTCCTCACTTTCTGCGTTAGAAAAAGCAAAGTTTTGTAGCCAAAGATATAATTGTCGCAACAAACTTGTTTTCGTGCAATTTCGACAAGATGGAGGGGAGTGTTCGACAAAAATATATACCGTTACGACTAAAAATTTTATTTCGAGAAAAAGCTTTTACCTGCAAAAATCATGAGGAAGAAATGTTACACCCACTTAAACGTTATGAATAATTAATAAGTCATGAATATTTTATTTAAAATTAAAGGTAAAGTGTTTTCGTAGAACTATGGGTCTAGTTATTGTTTAACAGACAACAGGATAACATAAGATACCAGGATAAAAACGAAAAAAATAAGGAAATAAATTATAAAGGTATAGATGATAAATAATAATATATTTGTATAGATTATTAAAGTGTGAATGTTTCCTATGTTATATGTAGAGATGCAATTTTTTATTCGTTCTGCAAAACTCTCTTTAATTATTATACAGATTAAATATATTTGAGGAATTTTAAACTTTGAGCACACCATTGAAAACACTAAAAGATAAAAAATATTTTTTCTCATTTTATCCCTCTAACAATAAATATTTTTGATTCTTTTTAAAAAAATATCAGGAAAATATGCCAAAGAATCAAAATTAAAAAAAATAATTTTTTTCTGAAGGGGTTTACCGTATCCAAGGGAGGAAGAAACTTTCGGTTCAGCTTTAAAGGAAACGATTGATAAGAAGTTTAGCTTAAAATGTTAATTATACTGTGAATATGAACTGTACAATATTTTTTATGAGCTGAGCTTTGGTTCTCGAGATATTTAAAGTGAAAGAATTACTACGGTCGCCGCCATCACAATCTCGATGCGGATCTTCTGTTCGGTAAATTACAACTTGTGTTAGTATATTTTCAGCTGCTTTAAATTTGCAATCGTACTAATTTTCTGCCAATTTAAATTGTCGATCACGTTAATTTGCTGCTATATTAAATTTGTGATCGCATTCATTTACGACTTGTTTAAATTAGTGACCACGTTCATTTTATGCTGCTTTAAATTTGTGATGAAGTTCATTTTTACGGCTTTAAATTTGTGATGAAGTTCGTTTTTACGGCTTTAAATTTGTGATGAAGTTCGTTTTTACGGCTTTAAATTTGTGATGAAGTTCATTTTTACGGCTTTAAATTTGTGATGAAGTTCATTTTTACGGCTTTAAATTTGTGATGAAGTTCATTTTAACGGCTTTAAATTTGTGATGAAGTTCATTTTTACGGCTTTAAATTTGTGATGAAGTTCATTTTTACGGCTTTAAATTTGTGATGAAGTTCATTTTTGCTGCTTTAAATTTGTGATGAAGTTCATTTTTACGGCTTTTAAAATTTGTAAATGAGCTAAACCTAGAGCAACTGTGTCTATATAGTAACTGTGTCTATAGCAACTATTTAAATATGATAGCATGAAATGTAAACAACAAAGAAATAAAGTCAAGAACGCTAAACAATAGAGAACAGTAGCTACTGCATTTACAAAAAGCCTAAAATTATTAAAATTCAGTCTTTTGATTTGATGATGCATTATGTCAATTGAACTTATTACGCTGAAGTGCACATAAAAACAATATGCGAATACACATAAAGAAATGTAAACAAATAAAAATATATCTTTCTTTTTGCTTCTTTAGCCTTTTATTAGGAGTGCCAATTTAGAAATTGCACTTGCACATAATAACGAATTAATTTGCACTCTAAAAGGGCAACGTTTTAACGATAACTCGCATTCTTATATAATTTCTGTGATAAGGCTTTTACTTATACACCCATCGTTTTTTGGCTGAATTAGGATTTTAAGAAAGTTTGCAGTTTGTATGTTGCCAGTGATATTAGAAAAAAAAACTGGCACATGATATGGTACCCTTTGATATGAATCGACGAAAATCACAGAGAAAGGGAGTTGTTTTTAGATCTGGTGAGTGGTTATATCTAAAATATGCATATACATCAACTAAAATCAGTAGTCTACTGATTTTAGTTGATGTTTTGAATTAAACAATGCTGAATAAATCTTACCTTGGAAATTATCAGGTCATGTGGGGGATCCTTCATACTTAATGTGCACTTTCCTTCCTCTATAAACTTGCTATAAGCTTGCAATATGTTGCCTTTAATCTAAAATATATTACCAAGTCACATATTAATTTAATATTGCATATTCCATTTCGTTATGTTGTAAGAAATTAAATCTTTCTTTTTGGTAGAAGGTAACAGCAGCAGCTGAAATACATTATTTATTGTATATAACTTTATGACTTCACTGATGGTTTGCTGCAAGTTTTCTGGTCGTTCTGTATAGACTGATGGTTCGCTGGTCGTTCTGTATAGACTGGTCGTTACCTGTTTTAGTCCTTACGCATGTATTGAGAGTATTCTGGTCCAATAACAATTTATTTAGAAGATTAGTTATAAAGTTACAGTTTAATTTGTAATGTTTGAAAATTTTAAAAACTTTTTTTCCTAGCATACTTAGTTTGGAATTTTTCGCTACAGTCTAGTAACTATATCAATAGACTACAATTTGGTATAAATGGTTTCATGTTTCACTTGTCAACTACACAGAAATAGCTGGTTATTTTTTTTTAACCATCTAAATTTTTTTTAGCTCTTTGTTTTATCGTTATTATTTCCTTTTACTTTCTTGATGTTTTAAAGTGTTTCTTTTTCCTCTCTAACCACACAGCACTTTACTATTTTTAGACAAATTAATAATATACCTAAAAAGTATAAAAACAATTATACACAGAGCTGTCAATTGCCACAGCTGTTGAGGAAGTAAAACAGGGGGCAACTGTGCACAAAATTCCAAAAAAAAGTACCATTGTTCAATATCAATGAGGCAAATGGGAGCTTTTAAAGAAAGGTCGGAAAAAAGACATTCACCTAAAATGAACAAGAAACTAGCAAACTGCATAGGAAAGATGTTAACATTTTTGGAAAATATTTTCAGTAGTTCCCCAAATAATAAGTCTTGGGTTTTGACCAATAAACTGCAAAAAACTGACTAACGCAATGATATCTATGCTTTGGGTGTTTTTTAGGCTTAACAACAGAAAAGAAGTAGGAAGAAAATATTTTGAATTGGTAATTGGGATTTTAAAGCGAAGTTTTTATTTACCCAGTCAAAAAAATTTTTTTACCCCATATTATGGTTAAAAAAAATATCACAAATTTTTATTTTGCGTTTATATACAATTACACAATTGTATTCCCCTTTTTCAAACATTTTAACAAGGTAATACGGTAATACGAGTTTTCATACTTGCCAAAGTGAACTCTTACTCAAATTCTTCCATATGCCCTTCACTAGCATTTGGCATTAAAACTTAAAAATTCATTGTTGATTTTTTTTAAAACTGTAAATTTCAAAATTTTGTTCTTTTTACCCTGCTGACTATAACATCTTTTTATTCCACATAGAATTTTCTTTTCACAAACATTATTCAATCATTTAAATTAACTTCACAAGATAAACTATTTAAAAGTGCGACTTCAAATTTCCCTAAGAGGTGTCAAAATAGGGGTTCGTTATTGAGGAAAACCATTATCAAGTATTCACAGTTATGATACGGTTGAAATAATAATTTTAAAGCTATACATTGAAAACATTACCTGGTACTTATCTCCACTTTTGTTCTTGCTAGTGTGTACAACAAAAGAAACAACATCCTCTCCACACTTATCATTCTTCTTTAGAAGACAAAATGTAGCATAACATTTACGTAACTCAGTTGTAGAAACGCATCTGTTTACCACAATAACTTCACATCTTAGAAGCATTTTTATGCTCTTGAGAGTACAGTTATCCAAGAAATATAAGAACAAGGATTAAAATTAACAACCAACCAACAGATACTCAATCAAGGAAAACTTTTAGGAAACTGTAAGATTTTATTAAAACTAAACAGGAATATTTCTACAAGTAAGATGAGTAAATCCTGAAAATATCAGCTCTTTATCTTTTTTTGTTTAGACAAAGTATTACAGTTTCTCGTAAAATCACAATTATGGGGGGCAAAACTAATTTTTTAGCCAACTTTGGCACATGTAATTCTTAAAAAAAATTGCTTTAAGATCCTTAAAATTGAGAATCTCAAACATAATCCATGGGTATTATGAAAAATATAAAACAAAAAAATTCCTTCTCCATATTCAGGCCATAATAGTGGCCTAAAAGTGCCAAAAAATAAATTTTGAATACAAAAAATGTGGTTGAATATAAATCTGTACATAGAGGACTATTAGTTTCAAAAAGATCAAAATAATATAATATTAGGTCAAATCAACAGATATTGAAAATACACCTGCAGGAAATTTAAAAACATTTACTTTATTGTTTAAAGCCACGGAAACCAATAGTTACATCTACTTTATTGACTGAATTTATTTTTACTGTTCACTCAAAGCATAAACTTAGTATCAACAAAAAAATTAGTGGGGCTTAAAACTTTCAAAAAAGTAAAAAAACATGCAAAAAATGACAATTTCAGCACGTTGATGCAAGACAGGTATAACATTTTAAATAAAAATCCATGAAACTGATTCATATTCTGATGACATAAACATCTTAGTTAAAAAATATATTATATAGTCATAAAAATGTTCACAAAAATCACATTTTCATACCCAAAGTAGCAAAATTTATCTAAAACGGTAAATTTCAAAACCTTCTAACCATCATTATAATTGACTAAATGACCAGATTTTTCCGAATTGGTTAATAGGAAGAAGAAGTATATACCAGGACATAAAAATGTAAAACAATCAGTGAGTTAGGCATAAAAATATTATCTTAAATATGTCCAATAAATCTTTTTTTAAATAAGACGAGTTCAACAAAAATGGCAATGTTCAAAACATTGTAACCTTCATTCTAATTTTAATGTCTTTATCAGACATTACAGTACCGTGGTGATTAAAGCACCATCCATAGAGGTGTCTGTCATTATTAGTGCGCTTGGCGCAGTTCCAAAGGCAGACTCTGAGGACCTCCGCCTTATTCACGATTGTTCCATGCCTCCGGGTCTCGGTGTCAACTCTTACATTGACATTGAGAAGCAAAAATTCCAAACACTTGATGATGCTGCTCGTTTGTTGCGTCCTGGCTACTATATGGCTAAGGTTGACTTACGACATGCATACAGATCTGTCCCCGTACACCCTGCTAATTGGTCAGCATTAGGTCTAAAATGGCGCTTTAGAGGTCACAAGCATTTTACTTATTTGGTTGACACTAGACTCCCTTTTGGGGGAAAAAGTGCACCAGGTATCTTCCATCGCCTGACTCAAGCAGTCCGCCGGATGATGGGTAGGACGGGTTTTCCCCTTGAAGTTGTCTATCTGGATGACTTTCTAGTCATCGGCCGGACAGAAGCTGAATGTAAGTTGGCATTTGACACTTTATGTTCTCTTTTGCTCTCTTTAGGGTTTGAACTTAGTCCTCCTAAGGTAGTTCCTCCATGTCAATGTCTGATTTTTCTAGGTATTTGTCTGAATATAGTGGAACTCACGTTATCCTTGCCTCCTAAGAAGTTACTTGATTTGCAGGAAATTATTTCCTCTTTTTTACATTGCAAAAGGGCCTCCAAAAGGCAGCTGCAGCAGTTGGCCGGTCGCTTGAACTGGGCTTGCAAAGTTGTCTATGGATGTCGAACTTTCCTATGTCGCATTCTTGACCTCATGGGATCCTTACCTAACTCTGCCTCGAAGTGTCGACTGACACTCGGATTCCACAGAGACATGGTGTGGTGGCATGATTTCCTTCAACAATTTAATGGGAAATGTGATTTTCATGAGAAACGTCCTGTTACTGAACTTCAAACTGATGCATGCAGTTCATCAGTCGGTGCATACTTTTTAGGTGACTGGTTCTACTCAAATCTGTTAGTAGACTACCCGTCCCTCAGTACTTCACATATAAATTTTAAAGAGGCACTTTGCGTTGTACTCTCTGCTGTTCGGTGGGCACCTTTGTGGCGTAACAAAACGGTTCATGTTTTTTGTGACAATACTGCTGCTGTTGCCATGCTTAATAAAGGTACCACTAAAAACCCCATAATGATGAGCTTTCTCCGGCGATTGTTCTGGCTGTCAGCAACATTCAACTTCCGGTTAAAAGTATTTCATGTTGCGGGAATAAATAATGTTACTGCTGATCATGTGTCGCGTCTACACGACCCCACACATTTTCTTGCTTTTGCGGAACTCCTTGTTCGCTACTATAATAAGACCTTGTTTGAGCTTTCGGCCCTTGATCACATGTCATTGTTCAGCTACTTTTTGTTACTAGGTAAGTTTTCCATTACTGTTTAGGCTTGGACCAGTTTACCCTAGGATTGATGTCAGATGTTCTGTTTTTCCGTCAAGCTACCTATGCTGTATCCACAAAAAGTAGTTACCGTACGCATTATGCCACCTACAGGAAGTTTTGCGATCTCATGTCGATGTCACTAGTACCCGCCTCTAATAGTTTTTTGTGTTTATATGCAGCCTATCTTGCCAGGTTCTTGTTACCACAATCTGTCTGTCAGTATATCAATTTTGTTGGGCTCTTGCATCGGGAGATGGGTTTTCCCAATCCACTTTCCCACAACTGGATTTATCAACAGTCCTCAAGGGTATTAAACGTACACTTGGTAAACCTCCACAACCCAAGTTGCCTATTTTGCCTGATTTGCTTATTTGTATGCGGTCTCGTGTTAATTTAAATTGCAGTCGCCATGCCTCCTTTTGGGCTATTTGCCTTGTGGCCTTTTTTGGGTTGTTTCGTAAGGCACATTTACTTCCTCATTCTGATGCCTCGTTTGATCCTAAGCGCCTATTTACTAGGTCAGACTTTGTGTATTCTAGTACAGGTATTACATTAACAGTTCGATGGAGCAAAACCATTCAACTTGGTCAGCGTACAGTTGCTGTTCCATTGGTGGCTATTCCAGGCTCCTCATTATGTCCTGTTACAGCTGTCCAACATGCATTTTCTTTTACCACGGCAGCCTTACCTAATAGCCGGGCTTTTTGCTGGAGAGACTCCTCTACCCCTAAGCTCTGCGTTTGTCATTTATGTCTTGTATGAAGCAGGTACTTTTAGAGTTAGGCATTCCTGCTTCTCAGTATGGGACCCACTCCTTCCGGCGTGGTGGTGCTACCTTTGCATTAGAAACGGGGTTTCTTTAGATGTCATCTCACTTTTGGGGGATTGGAAGTCCGATGCCATGTATCTTTACCTACATATGCCCCTGGCGCAGCGCGTGTCCGCCCAACAGGTTATTGCATCACATTTAGCTTAATTTTTATTTCTATTTTTCACACCTATTCACTTTGGATTGGCACTTCAACTATTGCCTAGACTTATGCTATTCAATCGTTTTTAGTATTTTTTATGCAGTTTTTGGTTTAGTCTTCGATACAGTCCTCAGCGTTGTTGCCTTTTATCATTCAGCAGATTATACTCTTACTATATAACATAGATGTTTTTACGTATTATATAGCCTTTGCTTTGTTTTATGAGCCTTTGTTCTTGTATTTATCCAAGCTTGTAAGAGACCGTTTATTTTCATTTATATGTTTGTAGTTTGTATATATTATAGTCACTTTTGTAGAAGAACTGACACTATGCACACTTGACTTCTTATTGGTTGAGTTTAAAGGTGTTCAAAACCTAAAGTATGTTTTCAATGCTGCAAGAGGAGATTTATCTGCAAAGAGTTCTATGCATAATTCTCCCAGTCGGAATGTTATGTGGTACAACTTTCAGTTGAGGGAAAACACAGACGTTTCACTGTCAAACTCTCCAGAAGAGAAGATTTGATAAAAATAAGAAGTACAAGTATCTAAATCAAACTAAAGCTAAACTAGCAAAAACTCTCCTAAAACTACACAATATGACAGGTTTGAAGTAAGAAAATAAAGATTTTTGCGAAGCAATTGAGCTTCGCGAGCGAAGCGAGCGAAGCGAAATTGTGGAGCACGTTTGCTACACGCGAGGTATACCAAGAGAATTATCGAGATTCTCAAAATTTCGATAGAAAAAAAATCATATAAAATCAGCGTAAGGAAATATGACTGATATTTTTTCACAAAAGAGTAGGTTATTTTTTTCTCTACTAGAACAAATAAGTTTGGACCGAGCAGCTGTAATAAAAGTTAGCTAAAAATGCCAATAAATAGGCTTTGTACCCCCCTACCCCCCGTCTTTCGTACCCCCCCCCGTTATTTCCCGATTTTCCGTTTGCCGGAAGCGAAAGACTGGGAAGTACACTCAAGCAATCAGAAAACGGCTATCGGTTAATTTGAATTATCGTGTATTTTACAGACCTAACACAAATACATAGTTTATACCAAGTCCTGATAATAATTGGCTTTGCTGGCCTGCTTTTTCTCTTAATATTTCGAGTTGGAAAGCTTGTACCTTTTCTTTGAAGACACACTATATTAATTTGAACGTTTATAATGCGCAAAAACGTGTTATATTTATGGCTTCATTAAAAAGAAGATTTTAAAGTACCAAATTATCAGCTTGAATTGGCATGTTTGTGGTATCCTTTTCATACAGCAGAAGAAAAGTGAGTTGCGAAGGTATGGATGATTTGAAAGTTATTTTACGTTTTTTCCTTGGTTTGATGTAGCTAGCTAGCTAACTAAATTACTTTTTGGTGCCTGTGACCACCATGGAAAATATTTTTTGCTGTCATCCTTCAATTGCATCATTAGCTAGCTACCTCTAGCTACAGTCAGAAGAAGAAAATTCAATCCGTAAAGTATTAACAAAACTCTTTCTTTTTAAATTTTATTATACAATTTTTAAATATTTCCTAAAACTCAAGTTGCTTCTTTTTTTTGTTGCATCGTGGAAATAAATTTAAGTCACCAATCCAAAACTAACGGGAAAATATACCTCTTCATTCTTTAAGGTATATATTTGCTCATTTGTGGTTAAAAACTTTTGTACTAGCCTCTTTTTACTGATGTATGTTCTAAATATAAACTATTTTATCAAACGGTGCCTTTACCTGGAAGTTCTACTTTGTTTACCTACTTTCGCATGTTAAATTCTTCAACACTCGAATCTTGCAATAAATTTTTCAAGAAGTGAGCTATGTACGACGTGTGAAGTCACGAATGACCAAGTGGACTTTTGCTCGATAATTGTGGCGACCGTTAATGTAATTATTGTTTTTGGAAGATTAAGGTTGGACATATATAAAGATATTTAGGGCTTCGTCATTTTCTTTACTACCCTATGTTTTTGCATTGTGTTTCATGAGCTTACAATAATGTGGTATATAGCTAAGTTATGATACGTAAAAACTACTCTTGAATGACCCTTTAAGAATGTGAAACCACATAATAGACCTTAATCAAATTTTGTGTTTTTCGTAACTTTTGTGTTCAGTATGGTAGATTAGTATGCGTGTCAACTGGCCAAAAAAGCCATAAGTATGAGGGCAAGCTTGGGCAAATATTTAAATACAATTTGTACTTCCCAAATGAAGAACAGTGCTTTCAATTTTGTTGTCTTGGCCACAAAAAGTAGTGATCTATATTTTATGTGGTTAGCCTCATTAATTCCAATATATTTACCCTGTCATTTTTTTTCCAGAAGGGACAACATAGACGGTTCTAGAGTGTTAAAAAGCTTCCATTTGAGTTACAAAAACCTTTTAAATTTCTGTTCAATAAGCAACAACTGTTATGTGGGATTGAACCCATATGAATATGAAGTGAACGCTCTACCGACTGAACTACCAACCCCTTAAAGTAAACAGATTTGCATGCCTTTATTAATTATATCAAGCATATTGTATCTAGTAAACACTTTTTGAGCACTCTGTCCCATAAAATGATATATATTTGTAGTTTAGAAATTTAGCTCTGAATATCGTCCCTCAAAGGCACTGGATTTTAATGTATTTAGAGACTTTACTATATATATAATTTAATATACTATATAAAAATGTTTTCTGTTTCTTTTTAGATTGCGTACAATGAGAGCGAGAGATGTTATCTTTCAATACGTGAGATAAAAAGAAGAAAGCGAAACCTCACACCGCGTTGTTATTGTTTTTCTGTCAAAAATTTGAAGCTGTTTTATAAATCTTGATAAAGTTAATAAATTGTTTTCGTTTCTGTAGATTGTTTGTTTTTATTTATTGTTTCCCGTGAGTTTTCGAAATTCATTGCAGCAGATTCTGTGGATTCCGTGGCTTCAAGAAATCGGTTTTCATAACTAGTGCCGTTATTTTTACGACCCCACAAGCTGCTTCGTTCGCCTTCTCATCTCCGAAATCGTTAACGCGAAAGTGTCTATTATTATCTGCGTTCCGGGTATTATTTTCCGGTTGAAAGAGTGTACCTTACGACGCGCATCCCCTTAATTCGTGACATTTTCGCACACTACGGATTGTACAACTCGATGTATTGCATTTCTTTCAGAATAAGGGTTTTAACTTTATAAAAGTATAACTTTGCATGGATTTTTGGCGCTAAAAACTTCAATGTTGGATTTACGTCGGCCAACACTGACAATATTGTGATTATTATCAATATTTAATTTTATAATTCTGTGGTAAGAGGTTTTACGAAATTTCTCAGTAATCGTTTTTGTTTAGTTTCGCGCGATCTAAATTTCTCGTACCTTCTGAAAAGAAATATTCCGCATATATATATTGTATTTTTGCCAAAAAATCACTACTTTTGCGCAACGAGTTGTTGTTGTTCCTCGGTGAGTTTATTTTACAACCTTGTCCCCAGGGTTTTCTACGTCTATGATATTCAGTTTTGGTGTATTCCCAGATATCAGCTGCAGTAAGATGTAAGCACCTCGCCATATTATATCAAAGAGAAACAAAAGCACTAGGGACAACTATTGGCTAGTTTCAATTTTGCTTGCAACTTGCGTAATGCTTCGCAACCTTTTTTTTAATTTCTAGTATGAAAAATTCGTCCCCTATAAAGAGCTGACTGGGTGAATGGTAGCCAGGAGACCCTGTAATAAAATATAAGGTACCCCCAAAATAAAAGGTACCCCCGTGGGTTTCCATGTATAACTTTTATTACAAGCTATTTCTCCGTAGATTCATTCCTACGGTGACCGATCACAAAAGGACAACTTCTGGGCGGAACGCTCACTGCGCCTTGCAAGCCTGGTTAAGCTTTTACCTGATTTAATTTCGCCAAAGATTTGGATATTATCGACGTCAAATAATGTTATGACGTTTTCATGGATTTATTCGCCTATAACCATAGGGGGGACCTTATATTTTAGCCATTTACACTTAAAATATGTGGTCCCCCCTATGGCGTTTCCTCATAACTAAGCGCCCATAACCAAAAGGAGTACCTTTTAATTCAAGCATCCCTACACGAAATATTTGGTACCAACTGTGACGTTTTCTTGGCGACGATTCAATAGCGTTCCGCGGCAACCTCGTCCCCAGGGCTTGTTAGGCTTTTTATATTTGGACGGCCTTTGCTCATAACTAATCTCGTTTTCATGTTATTCTGCATTTTGCGTATGCATATTTCGCGGAACCAAATGGATATGGAAATAGGTCTATTAGGGTCAGCACTCTGCCAGACAACTCCCTGCAACATCCAACGGCCCACACGGCCCAATTTCCCTCACATGGCTTGGGTTAACCCGGGGCTATGGTAATATTCAATTGCCCATATTGAATCGTCGCCAAGGGGAATCGAACCCCGGTCTCCCGCACAAAGTACGAGAGTGATAACCACTAAACTACGGCACCTATTATTCTATTGTTCTTTGCTCACATGGTCCCTGTCGGGGAAAGCTCTTTTCATCCGAATATTCCAGCGAGTGGTTTCACTCACCCTAACAAACATTAGTAAACTATAACACAAAATGTTAAAATGTTTAGTGGTATTATTAGTAAACTATAAAGTTTTTACCAGAGTAAGATGTGGCCAAGCTTGGTAAACAACTCACAGATAAATTAAAATGGCCTCTAAAGCGATTAGTCACATTGTCCAATTTAAACTTGGGGTTTCCGCTGAGTCATTCGTTCGCGTCTAAGCTTTTGTTTGAGAGAAACTCATTTTATCAACTCGAAGAAGGAAGCTTAGTTAACTAGGCTAAGGTGACCGGACTGGATCGGCCTGGACCGATTTCCAATCAATTTTATGAGCGGCAAAAGTTTGTAAACAAATATGGCGGCTATAAATATGTGGAATAATCTTCCAGACCAAGTGACCTGTAATGGAAGTCTGCTTTCGTTTAAGACTTCCATCTCTAATGTATTTGGCAAATTCTAATGGAGATCACTTTTTAACTTTTTAATTTTTGTTTTTTATTCTTTTTCTTTTCAATTTTCACAGATTATAAATGTTACTATGTTTGATTGGGCTGAGGCAGTCTAAGGTTTATTATTTTTTGTTCTAGTGGCCCCCAGTGGAAACAATCCACTAACTATAGGTTTTTGTGATTTTCTGGGCTAGCCACTTTAAATATTTATTATTATTATTATTATTATTATTATTATTATTATTATTATTGTTATTATTATAAACGTACGAGTATCGTTACTCCTTTTGCTTGCTAAAAGAAGAATTCGGCAAAGAAAGAGGAACAACAAATACAAAAAAAGATTTTGAGTTTGGAAAATCTTCCAAGAATGACCACAAGTATTTTTTAAAACATTTTCGCATGCCCTGATAAATACGAAAAGCTTTTATCATATGTTGCTCCCTTAATTAGGAAATCATCGCTGAGACGCGAAAGCATATCTGCAGACCGGCGTCTTTGTATCACACTAAGATATTTAGTACCGGGTGATGCCAAAGCTACTATTACAAATAGTTATCGTGTAGGACCAACAACTGTTGGTAGAATAATCAGTGAAACTTGTAATGCTATATGGACAAAATTGTTAGAAGCAGATTATCTAAAATGCCCAACATTGCATATTGAATGGGAAAAGGTAGCTATTAGATTTGAGAAGCTTTGGCAATTCCCCAATTGTGTAGGGGCAATCGATGGGAAGCATATTGTTATGCAGGCTCCAGCGCGTGCTTTTTTTAATTACAAGAAAACACACAGTGTCGTATTGATGGCAGTTTGTGATGCCGACTACAAGTTCCTACTAGTTGACATTGGTGACAGTGGTCGCCAGAGTGATGGAGGAGTATTTTCAAATGGGAATATAGGACACGCTGTAAACGAAAATTTGCTTAATCTATACCTCAACCAAGACTCTTCAATGGGGACGATATGACAAAATTTCCTTTTGTTTTTGTTGGTGACGAGGCTTTTCCCCTGAAAACAAATTTAATCAAACCATATCCGCGTAATGTGCTTAATGATAGAAAACGTATATTCAATTACCGATTATCGAGAGTCAGAAGGGTTATAGAGAATGTATTTGGCATAAGTGCTGCGAGATTTCGAATCTTTAGAAGGTCAATTATTGGAAAGGTTGAACACGTTGTTTTGCTGACAACGTCAGGAATGGCATTCTGGCAGAAGGTAGCTGGAGAAAAGAAGTAAATTGTCACAGAGCATTCAGAGAATTGGTACAAACAATCATGCTTTTGGTGCAAAGGAAGTCCGGGATAATTTTTGTGACTATTTTATGACAGAAGCAGGAGCTGTACCTTGGCAACAAAACGTTGTAAATTCTACCTTGGATGTATTTGACAAGTATCTTAGTAAATTTCAAAGCACATTTTTAAAAACAATTATATACATCTATATATGAACTTCTGTGCAGGTCTTCAAAAATGAATCCTTACAGTATTCCAGTTTTATTTTAATGTGTTAGACGTTTCTGTATGGTGAATGGTGTGTTTGAACAATTCGTATGAGGGTAGAATACAATTCTAAAGTAATTTTTTGAGATTAACCTCACTTACTAATTTCGTTATTATCATACTCTTTTCTAAATACTTGATTATTTTAAGAAGATGAAGTAGTTTCTTAATGCTTGGCGTCTGTAGCATGTGTACCCAGTTTTTACTAGTCATCGGCATATAGCAGTGTGTTTTCCTTATACATAGATTTGCTACTTTTTTGTCTGTTTATGATTGTTTGTGTTTGTTTGTTTGTTTTGCGATCATTATTTATTTATTTTTTAATTGTATTTTTTTCAAATTTTATTTATAATCTAAAGCAAAGTTAAATATTTTACCAATTACATTTTAAAAAGTATTAAAAATTTAAAATCATAGTATTTCATGCCCGGTACACAGATGTATTTCAGGCCTTGCCATGAGTCGCGAGCAATTGCTCGCGCCCGCGTAGTGCTCGCGTAAATGCTCGTTACCCGAGCATTCTATTGCTCACGTAAATATTAACATTTTGAGATAAGTGTAAACGTTTTTCTCAAGAATTGATTGGTCTTTTAAGTGAAATTTCTGCACGAACGCTCAGCCTGAAACTGAAAAGATATTTGGTGTGATTATTTTCCACCCATCGTGCAACAGTTCATTCGCCATTTTGTAAAACGCGTGCGATACGGCCATTAAGGTTAATCTTTGTTGCGCATTCATTTTGCAGTAGAAAAGTGGGGGACGTTTTAAATCGTGAACCCCAAACACGATGATCGAGCGTCTACTGGTATAGCGACTCTCTCAATCTTAACTTCCTTTTCTACATGTCCGAAATAGTATGCATGACTGACTATACTGTCGTTTTCATAAATTTAATGTTTATTTTTCAGGTCATCACAAGCAAATAGGAAAAAAATATGCTTCGTTTTCAAATTGAAAAAAATCTTTATCCGCGTGGTTTAAATAAAACTAATAAATAAAATCTCTTTTTAAACAGAAAAATCTCTTTTTATACGGAAAAAAAAATTATACCGCACGTGGGTTTCGTTTTTAAAATTGTTTGAATAACAGTTGCGGCATAAAGAAAATAATCCATTAAATTTGGACCTGCTATGGTTTCCAATTGCAGTTTTGCAGACTTGCGTCATCCGTGCTCCGTTGGCGTTCACCTCCGCATTAGTTAAGAACCGCATGGCTGGATTTCTTGTGTAAGACCTGGTTACCAACGCTGAAGGGGCCAGGCAAAAGAGATTTATGTCTACGTAGTTTTTTAACTAAGTCAGGAGTCGGTGAATTAGCTAGGATGGTCAGGTTGGCTATGAATAGGCTTGCTCGTGGATTTAAAGGACCAGGACTATTCAATAATTCTGAGATCTCAAAGTGTTCGACCAAGACGGAAATCTATCGGACGTTTTAACCGACGAAAGTTCGAAACGAGCTACGGACATGTCCGACCAAACTGGAAATGTGGCGGACGTTTTAATCACACGCCTGAAACGATTTAGGTGTGTGCCAAGGCGCACGCCTCTCCTGAAAAAGATGCCCTGAGAGACTAAATGTAAAGTTTTTTTAGCGAAAAATATGGCGAGCAAAATTGCTCGTGTGGACACTCACTTTTTTTTGTTTGTTTGTTTTTATGTTAATACTATTTATCTATTTATTATGAGCTGACCCTAGAGGTTGTAGTAACCTGAAATTATTGTCAGATATCTTATAAAGCTCAAGCTCATACAGCTACTGTAAGATTTGAAACTCAATAAGAAACTTTCAGTATATACTGAAAATACAAAAAAATAAGTTCTAGGGTCTTTCACTGGTTTATTATAAAACAAAATATGTGGAACATAAAATATCTGTATATATACTACCACATAATACTGTAGTTTTTAAAATAAGTGTCATGTCTCAAATTTGACTTCAAATAAAGCTTGCTGAATTTTTACCCGTGCAATTGCATTTTTCTTTGCATCCATGCTCTTTAATTTTTCTACCAAACTTAAACAAAAAAGTCGGTTGTCATCGTCTTCATTTTTTTCTTGTAAAAGTTGTGGTTCAATAGTTGGAGGGTTTAAATGTCTATCAATAGCTTTTATTAGCATGATATCAGCACTTTCATCACTTGGCGGCTTTCTTTTTTGACTGTTTAATGAGGGGGTTGAAGCATATTGATTGTAACCTGTACCACCAGCACTATTGCTACAAGAGCTATGTGAAGGTGAAGTCATAACCTGGGAGATCATCATTGTCATTGATATTGTGGTTCTCCATGTCAAATTTTTCATTTATTCCTAAGGGGCTAGACAGAGGATTTAGTATTGTTGAGGGTATGTTTGATTCACAGGTTCTGTTTGATAAGCTGTCCCGGAGAAACGACAGTTTCGTAAAATAATTACAAGTTGGTAGCATTTTTTTATTTCCAGCTCCGGATCGCATAGCTTTTTCCCTCTTGCTCAAAGTCTTTCTGAAGTTATCCCTTAATTTGGCCCATTCTTTCTTCAAAACATCAACTATCAAAAAGGATAGCTAAATAAAAAAGAAGCTAGAATAGCTACTTACTATGTACATTCAATTTACTGCTAAGTTCCTTCCAAGAAGCCTCCTTTTTATTTAAATCCTTGTAAGATCGAAGACTGTTATTCCACAAAGCAGGGAAAGAAGGCATTATACCTATTCTGACCCAACTTAGAACACGGCCCGTCTTAAGACGGGACGGACCATCTTTAGACACGGTGGCCCATCTTTTGACACGATGACCCATCTTTTGACATGCTGCCCTGTCAATTGACAGGCCAGGACCAACTTGCGACATGGCGTTAAAAGATGTTTGCATACATCAAGGCCTTGTATTTAACGTAAACTAACTCCAATAAAGTGAAAAAACTGAACTGCTGCAACTTTTTCTGGCGTATTGTTGTATATGGCTAGCTGAGATTAAATCGAGTTATGCATTTCAAGATTGTTGTGGGTAGCAAAAACAGCACTATATTTGGCAACTCTTTTGGTGCAAGACCAGAAGAGACTTCCTTGTTGCATGATTGGAGATGTTTTTACCTGGATTGTTGTGTGCATAATGACTAGCTAAATAATTATGACTCAGATATCAAGATATAACATTCAGTTCAGTGTCATGTTGTATATATATATACAGGTATAGCTAGCTAAGCTATTGCTCAAGCTATTTATGTTGACTTTTCAAGATAATATTTGATGGAATTATTGCAACTTGACCTATTACGTAACTTGAGAGGCAGAATCGTTTTGGCTGGGGCAGCCACTATTGAAATATTTTGTTAGCTATATATTCAGGTTAGCAATAAATAACAGTAGCCAAAAGTACACTTGTTTCCCGATAAAAATTACGTAATGACAAAATGTGATTACGTAACTGAAACAACACGCGGGAAAGTTGTAGTAAATGGTAGATACAACATGTGCTCTCTGTTAACATTATAGAGAAGAGCGGTCAAGTAACTTAAAAATTTAAAGATTATCACGTTATTCGATTCTTTTTTTAAATAAATACGTATGCAATATGAATGAAGAAGATATTCCTACAATATCGCCATTATCTGGTATGATAAAAATACTTCTGTTTTTATATGGAGTTGTTTTCCTTGTTAACTGGGTAACCAGTTTCTAGCATCACACGCGTTTTTTCTTTCCATGGGCTGGATCGCGCGTTCAGAAATTCATCGCCAGAATCTTTTGTTTTTTTATCCAATCAACTATGAGAAAATACAATGGTCTGTTTTGCATGCGTCAGCAAAATCTCCACGCTTTTCCAATTTCCGCTCGTTTAATTTTCTTGCGACCTGGAGATCTCCTGGAGATAACAAGATAAACACAAAATTGAGGTATTTTATTACGTTCTATTATCTGTCATTATGTTTGTAATCATTAATGAAACTATTCTGCTAACGAATCCTGGCCATCACCACTGTTTAAATTCATCTCGTGCCCGAGTCTTCACCCAAAAGAAGGCCAGGCATCCTTCCAGCATTTTCGAACTTTTTCAGCAAACATTGCACCCATTTTTCACATATTTTCTTTCTGTCATTTCTATGACATTAATTCTCATATTATCAGGAGATATTGAACAAAATCCAGGTCCGTATAGCTTCGTTTCCATTATCAGAGCGACCTTTCATCAGGGGAACCAAAAATTTGGTACTACAAGAGGTACTCAGTGCACGTGTATAGCTTTGTATGGCATTTGTTTTTCTGTAATAAAGTCGATTGCAAGGTGGAATGAAAATGATTTAGAATCAGTGGTTGGAAAAGGTGATATGCTATACAAAAAGCATCCTGAAGGCACTTTCCTAACACGGCTGTTTCGAAGCGGACAAAAATGTTACGAAAAAATAATTCGAATTACCCTCTCAGTTAAAACAGGATATCTCAAGAACGAAATAAAAATTTTATATTCTGTAAAAAGAATAATAATCTCAGATAAATTGTCCATATTATTAAAAGAAAAATTTTTTTGGACACCTGTCCGAAATTGGTATATTTAGGCCAAAATGTCTAAAAATGACTTAAAAATTATCATTTAGATGAATGTCTTCCACAATATCTCTGGAATAAAGTTAAGGAAACATGTTTTTTATGGTCCACAGGTTAGGTTAAGTATCTTGAATGAAAATTACTTAATTTTATTACTGTCCGAAATTGTCCAAAGGGTTATTTTTGGGCCAAATGTGAGACCTATGTGAAAAACGGCCTTTAGAGCCTGAATGTATGCTTAAAATTCGTTTATTAACTGAATAAAAAACATTACTTTGGATTCTGAGGCCATTAAAGATGATGTAGATGTAATATTTAACTGTCCGAAATTGTCCAAAGGGTCACTTTTGGTCCTAAGGGTTTTCGGGCCAAATATGTGACATCATACATTAAATAAAACGTCATTCAGAGTCGACGGTTTCAACATTCTAGTTTATCATGCTAGTAGAAAATATCTCAAGTTGTGCATAAATAGTTTATTTATTATATACATTAAATATATACAAAGCAATCATTTTGTGTTTCTTTATAAATTGTATAAAATAGCACCCAATCTTGTGATAAAGCCAAGATTAGCTAGCTAGCTAGCCATAAACATCTTTGATTTCAACAATTTCATCTTGAGAAAGCCCACCAAAGTCTTAACTAAATATAAAAAAGAAGTATTAAGTGACTTAGCTACAAAACACGATGCAAAATGCAAAACTGTAGGACCAAAAAATAGCTACTTTACAGAAAAATACAAAACAGAAGAAAAAAGATTAAAAAAGATAACAATTAGCCACGTTTGAAGTTTTACAAGCTATAAAACAATTTCTTAAAATCAAGGGTGATCTTATAGCAAAAAAATAATATTAAAATCCCTGCAAAATAAAGTAGTTTACTGTTTTGTCCCTTACCTCGTGCTCTGCCAAACTTTAGCTAGCTTCAAAATTGTAAGACACTGTTGTCTCGCTTATTCCAACATTTTCGAAAAATCCTCGTTACGAACTGGGATTCCCGGCTCAAGCAATCAAGTCCAAAGTAAACACAGGGTCGCCGTAATTTTGCTGGGAAAAACCATACCTACCAAAACATTAAACGCCATCGCTGTGACTTGCTTAGAAGTTTAGATAATTATTTAATTAGACAGAAAAGGGATCACACTAATCAAATTCCCAAGCACCACTTTGGAAACTTTTTCTCCTCTTTTTTAGCGCCTGAAGAAGACTTTAACTTAAAATTTAAGTAGTTTTAGTTTGCGAGACGAACGGTGCACGGTACCGGCTGATAGAACCATGTTTCCAGGCCCCCCATACCAATTTTCAAGTCCGTAGCTAGTAGCGCGGTGTTGGCACAAGGTTGGAAAGATGGTATACTTTCGCCAAAAATAATGTTTTTTTTAGTTTTGTGTGTTTTGTTCGACGAAATAACTCGAAATTTATAACACACGTGTATAACATATTTATATATAAACATAACCTTGTAGTTTTTCTATTATTATCTTTAAGAATGTTTGACTAGAAAGAAATGGTACATTTAGATTAATATATCTCTATCTCCCCCCTAAGTTCAAACTGTCCACAACAAAACAAAATAAGCCAGATCATCTATCAGTCCTTTCTGTTATGATCTGGTAAAATAACATGTCGTCAAGGTTGGCTAGATCATTCTGTCAGTCCTTTCCTATTATGATCTAACAACCGTCGGAGGGCAAGGGGCAACTTCTGGGACGGGGCTGACGTGCTCGCTTGGGCTGGCATGCTTGAGTCACTGGGTGTGTCAGGATTCGAAGGTGGAACGTCATGTGTAGGTTGTTGCTCGTCCGTTAATGTAGGTTGCGTCTGGGACATCGTGATGACTGGTGCAGTGATCTTCGAGGGTGGGGGTTTGACATAACGGAAGTCTTGGATGGGATGTCCACGTCCTTCTTTCTGCACAGCAGGGATGAATTTTCTTAGGAATTTCCGATTCCGCATTGTGGGACGACCAGAACCATCCATACGAACAACATATTGGTCGAATTGATGTACTTCAACAATCTTGCCTGTCTTATCCCATTTCAACGGATTGGGTCCAACTTGGTTTTGGACTCTTACATGGTCGCCAACTTGAAGCTGCGGCAACCGTCTCGTGTGCTCCGTCCAACGTTCTGCTGCGCGCATATGTCGATTGCGGAGAGCTTCTTCGCGTTTGTTTAACGTGTCAACCCATGTTGGATGCGGTTGGTAGCGACCAGGTTGAATTGGAATGAAGTCTCGGACTGGCCTCCCAAATACGCACATTGCGGGTGACAGTCCGGTTGTTGGATCTGGACAATTACGATATTGTAGGATGGCTCTCTGCAGCTTGTCTGTGTCCAAATTGCCGTTGGGTCCGGTGTTTTCCGAGATGAGCCTTTTTGTCGTCTTGACACCGATTTCTGCTCTGCAATTGGAATGTGGGAAGGCTACTGAAGACAAACGTTGATTGACTCCCCAGTTCTTTAGGAAAGTCGTGGTGGTACTTGATGTAAATTCGGGTCCCTCATCAGATGATAGCTCGTCAGGAATTCCGTAGGTGGAAAATTGTCGACGTAGACAGTCTATCAGACCTTTTGATCCCTCCCGAGCACGTTCGATGATCGGCCAGTTCGAATATCTGTCCACTGCGACCAAATAATGGGAACCTGCGTACTGGAAGAAATCAGCACAAAGGAGCTGGAACGGGTATTCCGGTGTTGGAGTCGGATATGGTGGTGCACTCGGTTGAGATGGGGCATTCCTGTTGCAGGCGTTGCAATTGTCTCGTTGATGATGAATTGAATTGCTGATGCCTGGCCAGAAGATTGTAGATTTGGCACGGGAAAGCATCATGCCAGTGCCTTGATGTGCAGAATGTAGCGAGTCCAAAATTTGATCTCTCAGTGAAGGTGGGATTACGATACGATCATTATACATTATGACTCCATCCACATAATGGAGGTCGCCTTTGTACTGAAAGTATTGTTGGATGTCCTGTGGCAAGTACTCTCTTTTGTTGGGGAAGCCGTCTTCCAATGCTTTGATGAGGTGAATCATGGAGATACTGCTTTGTGTGGCAACTTTCACCATATCCCATGTTACTGCTTGGAGCTGGGAGCTAATCGACATGATTTCATCAGGTTCTTCTTCTTCAACGTTGTCAGGTGCATTGCCAACAGGGTACCTTGAAAATGCGTTTGGGATGATATTCTTCAGACCCGGGATGTGCGTTATCTTGAACCTGAATGGCAGTGTCTTTTCCTTGAGGTCTCTAAGGCGAGAATTAGGTATGTCATTCAGTGACCTGTCACCAAAGATCTTGAGGAGTGGTTTATGGTCAGTGTTCACAATCAGGTCTGAGCACCCAAGGGTGAAATACCTCGTCTTCTCCAGTGCGTCAACGACTGCCAATGCCTCTATAACAATTGGATAGTAGTTTGCTTCTGATTTGCTTGTAAATCTACTCCCAGTTAGTGCGATTCTCCATCCATCACGGCAGCATGAGGGTTTCGAGCTGTCGCACTGACATTGTTTCTGTAGAAGCCAGTATCCAACGCCTTTCTTTGACCAGTCGGTGGCTAAGCATGTTGGTTTGTTCTTGTCAAAAATGGTAATGCCTTCTTCTATTTGGCTAATGATGATGGTCTTGGATAGTTTGAACGTCTCGTCGAGTTGCTTGGTCCAGATAAACGGTGTGTTTGGGCGTAGTAGATGTCTGAACGGTTGGAGTACTTCTGCAGAGGGAAATGCATAAGATACTTGATTGATCAGGCCAAACCAAGATCTGATGTCGTGGATATTGCGAGGCGTCGGGAAGTCTTCGATTGCCTCAAAGAATCTTCGACATGGTTTAACACTGTCCAGCGTTATCTCAAAGCCGGCAAACGTAACACAATCTTGTGCGAACTGAAATTTTCCTGGGTTGAGAGTGATCCCATGCTTTCCACAGAGATCCAAATAGTTGACAGCTTGATGGAAGCTGGCCTCAATGCTGGTCTCCCACAATAAGGAGTCATCAATACATTTCGTCAGATTGGGGACCCCTGAGACAATCTCGTCTAATCTTCTTGTGTATCCATCTCCGGAAGCAATATAGCCTTGTGGAGCTACCTTGTATCTGTACCTTCCCCAAGGGGTAATGAAGGTGGTCAGGTGTCGATCCTTGGGGTCAAGTGGGATGCTGTGGTAGCCGTTCCAGCAGTCGAAAACCGTCTTCTTTTGTCCAGCTGGGACGGAGCAGGCTTGATGAAATGGTGACTTTGTGTGATGGGTTTCCCTAGTTGCGTTAGCATTGAGTGCCTGAAAGTCAACTGTTCGTCGAGGGGTGCAATCTTTCTTTGCACATATCACCATTCTGTGACACCAAGTTACTGGCTCCCCTATCGGGACTGGTTCAATCACTCCCAGTCTGATGTCTTGGTCTAGTCCAGCCTTGACGTCTTCCTGCCAATGAACGGGGACAGGTACAGGAGTGTGATGGGCTGTTGGTGATGCTGATGGGTCAATCATTAAGTGAAGTGGTTTTGTGTCCACCATAGGCAAGGGTTGATGACTGCATGTGTTGAACGTGCTGGAGCTGTAATGGTCCACAAGCCAGTCTTGAATTTTTGCTCTGTTTTCTTCTGTCCCTGGGAAGGGTAGCTTTGTCGGCTTTGAAGGTGGCATCTCCCTTGTGAGACACTCACAATTGGATGTCAAGGCGCTATTTGGAGGTTGATCTGTTGTAGGTGATATTTCCGAAATGGAGTCAGGTGATGGCTCATGGGATTCCTCTTCTTCTTCTTGAATTGCACCAACTTCACCAATTGTGGGAAAGGTGTCTGAGATTATACCAAGCTCTTTGCATGCTTGTCTGCTGAGGTAAAACCGGTCAGTTACTTCAGTAGCATAAACGATTTGTCTTGTTTCTTTTGTGTCACCGTTTGCTAAATCGCCTTTGATGATGAGGATGGCTGCTCCAATGGCTGGTATCAGATCTTCTCTTCCTAGTCCCAATCTCCTCAGCTGTCTGATGCCGATGACACAATTCTGGCTTCCTGTGTCCGCCATCGCATCACATGGTGAGTCTTTCTTTGGGCTTACATTGAGTTCGTAGCCCAGTCTTTTGTAATCTTCTAACGCAATGGAAACTCTGAGTCTGATGTAAGGTTGTGGCTCAGAGTGTCTCTTGACCCATCCAGTGTTGGTGTACAGGTGGTGTTCGAGAGCAGTTGATGAGGACAACGCAGCGCTGTAGTCGGAGGATGATGTGCACAGGAGTGAACATGACTCTAATGCCGATGCTTCAACTGTTGGTTTCTCTTTTTGTCTACAGACAGTAGCCAGATGGTGTTTCTTTTGACAGAAGTCACAGACTTTGTTGAAGGCTGGGCATTTGATCTTTCTCACTCCCATGGGTGAGTTCTTGCCGTGTCCTTTCTTGCCACAGTAGTTGCATGGTCCAGATCCATCCTTTAGTTGCTCCCGTTGATTCCTTCTGTATTGACTGAGACCGGCTGTTTGAGAGTCGTGGAGACGGTTTGCGGAACGTCTCCCTGCCTCCTTCTTCTCCACAAATTGAAGGACTTCTTCAAAAGACATATTTTGGTTTGCGTCACTGAGAAGGTCAAGTTGAATGTCGTGATCAGAAAGTCCCTGGACCACAACGTCACGAAGGATTTCATTGCTGTAGTTGATCTCTCTGCCACATTGACAATTCAGCATGTATTTGCATACGTTTGCCTGCCCCTTGATGCGGGCGGCAAAGGATCGGATTGGCTCATCCCGATCCTGTCGCATTTCGGTCAGGGTGACTCTGGCCACCATCGCATTTTCTTCCCTGACTGCTAAGGTTTTAATAGCAGCCAGGACTTCTTCTTGTGACTTTCCAGTAAGTGACCCGCCTGACAGACGAGTTAAGTCTTTTCGTAGCTCCTCCTCGCAACACTCAAGGAGCTGTATTACAAGTTCAGGACCATTGATTTTTGTGGCTGTGATGTAGTCTTGCCAGCGAACAGTGAAATACGACCAGTCTTCACTCGAACCACCAGTTGTAATTGTAGGTCGCTTTACTTTCTCTACACGAGCGGTCTCTCGTGTACCAGGAGTTTGTTGAGTGTGAGCACCAGAGGCATGAATTTGCAGGAGTGTGGATGCGAGTACCGCTTCAGTATCTGCTGTTGAAAAATCGCATTGTGGGTAGGGACATGCTACCACAACCATGGTGGCAACGTGCCAAATTGAAGGAAATAGAAACTCTCTGACCTGTAGGATTCGGGTTTAACCCGATGTGTCAAATTTTTGTCTTGATAACGTTGTAATTGTTGATCCAGGGTGCGTAAACGAGTCTTGATTACGAGTAAAGAATAAGGTAAAAACCGTATACCTGTATGGTTCGAGACTAACCCGATCTGATGAAAGCTTGGGGTGGCAATAAGTTGCCAGTTGCTGGACCAACAGTGAGAGTAAACTCAAGACAGCAGAGGTGCCAGTGGATAGCAGAGTTGCCAGTGGATAGCAGAGTTGTCAGTGATTAGCAGAGTTGCAAGTGGATAGCAGAGGTGCCAGTTGAGATCACAGGTTCAAGTTGTAAGAAACCAATGTTTTGATGGGCTTACCAGTGGTTGACTGTGATGTTGCAGATAATCACCAAGTCAGTCGATTATAAGTCAAACATAAACATAACCTTGTAGTTTTTCTATTATTATCTTTAAGAACGTTTGACTAGAAAGAAATGGTACATTTAGATTAATATATCTCTAATATATTTAAAAAGGAGAAAAGTAGATCGTTTTAATACTTTTTAATTCAGTAAAATTAAAAAAATACAAAAAAATTTTCAATAACTTAAAAAATGATAAAAATACAAAATTTCAAAAAAAATTGTGGAAGCCATTTTAATTTTGTCCGCGGTTTGACCGTAGCGAAACAGCCGTGCTAAGTTGTGCAGATCTGCCAAGGCTTGTCGAGATAGAGAATCTTTCCTTGCCTGTTTCATTTGAAAATGATATCATTAGCTTCATTGACAACAGACCTGACAGCCAGACAGAATTGATAAGAAACCTTTCCACCATTTATAGCTTCAGTGCAGTTTTGTTCATAATAAAAGGATATGGCTTTTCTATCGTTTCAAAATGTAACATGTTATATCTTGTTGATTCACATAGTCGTGATGACATGGGCTTACCAGCGGCTGATGGAAGTGCCATAATTTTGAAATTTGCAAATCTAGTTGATTTAACAAATTATATAACTTATGTTTATCATGGAAATGCAGAATTTGAAACACAGTATGACATCCAATTTATACAAGTTTCTTGTGAGAACATTACATCTGTGGAGAGGTACACCGCATTGAGAAAGCATAAGTCTGAAAGCCAATTGCGATCATTTAAAACAACACGGAAAAAGCTCAGCGCCAACAAACTCTGGTAGTGGTATGAATGAACAAAATTTGATGAAAAAAAGTGTTGATTCATTTATAAAAAAAGTAAGCCAGGGACCAAAATATGTATGTGTAGTGTGTCACAGGTTATTGTATAAAAGATCTGTCAAGTGCTTCAAAATATGTGATTTCGAAGATGATTTTGCAAGTGTTGTTGTTTCAACTGACACGCCTCGCACCAATGGAAAGCAATACATTTGCCTAACTTGCTCTTCACATTTAAAAAAAAATAAAGTTCCGGCCCAAGCAGTTTTCAACAAATTAGGTGTTTCTGATATACCAGAGGAAATTTCCTCTTTGAATAAGTTAGAAGTTGCATTGATCTCAAAACGTTTGCTATTCAAAAAAATTGCCATCATATCCAAAGGTCAAATGCCTAAAATAGCTGGTGCAATATGTAACATTCCCATAGCAGACGATATGATATGCGAATCATTACCCCGAAGCAGTAATTCTTCAGGTGTAATTTTAGTGAAGCTGAAGAAAAAGCTTTCCTTCAAAGGACATGTCTATTTCAAACCAGTCAGACCTGAAAAATTGAAAAGTGCTTTGCTCTATCTTAAAGCAAACAATAACTTTTACAAGGATATTGAAATTAATTTAGATCAAATTCCTTTGGAACTTCTTAACATGGACAAAGATGAGGAAATTGATATTGAGCTTGAGCTTGAAGAGAATTCTTCTGAAGATGAAACATGTGAAAATCCATTAGATAGTCTTCGCCAAGGAGCAGCAGAAAGCGTAATTTTGCCAATAAATATGAATAATGAATGCATTGACATCGCTCCCGTTGAAGGAAAACGTCCTGTGACTATATATTCAGACAAAAATTGCGAGGAACTAGCTTTTCCAAATTTATTCTGCGATGGTCATTTCGGTTATCAGGTTGAGCGAGATACAAAGCTTTCTCCTGTCAAATATTTCAACCAACGACTTTTGAATTACAAAAAAAATTTTGCTTCGTGTTCTGATTATATATTTTTTGCACAATTTGTTCTCCAACAACAAAAACTAAATAGTCAAATCAACATCGCAATGAAAAAAATATCTGGTAATTTAACAGCTGGTATGTTCAGTAATAATTTTAAACAAACGGTTAATTCTTTGATTTCATCTGACCAGGGGTATGTGTTTATGAACCAAATCAAAGGTACACCTGCCTATTGGAAGCGATTTCAACTTGAAGTTCTGGCTATGATAAGGCAACTTGGATGTCCTACTTTTTTTCTTACATTATCATGTGCTGATTTGCGCTGGAATGAACTAATTAAGATCATATCGGAAATGGATGGCCATCCAATGTCTGAAGAACAAATTAACAACCTTAGTTATTTCGAGCGATGTAAAATATTAAATCAAAATCCTGTATTTGTTGCTAAACATTTCCAATATCGCGTTGAGGTCTTTTTCCAGGAAATTGTTTTAGATGGCCCTCTTGGAAAAATAAAACATTATGCTATCCGTGTTGAATTCCAATTTCGAGGATCACCTCATATTCATTCATTTATTTGGATTTTGAATCCACCTGTTTTGACCATGCAAACAATTGATGAATATGTGAATTTTCTAGACAGGACTATTCATGCCTTTATACCAGATGAAAAAGATGCTGAATTATACAATTTTGTTAAAACATACCAGGTTCATCGTCATTCGAAATCATGTAAAAAATATGTAAACAAACCATGTCGATATCACTTTGGTCGGTTTTTTTCTAGTAAAACAATCATTGCAAAACCTTTGCCAAAGGGTATGTCTTCAGAGGAGAAACAAACCTTGATAGATCAACGCAATGCAATACTTTCTAAAGTAAAGCTGTATATTGATGAATTTCTTGATCCCAGTAAAAGTAAATATATTGAGCACAAAAGCATAAAAGAAATTCTAGATGAATTACATATAAATGAAAATGAATATTATAAATCATTGTCTATCTCAACCTCAGTTGATTTTGAGGTTCATCTGTATAGGCCTCCTAATTCCTGTTTTATCAATAATTACAATCCTGTGATGTTGAGAGCATCGAAAGCGAATATGGATTTGCAGCCGGTTTTCAATTACTACAAAGCCATGTCGTACATGGCTGCATATTTCTCAAAATCTGAATCTGATTCATCTCAAGCATTGCTACAAGCTTCAAAAGAAATTAAAAATATGAAGTTGAAGGCTAAAGAAGCCATGTATAAGTTAGCATCTGCTTATGCCACATCCAGGCAAGTTTCTTTGCAAGAAGCAGTGTACCATTGTTTACCGAATTATGGCTTCGAAAATGCTCTCCTAAGACCATATATATGTCAACACTAATATACCTTCAGAACAAATTAGGATGTGTAAATCTGAAACTGAAATTGATGAACTTGACCCAGAAAGTACTGATGTTTTCAAACGAAACATGGCTGATCGCTACATGGACAGGCCTGATCGAAATTTCAAGAAGGGGCGTTATGCCATTATTGATGAATTATGTTTAGCGATGTTTCTTGCATATTATTTTGTTCCTTTTAGAGATATAGATGAGAATGATTCTCAGCCGGATGTGTTACCCGACAGTGTTCCCAATTGTGATCAAGAATTGTTAAGTCTTCCTCGCTCTCTTCCTCTGATGTCTTCCTCAAATGAAATATTGAAATGCCGATCTTCACGACAGGTATTAAGGTATCATATACCAAATGATGTGTTGTACCCAGAAAAGTATGCTCACTATCTCCTATATTTATTTTTTCCTTTTCGAAGCGACGAAGATTTGAAAGTCGATGGCAGTTATTGTCAAAAATTATTGCAGCCTGAGGTTTCAGAAATTGTTACTGAAAACAGAAAAGTATTTGAACCAAATGCAGATCAGCTTGATGAAGCGTTGTTGAACCTCAGTAATTCAAATAATGATGAAAATGATGATGCTGTGTCTGATGCACCATTTTCAGATAGCGATGAAAATAATTATCAAGAGCCGCTTCTTTTTGACTCAGTGCCTTCTGCCCCAACAAGACCTCGTTTTCTGGGTGATGATTCTTGGAATAATTTAATTCAATCATTAAACTCTCAACAAAAAGAACTTTTTCAAACGGTCTATTCCTGGTCGAAAAAGAAGGTCAAGTTTGAAAACTCACTTTCAGAACACATCATCGAGCCTTTACATTTCTTCATTACCGGTGGTGCAGGTGTGGGCAAATCCTATTTAGTAAATATTATTTATGAAGCACTTTCAAAGACCTTCAACTGTCATGCCGGCTCACCTGATAAAGTAAAAGTTTTCAAGATTGCGCCTACAGGCATTGCTGCAATTAACATAAATGGAACAACAATAAACACAGCTCTTGGTATTTCAATTCAAAGCAAATCTGTAACTTTGGGAAAATTAAGTGATAAATTAAGGTGTTCATTCAGGCAAAGGTATGCTGAATTGAAGGCAGTAATAATTGACAAAATTTCCATGGTGTCTAACATCAGACTTCATCATATCCATCAGCGTCTCTGTGAAATAAATAATGTCAAAAATGATGTTCCATTTGGAGGATTAACAATCATAGTAGTAGATGATTTATATCAGTTACCACCCATTCGTCAGCTGCCTGTTTTTTCCACTTACAAAGAGGATTTATTGAATTTATGTCATCCATGGAATAATTTCCAACTTTTTGAGCTCACTGAAATTATGCGCCAACAAGGTGATAATGAATTTGTTGATCTTTTGAATGTGAGAACTGGTTGTGTAACAGAACAGGACATGTCACTGTTGACTTCACGGTTGATTGATTCTAACACTGTTCCTGCTGATGCTGTTTATATTTTTGCAGAAAATAGTTTGAAGGATGAATTAAATCTCAAAAAGTTAACAGAATTAGAAGGAGATGTTTTGACTATTCCTGCTATTGATAAGCACCCTCCAAATATCAGTAATTCTAAAATTGTGCTTGCAGCAAATCGCAATCAGAGCCAAACAGGCGGTTTAGCAAAAAACTTGACTGTCAAAACATCAGCATCAGTAATGTTGACAAATAATATCGACATAGAGGACCGTCTTATCAATGGCCAATTAGGTATAGTCCATAAGGTGAAACATAATACAGACTTTACTGTTAATACAATTTATGTTAAATTTAATGATAGCAATGCTGGTTTGTTGAAAATCAGAACAGACAATTATGCATTTCAAAACAGTGTTGTGCCAATTAAACGTATTGAGGCTAGCATACCCATTTCAGTTTTTACATATTCCCCTGCCATCACAAGAATGCAATTTCCTTTGATGTTAGCTTGGGGTTGTACAGTGCATAAAGTGCAGGGTTTGACTTTGCCAAATGCTGTTGTTTCATTTCAGTTGAACAAACAACGCCAATTTAACAATGGTCAGCTGTATGTTAGTTTAAGTCGAGTACGGACACTGTCAAATTTGTTTGTCTGTGAAGAACCTAAGATAGAAGCTATCAAAGTTGATTCTAGGGTCAATGAAGAGTATGTCAGATTACGTGCATTGGGGAGTACTGAACGCAGTTCTTTCAACTTTATGATCTCATTACTTAACATTCGCTCTTTCTCAAAGCATGTTTTAGACCTTAAAAATGATGTGTTTTTGATGAAGTCTAACATAATATGCCTTACGAAACTCAACTCTCTTGTGACAGTTCTAACAATATTGGGGTCCATTTTCCGTATTTCAATATGACTCGGCATAACAACACCGATAAATTCAAGAGCTTAGCGATATTAAACGATTGCAATGTTCTTAGTCAATCAGAAACTTTCAATGGTGTAATTCTGACAGAATTTACCCTGTTGAACTGTCCTAATCTTCCAACAAAGCTGAAAATTCTTCTAGTGTACAGAAGCAATCAGGATTCTTTGCATGAGTTTGCAGAATACATAACTTACTTGATACGTGTGAAAACTCCTGATTTAATACTTGGAGATTTCAATATCAATGGTTTGAAGACACCTTTACCACCCTTGATTTCTGCCATTCAGTCACTAAGCTATCACTTGATTGTTTCAGAACCTACTCATATAATGGGTGGATTGATAGATCACATATATGTGTCTACTCATTTTTATGAGACTATGAGTTTCAGTGTTGAATTAACCCAAGCACATTCTGATCATGATGCAATTTCTTTACTATTTTGAAGTGTTTTAAATTTTTATTCATTTATTCAACTTTGATTTTGTTATTTTGTGTCATTCACATATTATTGAATTATTTCAAGGTTGAAATGGCATCTTTCAGCAAAACTCCACCTACCACTCCTAAAAAACAAAATGGTGAGTATTAAAATTATTTTGTCTGTTTTCAAGGTGCATAATGTAGCTGCACTACTGACAAGATTTTTTATATTCAGATTCTGCAAACCTGATTGTTGGATATGTAACTGCAGTATCTCCCATTAAAGCTATGAAAAATCAGAAGAGAAAGTATTTTGACTTCACGTTGAATACAGAAGAAAAACAAGAGAGAACCGTATGTTTTTCTCCAGAGAAACATACTTTGGTGAACCGTATCTTTCAACAACATTCTGGTTGTGAAATAAAGAAGTTTAAAAGAAGCGATAGCAATGACGTCCTCATAACTGATTTCTCCAGTGTACGTCAGTTCACTCCTGATTTTGAGAAACCAACACACGAGTTAGTTTACAAAAACATTGAAGCAATTTCTAATGAATGTCCTTTGTATAATATAGTAAATGTAGTCGGAATCATCTTCGATATTGGGCCAATTCAAACATGTGAGAAAGATGGTAAACCTTGAAATTTAGAAAGGCAACAATAAGTGACGATACAGGAACTGTACCAATCACTTTGTTCAGTGATATCAGTGAAAAATCTCTGAAGGACAAACAATGTTATGCTTTTACGAACATGCGAATTGCCAAATATTTATCGCAGCGTTTATTGAAATCAACCCAATTCACCACTGTCGATTTAGAAGATAGGAAACGTGTAAAATTGGGAGATAAAGATTTGATCGATCATTCCAAAACTTCAGTTGTCGGTATAATCGCTTCAGTGGACATGAAGTCTTTTCAGACAAAGTATGTGTGTATCAATTGCAAGCATAGCCTTGATGCTTCAAATGAGGACGAAGGAATGATCACATATGGCAACTGTGACAACATGCTTCTCGTGGATCAATGCAAAGTTTTGTCGAAAGTTTGCTTCACTCTTCTTACCGACCATAACGAAAAAATCAAGTATGATTGTAATCATGAAATTTTAGAAGATTGCTTTTCTATTCCTATTAAAAAGAGAGCTTTACTTGCTAAAACAATGCTTCAGTCACGTGTTATTACTAGATATGATACATCTGATAATTCGTTGGTTTCGATTACTTTGGAAGAAGATGAAAAAGAAAAAGTTGAGAATGTTGTACAGACTTCCGAAGAAAAACACGAAGATGAACTTCTGCAACAATCAGACTAATGATGATTGATATATATATATATGAGACTTTTTGTTCCTTTTAAAACGTTCTGTACCTTGAAAGTGTTTCATAGGGAAAGCCTTTTAGCGTGATCCTATTTCTTTCAGCAATTATTTGCCACAGCCTTCATAAGCGCAGTGGAGTTGTTACACCATCTATATTTTATTTCAAATTGTTGATATTTTGTTGTACTGCGATAGTTTTTATGAAAAAAAAGATATTGATATATGTCTTTCTTAATTTCTGTGAATGCAGGAAGACTTTACAAGATTTTAGATATCTACTTATATGAGCGAAATTTTCGCGGGAAAATATTTTCGAGATTTACCCGCGAAGCAGAGGATTCACCAACAGGCACGTACCGCAAAACTTTATTCCAAATGGTGCCTACATTTTCAGCGTTTTGAAAACTTCCTATTTATATACGTTGGGAATGAATAAGCGAAACGATGCAACATAATTGAAGGATTAATCGAGTACTTACGTATGATGATTGATCCAGATTTTATTTTCCAAATCTGCGTATTTTAACCCCATGCTCAATTATGTCTAGGATATACTGGTTTGAAGTGATAGTCCTCCAAACTTCCAAAAATTTGCGAGTATTACAAGCTTGATAACGCCTAACTGCTAACTCAAGGTCAGCAACAACAAGGTCTTTACCTACCATTGTTTTCTCCCTTTGTACTTCAGGGTTTGAGTGTACCTTCTCAGGGAGTGGTTTCGATCTTTTGAGAAGGTCTTCTCGTTTTTTGACTGGTTATACTGTGCAGAGGAGGAATAACTGGAGGATGGCTGTTTGTACTTTTTAAAGTTATTTTTTGAATATGGTGTAGATGGTCGTGAGAGCACTTTACTAGTTTTCTCCTCATCTTGCAATGATTGGATTCTTTTGTCCAAATCATCTCCAAACAGCAACAAGTCTTCTTCAGACACATCCTTTGCCAATCCTTTTAGGTGAGGCATTGCACCGATTAATCCTACTCTTCGATACTGATTTAGCTGCTGGTTGGCGTTACCGATTAGACAGAGGGCATCCTTAGCCAAATTTAATAAAATGGATGGTTCTATTACAATAAGGTTTCCTTGTTTGGGTGCCTTAATAATTTGGTCTGCCAATTGTAAGATATGCACTTGGCTTTTCGAAACAGTGGTTTGCAGTTTCTGCAATACCAGATCATTTGATCTTTTGCTGTCTGCCTTGGCCCATATAGGTTTATTGCAGCTCTTTACAGACAAAAAAACGGCAATTCGTGGGAATTTGGACGTTTTCTAGTCTGCCTTTCAATTTTTCATTGGTAAGTTTCTTCGACCACATGAGTTTAGCCATAGATGCTAAAGGTGGAGCTACTTCTGTGCCAAAGGAGTCTTCATCGTTATATTCTTTGATGAGGTCAGAGGACATCTTGGTCTGGGTCCTCTAACTGGTTTTCTTCATGCCCCAGCATTTCATTCATTAAACCATCATACAATTGGTTGGATGCTGATGTACTTATGGAATCAACATCTTTTTTACTAGGCCTCCTAGTAGAAGATCTAGATTCTACATGACTGAGGCAAGTTTCTGCTGATGAAGACCTGGATCTTTTCCTTCCTCTAGGGTGATCTACAGATATGGAAGCATTTGCTTCATTTTGTTTATCTGCACCATGACTTAGACCAGGAGAATTGTCTCCACTGCGGTCCACATGGAAGTTACTATCATTGTTTAAAACATCGGCTCGGAGGCTGTTCAATGAAGTAGAAAATTTTTCTCCTAGGGCTGTGATTGCTTCCAGCTGCTGTTGTTGCATGGCTGGAAGGAGCTTAGTTAAAAAATCCATTGGAGTTTCTAACACTATGGGTTCACTACCTTCTTTTGGAGCTGAGGTGTCTGCCATTTTGATTGCAGCTCACCATAAATTTTAGATCTATAGCTATAAGTAAATAAATAAAATTATATAAGAGAAGGAATAAATATAATTCTCTACTACTTATGGAAAAATAATAAAATATAGCTAGCTATAGAAAAAGAATAAAAAACGGATTAGCATAGCTGAAGTTTACCAATCGCAACAATTGCGAGGCCAACAAATCGCACACGTCCGTCACCTTCAGTAAGATTTGGGAAATGAACTGCTGAGGATTTTGGGTTATCGAGCTTCGCTCTCATACTCTGCTTGCGCAGAAGATTGGGAAATAAAATGTTACATTCTGCGATGTTATCTTTTCGCAACGAGTAAACTGGGTTTGAAGTGGCTCCATTAGTTACCCAGTTTTATAGCCGCCCGGCTTTCTTGTTGCAGCTAAGATGCGTTGTATCATAGTCATAAGATTTCTTGTGACTATGGTTGTATAAATATTTATGCACGCCGAATAATTTTACAAGTAGCACATTTTTTATTATATTGCGTATTTTATTATAATTATTCTAAAAATTTACTCAAAAGTTTGAATTTTTTTCTATAAAATAATAAACTTTTACTTACTCTTTTCAAATGCCGAAGGTGAGTCTCGTTCAACTTTGGTACTTAATCCTTTGACTTTTTTTAGGTAGCAGCAGTCATACTAAACAGTATCACAGGGCTCTGTCTTTGGTTGAAGCACTCGATATAATCAAAACACATGAAATTGAAAACACTGTTCGATTTAGTACCATATTCTCAACGAAAGACTTTGGATCCACTGGTAGGCTTTTCTTTTTAAAGAACATTCTAAACTAAATGCATAATTTGAGACATTAAAAAATTAATTCCAGATTTAAGAAAGAAAAAACAAGGTTTGCTGGTCAAGTGATGGAGTAAAGTTTTCCGGTTTGCCATTTATGTTTGTTGGAACAAAAATTTTGGATTGTCATCACGGAAAAGATAGGAACCTAAATTTTAAACTATCAGTTAAAGAAAAAAGAGGAAAGGAACTGGTAAGGTTCACGATTTTCACTATATAATTGGATTTTAAAAAGAGTTACACAGAATAATATATTCCTTCTTGTTACAGCAAAACGATCATGGGTGTAGAAGGAAACACACTCGGGTTCAAGATTGTAAAAAGTTTGATTGTCCGGCACAAGTTATCATCACAGAAATGATAGAATTTCCAGAGTATCCGGTAGTTTTACATTTTGATTTCTTTTTCTTTAGATGTGAAATTTCTGAAAACAGTAATACAACTTTGATGTATTTTTTATTAAATACTATTTAGGTTGTAAATGACACGGTGCGTAACCGGAAAAAGAAATCCGCAGACCTTCGAACTGATATATCTTTAGGAAAACAGATTAAACAAACTTGCAAATTTCTCGTTAGCTATTCCTGATATTAGCAGTCATGAAGGTCATATAGTAACAAAGGTAGAAGTTCAATTGATTCAGACAATATGATTTATACTTCTGTTTAAAAGTAATTTTAATTGTTTTTCTATTTTTCTATTTAGGATTCCGGTATAACCCAAAGAATAGATTCAGAAATTGTTTCCAAAATCGATATGTATGTAAAGGAAGGTGTCACGGACACGAAAGAGATGAAAAGATTGTTGAAAATACATGTGAAGAAAGAAATGTTTAAGGAAACAAAACTGCCAGAACCATCAAATAAAAACCCACGGAATGCAACAATACGTAACCATATAACTCATATTAGAAGAAAGTTGTGTCATTCACTTATCGATCAAGAGTGCCTTCAAAAAAAGATAAAAGAATGGACAGATTCAGATCCAACCACTAAAATATACTTTAGACCTAAAGGTTTGTTTTTTGTATTTGTATGTCTATGATTGTTTTTTGAGTTTTAATGTTAAGTTATTACTAGTCAAATACCGGTGTGGAATTGTAATGCTTTCCCTTTAAGGAACTAATACTTCGAGTGATGAAATTAGTGAAACTGTAAATGACTCAGAAGAAAGCGCTTCAGATGAAGATATTCAGAAAAATGTGAAACTCCCTTCAGAGAAAGAAATGCCACTTCTATTTGTTTACCAGAATGGTTGGCAAAAAAGATTGTTAGAAAAGTATGGAAGCGAAATGATATTACTCGATGCTACATACCGTACGACACGCTATGCCCTTCCTCTATTTTTCCTGGTTGTTAAAACAAACGTAAACTATCAGATTGTGGGTATATTTGTTACCGAATTTGAAACAGAGGAATGCATTACCGAGGCATTGACAATTCTCAAATCTTGGAACAGTGGCCTAAAACCAAGATATGCCATGTCAGCTTATTGCATAGAAGAGATTAAAAGTCTAGAAAAAGTGTTTGAAGGTACACAATTATTTTGTCAGAGCAACGTAATTACAGTTTCAAAGAAAAACCAAGTGTATATTTTATTTTTGTTTTTAGGGTGTACCGTATTTATATGTGATTTTCATCGGGAGCAGGCTTGGGATCGTTGGTTGAAAAAGAAGGTGAATGGCTGCTCCGCTGACAGACTAAAAAAAATATTAACTTTACTAAGACTGATTGCGCGCTCTGAGACCCTCTGCTCATGTGAAAACGCGATAGAAAATTTGAAGAAGTCTTCATTCTGGTCTGAACAAGAAGGACTTAGACACTACATCTCTAAGTATTGGCTTGGCATCAAACAGGTATTATGACAGTTCTAACTTACTATAATTTACTTATAGGAATTATTACTATTCATGTTATGTTACTATTACTATTAATGTTATGATTTGTTTTATAGCGTTGGGTAGTCGCGTTTAGACAAAATCGGTTTTTGGTTGACTGCAATACTAATAATGGTGTGGAACGACAGAACAGTCTCTTGAAACATAACTATTTATCAAATCATCGTCACAGCTCTTTGACTGGCATGCTCACCGTGGTGATTGAGGATTTTCTGCCAGATAAATACGAGAGGTAATTATGTCTTTAAATTCAATGCCTGACGAGACAAGACAATAAAATCTATTTGTAAAAAATATTTCTTCACAGCTATTCGGATCAGAATCAAACGATGAGTTCTCAATACATGCGATATGCGGATGACATTGATGAATGGTTGAAAGATCGCCCTCGTGGCATAATTAAGCATTGTTTATTGAAAAAATCTTTGGGTGAACAGTTGGACTCAACCGGTATAAAAATCATAGAGAATGGCAAATTTTCTATAAAATATTACAAGGATGGTAGAGATGAACGCAATTATGAAGTAAATTTTGGTGATGACAAACATATGCCAAGTTGTTCATGCCCCGATTGGAAATCATCTGCGTATCCTTGTAAACATTTTTTTGCTGTTTTTAAGAAATTTTCGTGTTGGGGATGGGAGTCTATCTCCAGCTTGTACAAAAATTCTCCGTTCTTAAATCTTGATTCGGAATTTCTTCTGACTAACAAGAAAGAATCAACAAAGAATGAAAATGATTTGGTGAACGTTAAAATTTCTTCACCCGCTGATGTTGTCGATGCCGCAAAATTATTGGAATTGCCAAGTAGAATGGTCTTAAAGAGAAAAAATATTAACGGAGAGACCATAAGGAGTTTATTAAACGAGATCCGTAGTCTTAGTTTTTTAACAGAAAACAACAGCACACTTACTGCATCAATTCATGCAGAACTTACAGAAATTGTAAAGAAAATGAAGGACGATGTTCCAAAAGAAAGTGGTGTTCCCTTGCTGCCAAAAAAACAGCATAAGTTAGCTGTGAAACCAGATAAGAAAACTTCATATAAATATATGTCACTTCCGAAATTAAAAAACAAAAATCTATTGTTGAAGCGAGTTGGTATGAAAAAAGAAGAATCAATAAAAGCATCTCAACTCAAAATCGCGGTTGAAAATATTGAGAAAAACGAAAAGATTGAAGTTGAGCAGGTGATACATGACAACAACAGCTATGTTTCATGCACCAGTAATTGTAGTGAGTGATGATGAAGACGATAACGCCACTACTGAAAAGAATCTTGAAAATGATGTTGCACCTTTTGCAAGAACTGTGCTCTCGCATAATGACTTAAGGGACATTTCTGGAAAAAGAATGCTTAATGATAACGTGATAAACGTGTTTCAAAATATGATTAAACAAAAGTTTCCAAATGTGGGTGGACTCCAAGACACAGTGCTTGGTCAAACGCTTAATTTCCGCATATATCTTAGCATGCCATTTGTACAGGCATTGCACGATGGAAACCTTCACTGGATTGCTATTTCAACATATGGATGCAAACCAGGTGAGGTTCATATGATGGACAGCATGTTTCGTGGAAAGGTTGCTGATCACACAAAAACCCAAATATGCTCAATTATTAATTGTTGTGAGGATCAACTCAAAGTTAAAGTAATTCCCGTTCAACAACAAAAGAACGGGGTTGACTGTGGGGTTTTCGCAGTAGCGTTTGCATATCACACTGTCGCGACCAAAAAACTTCCTACAGATATCAATTTTGAAACATCAAAAATGAGAAACCATATGCTGCAATGTTTAGCTGCAAATCAAATCACCAAGTTTCCTCAATGTGATAGCCACATAATAGCTCGAAGATGTGCGTCCAAGGAAATATCCATCGACCTCTACTGCAGTTGCCGAATGCCATGGAGAGCCGCAGAGAGCTATATTTTAGACAAGCAAATGGCTGAATGTAGTAACTGTGGAGGATGGTTTCACAGAATGTGTGAACGGATACCAGACTCTGTATTTGAGGTGGAAAATTGTAAAAGTCTGTGGTATTGTTATTGTTGTTCCACTAATATAAGTAAAAAAGACGGTTGAAGGTAACTTAAAAATAAAACATAGTCTTCGATAACTTGTTGTGTATCCCGCGTAAGTCCAAGCTTAAGAGCCTTGGGGATGAGGTAAAGGGGTGCAGGAAACTTAATTTAACCCAGTAAAATCGGGTTTCTACAAAAATCCCATGCACTTTTGGCTACTGTTATTTATTGCTAACCATATATTCAAGAAACAGAGACTATGACTATGATTTAAAGAAATATTATGTGTTAATTTATATTTTATGTGATCAGTCTCACCAGTAGAAACCTTTTTTGAAACTCTTGCCCAACTGGACGACAGCCTTATGTGGGGATCAAGGCCACAACAGTCTAATCGATATCCAAAACTGGATATGTTTTGAATATATTCACTTTCGGATATAATGGGCGCGCAGCTAACCCGCCATCCATTATTCGGGAAAAACCAGGCGAAACAGGATAAAACATAATCGGGGAAAAAATGGGCGGGTATTTAGGGCAGTTTGATAATAAAAATCTGTTATACTTGATTTTCTAAAAGCGTACCTTGGGGCAAAAAAAGCGTACCTAATACGAATCCTACACTATGTTAAAGAAGAAACTCTTGGCTTTAAGAAAAGTATAGATTTCAAAACCACGGAACCAATCTAATTTGCATGAAATACAAGTAAAATGACGACTTTTGAAAAATATTACGCTCGCTGTTAACCAACTTCAAAATTAATTTCTGTTTGATTGAAACAAGCTACAAACACGCGGAAAACCGGAAAAGAAGCGTTGGAAAATATCCTTTTTGGTGATATATTTTGTAACAATTTTTATCCAGTTTAACATATTATATTAGAGGAATTTGTCAGAAAAAGAAGGTAAATTATGCTTTTTTCACGAAATTTGGACATATATCCACATTTGGATATAATTGACATATCCATTTTCGGATATCGATTAGACTGCACAACCACTTGGACACGAGTCGAACGTTCTACTGACTGTGCTACTAATCCCCATTTATCAAATTTATTTGTCTTTTTTATGTCTGTGTTTGTTCATTTTTTAAGAAAAGCAGAATTTATGACATGGTATTTGTATTGCTCATTACTGTAGCTATATTTTTAATAGATTATATATAGAGAATTCATGATTTATTCTTCTCCATACATTTCTTGTTCTCTTTAGTCCTCTCCTATAGACAGTGCATTTATCCACAGTTGGGCCATGCCTGTCTTCAATTTTTCAAAATTCGAAACAGTGTGTTGCCCATGTTACAAGGTTTAACTTTAGTCTGTGAGCCTTTAGACTGACCCATGTTGTGGCTGTTTCTAAAAAGTGTCAATAGTTAGGCCTGTCCCTTTTTTGGAAAGATTTTTGAAAGCACAAGTGTCCTTTGTCAATAGTTAGGCCTGTCCCATCTTATGACACATTTCCTAAAATTGCAACAGTCCTTTGTGTACAGTTCAGTTTGTCCCATCCAATGACACGGTTTTTAAAAGCGAGAGATTCCTTTGTCAATAGTTGGGCCTGGACCAACTTAAGACGAATTTGCATACATTTGTCCAAAGTGGAGCCAGGCCCGTCAATAGATGGGCCATCCAAACTGCGAACGCACCGACCCGTCCTTTGACGGGCCGTCCTGTCTAAAGACGGGCCAGTCCCGCGTCCAAAGTTGGGCCAGTGTCCGTAGTTGGGTCAGAACATGTCTACCAAATTATTGCGAAGCAATTGAGCTTCGCGAGTGAAGCGAAATTGTGGAGCACGTTTGCTACGCGTTGAGTATACCAAGGAACTGAAAAATTTCTACACCCCCCCTACCAAACCTCCGACGCTCTATTTCCTTGTATTTAAATTAATTATAATACAAATAATTTCTCACTTATTTTGAAATGATGTTTTTAATGTTATTTTAAATGTATTTTAATTAAAAATAATAGTTTTAAAACTGTTTTTGTTGTTTAAAATAATCTAATGCTAGTCCTGTTTCTGATCGTCTTTACTCGTGTATTTTTAGTATTTTTTGTTCCTTGAGATTTGAGTTGGATTGTAAAGCTCGTGTACCTTTTTCTGAAGAAAGATTGAAGTAATTTAAACAATTATAACGCGCCAAGCCGTGTGTTATTTTATCGTTTTTTGTTTGTCTTCAGATCATGTGCAGATCAACAAGGTAATGTTTACTTACTTAAACATAAACTAGCTGGCTATATTTTGTAAGCTGCACGTGTGTAGTTTTCAAATTTTGTTGTAGCTAGCTACATATACAGCTAAACGTATAAAAGAGTTGAAGGTAATTTCTGGACAGGTGCGAAACTAAACAAAAACGATTACTGAGAAATTTCTTTCCATATTGTCAGTGTTGGTAACGTAAATTCAACATTGATGAAGCTTTTAGCGCCAATAATTCATGCAAAGTTATACTTTATAAAGTTAAAACCCTTATTCTGAAAGATATAACCGAACAATATCCATTGGACAATTTTTGTATAGCAAATTGAGTTTGAGTGTGACCCCTAATGAAATATCATTAGGCTTACGTTTTTACGAGAATCCGTTAACTAGGAGGGGGAAGGGGGTCTGAACCTTGGCGGCGATATCCCGCTAACGGGGCCCAAAAAAAAATTTTGAAACATCCAATGCACGTTTTCATTTTTAACCCACCCACCCAACCTGAAAACGTCCACTCTGTAGCAATCAAGGTTTTGACCTCCTCTATTTTCATTTTTGAAGTCAACCATGGTCGTGGTGAGTGTCCTATCCTTTCTCTTTTTCTTCTCTTTCTCGTTTATCAAGGCTTCATTCGCCACACAAGAAAACGAAAAACAGGAGGTGGGACCTGAATGGCGACCATCAGGTTTTGTTTGAGCCTACCTGTAGACCCGCTACACTGCTGCGCGCTTCGCTAGGGTCTACCTTCTTTTCTCGATTTTTGTATTCTCGAAAGTTGTGAAAAATGAACATGCGCACATATTGTTGTCGTTTGCAGTCCCCTTCTCAGAACGCACTTTATATTTTTTCATAGGAAAGTGGGTAGACCATGAGAACGCAGTGAAAGGGTCTACGGGCAGGCTAGTTTTGTTTATACCACATATCTTCATGGAAACTCGTCTCTCTGGAAAAGTGTCAACTTGCCACGTGAAAACGTCCATCAGTTTTACCTACCCACCCAACAACGCCCATTGCTGTACATTTTCTGTGGCAAGTTGAGTTTAGACATGATCCCGCGAGCGACATTTTAATTCACATCAATCCCGGGGAACATTTTATGAAGCTGAAAATATGACCTGACATCATATTGCACTTGATCCCGCACTACACAAAGGACCTCGGGGCTGCAGAATAAAGTATTTTCGGATCCGTAAATCTTCCCGGCCGTCTATCTTATAATAGCGGCATGGTACCTGGCAGTAAAGCGAACAGAAACTAACAAAGGAAGGAGAGGGGGGGGAGCATCCTATTCATACAGGCTTTATAAAATTGTAGCGAAGATCGTGCATAAAACATTATTTGGTTGTGTAACCCTATTGATAGCATTTACTTTACCATACATAATAACTTTTTATTTTCTGACTTTAGTTGATCAACAGTGATATCCAATCAAGACCATTTCTGCTCATTGCTGTTTCTTCAATCAGTTGTGATTAATATATATACCCAGGCAATACATTTTGGAATTAGGAAAATCAAAAAAAACATTTTTCTATTCACTGCAATGTCAGAGCTATAAACCATGTTTCCTTTTTCTTTTCAGGTGTGGTAATACTGCTGAATTTTTATTACATTTATTATTATTATTATTCATACTTCCCTTCGGGGAAGTGCAAGATATACTCGTTGTGAGCGCAAAGCCTCAAAGCACAAAGTACGTGAAGCGACAAAGATTGAAAAGTGCATAGTGAGAGCGAATCGTCAAAGTAAAATCATTTTGAGCCTTTGGTACTAAAATTTTGAGTGTTCAATAGAATTATACACACATTTCATTGCAAGTTGTTTTCATTGCATTATGATTCCCATTGAGCTTTACCGGGCCGGATTTTGAAATCGTCTATCCGCGAAATTAAATCCCCGCGAAATGGAAAAATTTCGCACATAGGCACAAACCGCGAAAATTTCTCCCAATAGAGTATACCAGCGGCAGTTTATTATTTTTGGTTGGAAAGAAGGTTTTCACGAGTATTTTGATCTTCTTGAAAATGAAAACATTGCGATAAAAAGCATCCGATGATAGCATTTTCATTATATATACCGACTCATTCACTTTAATATTCCCAGATCTTTTTTCAAACGCTTTCCAGATTTATGGCAACCATTCAAAAAGCCCTGGATATGAGTACACGTTTTTTTATAAGAAAATCTCCAGCCTCGGATCAAATTTTCAAAAGTCGATTTTCAGAAAAGTGAAGCTGAATTGGCCTAAATTTGAGCTACGGTATTCACTTTTCGTCAGGAAAGGCATACAGGAACTGTGCATATCGAAATAAGCAGTGCTAAAGAAAATATGAGGATAAAAATTAAGAAAATCTCAGCCTAAAAAAAGTAAGCACTATCGCAGTATTTGATACTGCCAAGGCCTCATTTTGAGAACGAAGGTTCTAAGAGTATGGACGCTGGAAATAAAGTCTAAATCTCTGTCACGCGCGCCTCGGCTGCCATACCACAAACTTATGTAGATTACCAACGCCCTAGCAGTACTCTAAATTTATTACAAGGTTCAGACAAGTACCGCATTTTCTCTATTCTATTTTTTTAGGCACAAAATGATCAAGGGGATACTTACAGTAGTCCAAGCAACAGGTCAACTACAAAATAAATAACAGAATAACAAACAGTATACATATATACATTTAGCGCTCCGTGAAAAAATATAGATACAATGACTAACCAGTAGCCCAAACATAAAAAAGTCAAGTATATACAAAAAAGCAAATGTATCAAAACAACTACTAGCTTATAAGGTACTAAAAATATATACAAATCCTAGAACAAAACAGTGTACATACTTTTACCATTTCGTGATATAATATAGACTAACCAGTAGCCCAAACATAATAAGTATATACAAAAAAGATAATATATCAAAAAGGCTGTTAGCTTAATAGGGCACCACAAATATATCATTTTCTCTCAAAATGACACAGAATTTTTGAACTATACGAGTAAAATAACCTTAGCCTGCTGCCGGACAAAAACTATTGCCATACTGAACAAACTTGACACCTTGCTTCAAAACCAGTCCTGAAAATGGAACTCTGCGCAAACAAAAATGATATTCAATAGGCTATATTGTTTGTTAAGATAATAAAACAGAAAAAATAGCATCTTCTTTACAACAAAATAGCATATAGGAGTGTTCACTCACACATGCCTTACACCCATTTCCTTCTCATCACCACTGTCCAGTAATTCCTCTTCAGTGGGAACAGTAGAAACTAACGTGTCATTTGAATCACCTTCAGCTTGAGCAGTTAAAACTAAGGATGCCATCAGAGTCGCATTTGGCAGATATCTTGTCACCAGAATCATTTTTGCTTGCTTGAGGCGAAACCAATGTGATGTTATCTTTATCACATATTGATATGTACACATCTTTCATACTCATGACCATGGCAATCAATACATCTTTATCGGTTTGAAAACTTGATAACTCTATATTTTCGAAGTTGTAAGGAGTCAACTCGTCTGCATTCAAAAAATGAAGATTGTCATCTACTGCTGATGCCCTAACTTGAATTAGTACTCGCCTGGCCAGATTTTTTGATCTTTGTGTCTGCAGACAGTATTTGCATTTAACATGGTCACAATCATCTACCACATCTATACCTTTAAAACACGATTTGCATACTAATTGGTGCAGTACATCACCCACAGAGTCAAATTCACTGATGTTGAATGTTTTAGGATGACTTTCCAACACAGTTGAAGCGTTATTGAAAACCTGATCTTCTAATCTGGAACAATTAGTATCAGAACATGTACTTAAACTCACTTGTCCATTGAATTCTTTCACCAGCAAATTCATAAAAGTGAAATTTGTGATGTCCTCTTCCACTTCTTTTTTCAGATAAGGGATCCATTCATCCCATAACGTTAATTCCTGCTGGCCCCCATCGTCAATTAAAAAAACGTTATTAGCTACTTTGACAGACTTGTTTCGATAGAAAACAGATTTTTCAACAGCGTGCTTCATATCAACTTTTGCTTTTACATTAACAACATCACCAACCTTGAAATCGCTGTCTAGGCTGCTGAATTCAGGCTCTTGTTCTGTTGACGAAAATGTTAATTGCACAGGATCTATTGGAGATAACTTTGTCGACTTATTAACTACGAGTTCCGCCAAATGACTGCTAGTATGTTGTTGAATAATCGCATTGCTTATTTTCATTGGTTCACCTGACATGTTTTGTTTCTTGAACACACCAAACTTTTCCGAATCGAAACATATCCCCTTTTTGACAGAACCGTTTCCGTCCACTTGAATTTTGAAGTGGAAAGATTTGTTCTTTTTCTGAGGTGACACCGCATGTACAAAGCCACTGACATCTGTATTTCTTCGTTTTGACCATAGTCATAAGAAAAACAGATAGTCTGGTGACAAACAATAGCGCATTGTTCTCACTTATTACTAGACGGCCGCGCTAGCGCCCAAACTTCCAATAGGGCACAGAAAAGTTCAAAATGGCCGGAGAGAGCATGTATATTACTAGTATTACTGCATTTTGATTTTGTTTTTTGATATATATATATAAAACGATATGCCTGGTGCAAACTGCTCAATACTTTACTGTCCAACGTCTCGTAGACACAAAGATATAAGTATATTTAAAGTCCCTCTTCCAAATAACGAAGTGAATAAGAAGTGGAGAGGTGAATTGATAAACATCATTACAAAAGATCGTGTAATTGACGATGCATTAAAGAAAAGGATCGCTTCTACACAACTGTTCATATGTGAAAGACATTTCAGAGAGGATCAATATTGTAAATGTAAGTTCATAATCCAGGTCTGATAATTTTCTAGTTGCAGTATAGCCAGCATGATATATATTATATATATATAGCTAAATATTATATATATATGTAGCTAGTTAGTTCATAGTCTGTGGACAGAGGGATGGTGGTTTAGGGGACGGAAGAAAAAAATATTTGACCATATATACCTACGCATACATACCATGTTATCTCTGGTTATTTAAAAACTATTATTTAGAACTAGCTAGGAGTCACAGTAATATTTATTTTAGATGCAAATAGAAAGTCACTGAAGGAAGAGCTCTACCATCTTTGAATTTACCTATAAAAAGTATTGCAACTATTTCCTCACCACCTCGTTCCAATTTATCTATCCAAAAACGAGAAGAATGCTTTGTACTTCAACAGCTTTCCCCTACATTCCCATCATTTGTGTATAAAAGTTTCACAGATCTCAAAAATCGTATCGTTAAACTCAGTCTGGATCCAGGAAACATTAATCATTATCACTTGCCAATCTTCTCCGCATTTACTACCAAAGTATGAAATATTTATTAACGAATCTTTATATTTTACAATTCGCTTTTATGGGTGGATGTTACCTGATGATCACGAGTTGTATATAGAAGTTGATTGTACGCTCAAAAATATTACTGTATCAAATTTAATCATTAAAATTCAATCTTATGGTCTTTGCAATGGAATAGTGACACCCGATCCATCTAAAGAAATTAACTTTCAAAAACATGTCATCCCCAAAAAATTTGATATCACTGAATATCACGAAATTGCATCAAGATCAATATTATTGCTCTAACTCGTGTAAACTTCTCATTACCAATCCAAGTCCTTGTTCACCTTGTCATAGTCATGAATTTAAATTTATATACGACGAAAATAGAAAGAAAGTAAACTTACTTGAACCTGCAAAACTGCATGCACCTCTTAAAAACACATCTCAACAAAAAGTTAGCCTTGCATTACAACAAAAGCGTTTACATTGTAAACAATTATAGTCAGAATTGAATGACATAAAAGTTGCCTTAGAAATGCAAAGCAAAGAAGTTACTCCAGAACATTCCACCAGTTGTGAATTCTATCAACTTGCAAGTGTGTGTATACGTTTGTGTGAGATTGGTCATGAAAGTTACTGTTGTATATAGTGTATTTTTGTATTTATGCCTGTACGCCCTGTTGGTCTAATGGTTATGACACAAATAAGAGATCTAGGTTCGAATCCTAGACAGGGCTAAAACTTTTTTTTACAATCAAACACAGTTTATACTTCAAACAAGATTCATTTCTATATGTAATCAAGTTTGAAGAAAATAGTCTCAGCTAGGAATTGCACCTAGTTTACCATAAATGGCATTCTCTAATAGAACTGAGACGTGGTAATGTAGCTCTAAAAACGCTGTTTTATTGTTTTTGAAAAAGACTAATACCTTATCTGATTCAGACTTAGATTTTTAACTTAGTTCGTAGTGATTTTTTATGTTTCCTTTTTAGCAGCTTTGTTTCTCACGAATGTCCTTTGCTAAGAAGAAAACATACAATTTCTAACGAGTGAACTCTTCCACCCCACAACACTGTACAATCATTTTTAGCTGTATTGGATTAATAATAATACTTTATCGACTTTAGATACAACCAAATCTTTTTCAGTTTCCTTCTTTTTTGGTGTAGCTAGCATATGCTTGGTGGTGTTGACATGTCTTGTAAGTCAACGTTGTGGAGCACTTATTACATTTGCATAACACTTTCTTTCCATCATTGCTTGTTACTTTGGATACCAACATATCCAATTCCACATTAAATTCTATATCATCATCAAGAAATTCCCCTTCTAACTTCTCATAAGATCCTGGAGATCATCTTTAGCAACAGAATCGCCCTTCGCAGCGGCCATTTTTAAAAATCTGTGCCCCATGGGGCCGTCGAATTCAAAAGTTGCAGTGCCGATTCAATATCAATACAAACGGCCCGGGATTCTAGACTATCTGTTTTTCTTGACTATGTTTTGACATTCCTAAACATGAAGCCATGAAATTCAAAAAACTTAGCTAAGGATAAATATAAGATAAATCAATATTTTTTAGGGGGTCACAACAATCACACACACAAAAAAAGATGAAAAATACCAGGATCTGTCAGAATAAGTTTTGAGACAGCTAAAAACTTTAACAACTTTTAAGCCAAGACGTGTTGAAATATTTTTGGGTAAAAACTTGCAAAATCAAGTACAGATTTTCTGCTGGACTAGGACACAAAAAGGGGGAAAAAGTGAACACATGGTCAACTGCCCGCCCCAGACATTTTGAATCACGGAAATGAAAGAATAGAAATGAAATAAACAAAAACATAGTATAAGGTAATGGTGATAAAACAACTTAAAACAACCAGAATATGACTGAAATAACTTTCGAGGTGGTTTATAACTCAACACAAATGATCGAGACAAAAACGAGACACTACAACAAAATGGTAAAATGAAAATAAATCCGTTCAACAACAAATCCGTTTCGGATTTACGGATTTTTAATACTTTAAGGGGGAGGGAAGAAGAGGAGGAGAGCGGGGTTGAGGAGCACGCTTTTTTTTTAACATATCTATATAGTTGTAAGCACAGTTTCACGATTCAAGCGGTTACCAAAAAGCTGAAATTGTTGATACATTTCAAGCCCCCAACCTCCCCCCGACCTCAGACTGACTGTTTCTGAAAAGGTCAATGGTATATCCTAATTACCTACATAGCAAATGAAAAAAATTTCGAAAAGACTGTAACCTCAGCATTTTATTGGTTGTCAATAAACAGGTGACAGCTACAGGGAAGCAACATTTTATGTTTTCCCAAACCCCTTTAGTCCAATTTCCGCCCCTCGATACCACAGGGCCACGGGCGCCTAAGTTCATTATTTGGGCATTTGGGTTCATTTCAAGTCTGAAATTTCAAGTCTGACATCATTCACGCTGAAATGGTCGCTAGCAACACTTTCACAAAAAGAGCTTAAACAAATGAAATTTCAAGGGTTCGCACGTGATTTATCAGCATCATATATGCCGGATATCTGCTTGTCATAGAGGTTTCCGCCTGAAGTATGTTTCTTTTTTTGTATTTTTCTAAACGTGATGTCTCAAACTTTGTCTTCGGAAACGAGGTTGCGGTTAATACTTCTATCTATCTCGCGGAAATTGATAAAGCCTCCCGGGCTTCTTGTTTTTTTTCACCTTAACTTATTTCATCGAAACTTTTATTTGATTATTTAAATTCATCACTTTTAACTATTGATCTTTTGATCTTCATTCTAGAAAACAATGGCAATGAAACAGAAAGAAAGAAATGGAATTATGTACCGCTAGGTAAGTCACGTGTAAAAGAAATGTTACCGATCTGGCAAAGTACAACAATTGATTATACTTCTTCATACTTCCAGATTCATCGAGTAGCGAAGAAGACGACAATGAGAAGCAATTTGATATTGTATCCATAGAAGATGAAATTGACAGCAACAAAAAAAGAGATGTTGAAGAAGGTGACAGATTCGGTAGGTGCTGACATAATTAGCATGCGAGTGTTTTCAGTTCCGTTTTTATTCTAAAGTTTTTTAAAAATTTCTTTTTAGAAGATCTGGGCTATCAATGTTATACCACTTTGGCTGAGGCAGAGAAGGCTATCGCGGAGTTTGAAGAAAAAACAATGGAAAACGAAGTAAAGAGGTTGTATGATACGTTTCCGCAGCAGCCAATGACTGAGCTAACGGAGGAGCAACGAGGCAGCAGAATGTCATATTTGTATGAAGCCATTCAACGATCCTGCGAACAATCGCAAGGTGCGAGATCATTGCCATTATACAGGTCTCTACCGAGGAGCAGCTCACAATAATTGTAATTTAAAATATAGAATTCCAAAACACATCCCAATCATCTTCCACAATCTGAGTGGGTACGACGCGCATTTGTTCATTAGGGAGCTTGGAAAAAAATTCAACACTGAAGATATTGGTTGTATTGCGGAAAAGAAGGAGAAATATATAAGTTTCAGCGTCAAGGTCCCCGTGCCTCTCGCGGGAGTTACTAATTCTAGCGGGGAGCAGGTATTTAAAAAAATAGAGCTTCGATTCATCGATAGTTTTCGATTTATGGCATCAAGCCTGGATAAATTATCAAGCAATCTAATTGGAACAAACACTAGTGATATGAAATGTCAACATTGTGCACAAAAATGTTTAGAATTTCGGAGTTATATATGATGATTATATTGCAAGATTTTTATGTAAAAATTGTAAGTTGGAAACCGCAAAGCAATTGAGTCAAGAAAAATTAAAGGCGAACCTACCCTCAATGGCAAAATTCTTCGATAAGGATGGTATATTTCGATTAATGCTTCGAAAGGGGGTGTACCCATATGAGTATATGGATGGATGGGAACGATTTGAAGAATTGGAGCTACCAGCAAAGGAATCATTTTATAGTCAATTGAATATGGACTGCATATCTGACCTCGATTATAAGTATGCGAAAAAAGTATGGAATTGTATCGCGCCAGAGGGTGATCAAGTGACGCGCGGTGACTACCATGATTTATACCTCACCACCGACGTGCTACTACTGGCAGATATTTTTGAAAATTTTCGGGGTGCATGCCTTAAAAATTATATGTTGGATCCTGCACATTTTTACAGTGCTCCTGGACTGGCATGGAAGACTTCATTAAAATGCACTGGAATTGAATTAGAGCTCCTCACGGATCCTGACATGCATTTAATGTTTGAAAAAGGTATTCGAGGCGGCATTGTGCAGGCTGTTCATCGCTATGCCAAGGCCAAGAATAAATATATGGGCGATCAATATAATCCTGATGAAGAATCGTCGTACTTGCAATACCTCGATGCCAATAATCTTTACGGTTGGGCCATGCGGGAGGATCTACCAACTCACGATTTTAAATGGGTTAGTAATGTTGATATGTTTACACCCCAAAGGATCGCAAAACTGGTAAAGAAAAATAAAAACGGCTACCTATTGGAAGTTGATATGGATTACCCAGGGGAGCTACATCAAAAACATAATGAACTGCCATTTTTACCGGAGCGGATGACGATTTCCAAGGTTGAAAAATTGGTGCCCAACCTGCGTAACAAGAAGAAATATGTGGTGCATATTAGAGCACTCAATGAAGCCATAAAGCATGGCCTAATTCTCAAAAAAGTGCACCGAGACATCCAGTTCAAGCAGAGTTCATGGCTGGCCTTACATTGATATGAACACAAAACTGAGGACTGGTGCTAAGAACGATTTTGAAAAGGACTTTTTTAAATTAATGAACCTCTCCGTATTTGGAAAAACGATGGAAAATATCCGCAACCATCGCGATATAAAACTGGTCACGAGTGAAAAAGCATATCAAAAATATGTGATGAAGCCTAATTTTAAGGATGCTCATGCATTTAGCAAAAATTTAATGGGTGTTGAAATGGGTAAAACAGAGATCAAAATGAATAAACCAGTATATCTTGGGCAGGCCATATTAGATCTTTCGAAACTGATCATGTATGAATTTCATTATGATTACATGCAACCAAAATATGGGAGTAAAATCCAACTCTGTTATATGGACACCGATAGTTTTGTGTATTATATCAAAACCGAAGATTTTTATAGGGATATCGCGGGCGATGTCGAAGTCAGATTTGACACGAGTGGATATATACGAAGGAAGATGGTAGACCACTTCCAATTAGAATGAATAAAAAGGTTGTGGGATTGATGAAAGACGAATTGGGTGGAAAAATTATGACAGAATTTATTGCACTGAGGGCAAAATTGTATGCATATAAAACATTGGAAAAGGAAGACAAACGATGTAAGGGTGTTAAAAAATGTGTTATAAAAAAATCAATCACCTTCAACGATAATAAAAAATGTTTAGATGAGGGTATAAATCTTTATAAAAGCCAAGTCCTCATCCAGAATAAAAATCATCAACTGTACACTGTAAAAAGCACTAAAATTGCCCTTAATCACGACGATGATAAACGAATTGTGCAAGATGATTTAATTTCAACATTGGCTCGTGGGTACGTACAGTGAGGAAAATGAGAGTCACTCCTCATCAGTATGAAGCTGTAAAAACAAGCTCAAACCTCATTTGCCTCATCTATTCATAAATGTTTTAAACATTTTTGAATAATCAAAAGGTTTTCCGCATGATGCGCAAATGAGCTAACCGGTGATGCGTCGATTTTCACACGGGTAATACTCAAGGTAATACTGAATAGCTATATACAAACGTCGATTTATACGCGGAAGGGTGTGGGTGCGCGGGCGAGAGCACGCCTTACCTGGAAGCGGCCGTCTCGCCCCGGTTTCTACCACACTGTGCCAAATGTCAGGAAAAATAGTGCCACGACGGGAAAAAATTGTGCCAAATGCCGGTAAAGAATGTCAGTGCAAGGAACGGCCTCTGGAAGTGCTCGCTTAAAAAAGGTGAGCACGTTAAAGCGTAGTACGGCATGACATTCAAAAAACCCACTGGGTTCCAAGCAACAACAACAACAACAAACAAGAATAAAAAACCCAGCGGGTTCCCTTACGAGGGTTTTGTTTCTAAAAACTGTCCAAAGTTTTGTAAAGTACTACCATTACAAAACAACAACAAAAAGACATGGAAGAGAGTAAGAAATGTACAGCTTGTAATCACTATCTTTCTTTAGACAATTTTATGGTGAGCCAACGTAATGGACAACGGACAAAGATGTGCATTAGGTGCCTGGATCTTAAAAAAGCATCACGGGAATGTACAAAGTGCCCGCACAAAAAACAAAAACAGCAGTGCTCCATATGCGATCGCCCTGGTTATCTACATAATCTAATTCTGCGCAGAATACATCATGCCTTATCGCGGGATACAGAGATATCATCCCAAGAATATCTGGGATGTGATATTGTAACATTCATGAAGCACATCCAGGCCCAATTTAAAGGCGGTATAAACTGAGGAAACCGAGGGCAGTGGCAGTTCGATCACAAGGTGCCACTAAAGTATAGGGAGAACGGGGTATACCCTGATGAGGAAGAACAATTGAAAAGACTGCACTATACCAACATGCAGCCCATGTGGATTGAGGATAATCAAACGATAACTTCCAATAAATGGAATTTTGTTTATTTTTTGCGATAATTTTACCGTATATGATAGTACTAGCTACTATTTTTTTTACGGTTTCGATACGGTTAATAAATAAAATGACTGAACTTACAAATATATTTGATGTTGTTGATACTCCTGCAGAAGCGACGACAAATAAGGAAAAACCTACCGATAAACGTCAAGTCTTGAAAGATGCAATCAGGGAGGGTAAGGCACATCCATTACCGAAAAAATGTTCGGAAAGTTTTGTAGACAAGGCGTTAGATGAAGCGATCGACAAGGCCTATGCCGAATATATTCAACGAGAAATTCAAGAGAAAGGAAAAAAAACTGGCCAGGCCTTATCTGCGCATGTAGTAAACTTGTATTCAACTGCTGTGAGCAACTTGATTTGTATTGACTCTGTTGAAAAATTGAGGAAGGATATTGATAACGATCCTATTATTAAAGAATGACAGACCTCGGTATTCTGTTTCATGTAACCTTCGGTAAATTTTTAGCACCGCTTTTGGTGTTGGCGCACACTGCGAATCATGTTGAAGTTTTGTCCAACCCAAAAAAACATGAAACTGAAGAAAATCAAGAAGATAATGGGGAATAATCTGTCAAAAATAGCTCTTGGATTACGCGAAAAATATGATTTAGGCATTGCACAATTCAAATCTCAGACGCGATGTGGGATGATGCCAAGTTTTAACAGATGGTACAATTCAAATCTAAGACCCGATTTGGGATTATACCTAGGATTCGAAATGGGTTTATGAGAATAGTGTGATTGAAATTTTGTAGAGGTCCATCCTCTATAAAATAAATGAGCGACAGTACACAACAGGGCCCAGAACAGCATATAATTACAAAACCAGTAAAGAATCCAGGTCGAGTAGCACAAGGCCACAAACTAGCTGCATTAATGAAAAAGAGGAAGGAAGAACTTAAACACTCTTCTGGTGACAGTTCAATATCAAGTACTGCACCAAGTACAGTGGCAAGTACTTCATCAAGTTCTAACGCAGTTTTAGGGGCCACGGCAGTAACGGTTGGTATTGTGATAATAGGATGCGTTGGTGTCGTCTATTATAAATTTTTTAAAAATCAGCAGCAGCAGCAGAATCAGCCTGAAAAATCATCGGAGCAGCCGCCTCCTGTTGGAAAAAAAAGTTCAACCTCAAAAAATTGACATTTTTTAAAATGTATTAATCATATATAATAAAATGACAAACGTTTCACCGTACGAGAAAGAAATAATTGATATGTTATACGAGACAGTAGTAGCTCTCGGTTTCACCTTTGGATATGCCCTTGCGGGTAAGAAATTTCTAGGAATAACACGACCCTCTGCCAAAATGGATATAGAAGATGTGATGAAAATGACAGCATACTTTGCCGCAGGAAGGGCAAGCCGGGAAATGGCAGTTAAAAAAGGGTGGATACCAGCATCGATCGTCCCGAAAAAATAAATAATAAATAATAATATTATGTCCAAAATTTAATGTTTGCTTACATCGCAAACATTAAAACAACATGGAAGAAACTGGAAAATGCACGCGCTGTAATCACTCTTTATCTTTAGACAATTTTAGGATCAAACCTAACGGACAACGAACAAAGTTGTCCATTAGGTGCCTCGATGGTAACAAGGCATCAAGGGAACGTACAAGGTGCCCTCATGGTAAACGTAGATCTTAATGCCAGGAATGCGGCGGTGGAGGCATATGCCCGCATGACATACAGAGATATAGCTGCAAGGAATGCGGCGGTGGGGGCATATGCAAGCATGACATACAGAGATATAGCTGCAAGGAATGCGGCGGTGGGGGCATATGCCCGCATGACATACAGAGATATAGCTGCAAGGAATGCGGCGGTGGGGGCATATGCAAGCATGACATACAGAGATATAGCTGCAAGGAATGTGGCGGTGGGGGCATATGCAAGCATGGTAAACAACGATCCCGCTGTCCCATTTGCGACCCTGCTGGACATATCGCTCATATTGTTAGGGTTCGAACCAGTCAGGCCCTACATAAAAACAAGGAGCTCAGGTCTCAAGAGTATCTTGGGTGTGATATGAGCACACTTGGAGCTCATATTGAAGCACAGTTTGTTGATGGTATGTCTTGGGATAACTACGGTAAAGAGTGGCATATTGATCACAAGATACCTCTCAAGTACCGAGAAAATGGCGATGCTCCGCTACTCGTGGAAGTGGCTAGGAGATTGCATTATACAAATACTCAACCTATGTGGGCGAGCGAAAATATGTCAAAGGGTAATCGTTACATATCTGAATAAATAAAATAAATGGCAACTATCGGAGTTCTTGTTGAAGGGGCGGCAATTAACGCATTAGCTTTTAGCGGAAGTAATTTTTTATTCAGCAAACTTTCAGGCCACGGCGAAGAAGAAAGGAAAAGGCATGATAAAGCGATTGAACAACTGCAAGGTGCGCAAGCGGAATGGGTCCGTGATCGGCAAAAAAAATTTGATTGCTATTCACATCAAAGAGAGCTCAAAAGAGAAACCGGTGAGGATTTGAAGGAAATGGATGAATCAATGCGGGAATACTACATTGCTACACTTGATAAAAGTCCAAAACCTTCGGATTTTTATGTCCCTTCTAAACATCAACAGGATGGTGAATTAACCTTCATTGTTGGATCCTTGGCCCTTCTAGGTTTTGCGGCGTATAAATATTTATAAAAAATACACACGTTTTGATATATAATAAATATGTCAAAACAACAACATATCGTTACAGAGGAAGATGCAAAAAAACTAAGCAGTATTTATTATCAGCCTGAACATCTTTGGATTGGACGAAAGGCCATTAAACTACTGGTTGAGGAGAGTAAATTACCACGCAAATGAGTCGTACACTGGTTGTTTCGGCAACTACTTTTTCTTCGGCATATTCGAGGGCCATAAAAGATTGACTATCCACATTTTACAATTACAAAACCGAACCAAATGCATCAGTTTGATCTACTGTACATGCCACATGACAAGCTGTATGGCAACACGTACAAATATATCCTGACAGGCATCGATGTCGCCTCAAGATATAAGGTGGCACGACCTTTAAAAACGAAAAAGGCCAGCGAGGTTGCAGACATGATTAAGGATATTTATAAGGCTGGTCACCTGCGCTATCCCGAAACCTTCCAGTGCGATAATGGTTCCGAATTTAAATCGGATGTAGCAAAGCTGTTAGAGGGCAAAGGGGTGAAAATTTCTAGGGCTACAATCAAGCACCATCATACATTTACAGCGTTCGTTGAGTCGTACAACAAAGTGCTTGCAGAAAGACTATTCAAACCTCAAGACGCCCAAGAGTTAGTTAGTGATGACCCCAGTACTATATGGGTGAAAAACCTGTACACTATAGTGAAAAATCTAAACAATACCAAAACTGTGATGATCGGGATGAAACCGTCAAAAGCTATCAAGCTGGAGGATGTACCACTTGTAAAAGATTTTGCTGAGGAAAAACCTTTGCCTAAAGATGGGTTGTATTTATATTTGTTACATCCTGGAGAAGAACATGGTGACCAGAAAAGACGTGCGACTGATGCTTTTTGGAGCAAAAAGCTGTATAGACTGGATCGGATTCTAGCGGACCCTAATAGTCGTGTGTTGTATTATTTAAAAGAAGGGCCGGAGCGTAGTTTTGTTGCAGAGGAATTAATGCAAATCCCAGAGGATGTCGAAGTACCTCCAGAGCATGTGATGAGGTGGTAGATCGGATGTTTTTTTTGTGGCTTTGATAAGCCATAAAAAATATTAAAGTCCTCATTGATCATCTTCATCCCAATCATCATCATCTGGATCATCGTCATCTGGATCATCTTCAGTCGGATCTCGCAAATAATCATAAGGATGCATATCGATATAGAACACATCCTCGAAAAATTCCCTATCTTCATCAGGCAATGTAAAGTGGTTGCGAAAAAATTGTTGGTACCAACAGCATCCTGTTTAAATATGCACCAGGCGTGTACGGCATTGGGATCGTCGCATTCTGGTTCCCTCACAGTCATATTGGGGTATCTCGCTCTTAGAATATTTAGTCTCTTCGTAAGCAGTTTACGCTGGCATCGGATCATGAAGTGGGCATGTCTTCCAGCTTTCCCACGTTCATGAGGATCGTTTTTATCAACTACACAGAGCACGGTGTTTATTGGAATTCGGTGTGGAACATATCTTTCTCGAAGGGCCGCATTTTCCTGGGCCTGTGCTGTAAGTTGCCGATCTTTATCCTTAATGTCATTCTCCAGCACCATAAGTTGCTTATCTCTGTCATCAAGATCATCCACTAGGAGTGCCAGAGCTGCATCTTTTTCTTCGATAGCTTGCGCTCGCTTCTTAAGCTCATCTTGCAGCTTTTCTACACCTTTTTTTGCAAGCCATCGCATCAACCCTACTGCTCTGGGTTTTCTCGAGCGGTGCGTAATCTCCAGGGCGCCATCAATGGTCACGAACAGATCGGTGTAGTTTTTCCCTCTACCAAGGGGGTAGTCGCCAACTACCACCTCTATTTCTCCCCGCGATGCTATCATATGGCGGTCACGGCTATACTGATTAACATTTGGAATCTCCAAGAATCTCCCGAGATCAGCACGCTTGAAATGAGGTTGCGAGTGCTCATCGAATATAGTCTCGATGGCTCCAGCAGGTACAGCGTTTAACAGGGTAAGCTGAGAAGAAAACATTTTTATTTTGTTAATTTTTTTTGAAATCCGAACAACTTAGCGGCCCTCCGCGATGCATATTAACGTATATTAGGATCAACAAGATCAGCGTAGGGATCCATGTACTGGCATAGCGTCATCACATAGGTGCCCTCTTGTGATTCTTTTGGAAGATAAACGACAACTTTTTCCTCGACTGAATCAAAAGTGACATCGTATCGCATGACGTACGGCGTGTGATTAAAAACCTTGCCCTGCTGTGGCTTCAAATGAGTAAGGGAAAACTCGACGCTGGCTATTGATGACCCGCTATCCGGATCTATCAACATATTTAAGATAGAAATGTTGGAAGTTTTCAACCCAATTCCCAACATAGGGCAAGATAGGTGGATATACATTTTGGCGAGGTGTTGCCTAACAAAAAATTTGATATTTGTCATGGATCTAAAATAACTGGGTGGTACGATTATTTTTTCTTGCATTCGGCTTCGTATACGATCAAATATCATATTGATTTTTTTTAATACATGTACCACCGTTTTGTGGACCAAATCGATCCATAAAACCAATAAAGACCAGGTTCTGTCAGTAAAACCGTATCTGGCTGCGGCAGGTCAATATCTACCTGTCTTTTCACAACATTTTTAACGTCTTTATAGCGCTTTATATATCTCTGAGAAACAAGTCGTTGAAGGGTGCCTACTAACCCTTCCACCGCCAAACAAGTGCTTGGCTCCGTGGATAGGCAGGTGGTCCATGGTAGGCAGCCTACGAACTCGTAATTCGCGATGCCTGAGTTCATCCAATTCTTCTCGGTGTGCCGCAGCGTTTCTCGGTGTCCCGCATAGTAAGGCAATAACCAATAATAGTACAATGTTGTTGAGCATTTATTTAATATATATTTATTTAAAATTTGATGATCACTCGAGAATTTTATAGCTTCTGGGATGTTCTAACCTCACATATAAGCATGCATGTTTTGATTTTTTCAGTTGATCATGGATATCCTCCCAATTGCTGATCATATTAGTTTCTTCATCAATCAATTTCACATCTGAGCGCTAATGGGGGTACCAGAGGAACAACTGCTTTTTTTGCCTTCGAAGATTTTTCGGTAAAGCGGTATAAGACTGTGTTAACAACCAGAGACTATGTTTTCGATGCCTACCCGAGATGGCTAGCTCAAGCAAAGATTGCCTTTTTTTATCAAGAGATTCGTCCGCTATACAGTCATCGACGATAAATAATTTTTCTTCACCGGCTAGCAGTGACGATAATTTTTCAATCCATTCAAAAAGTTGATCCTTGGGGTTGATCAGAAACACATACTCATCTCGCCACAGCGAGGATCTCTCGATGTAAGTGCTGTTCCATTGTATGGTTGGACACAGGATAATAATGTTGTGAAAATGCTTCTTGTACTCATTTTCGAGGAGATCAAGAACGAGCTGTGTTTTTCCACAGCTTGTCGGTCCTGTAAAGATGGATGTGTGCGGTTCTACAACAACGTTTAAGTTCATTTATTTCAGCTAGCTCAGTCTGCAACTTTAATAATCAATGCTGTGGTATCTACCATCTACGAGGTTCAATTGCGCATCGCTAAGCATATAGACGTAGCATTTAATATTTCCGGTTCCATCCGCTTTCTTATTATATGCAAAGTAATACCATCGCTCAACCTCTGCAAAAATCTCCCACTACCATGTAAACTATGATCAGGAGATGATCTAAAATCGACAAAAAGAGCATATTTGTCAGTCGCAAATTTTCCTATCGTGACTGTCGAGTCACGTTTACCAAAAAGATTCACAATTTGCTCATACTGATCTTTTGGAAGCATGGAATGGGAATACAACTCATTGGGTGAACCTTCGACAGTGATTGCTATTTTCTCAATAATAGGATTATAAAATATTTCATTCATCCCCGAGTAATCTTTAACTTTTGATGGATCTACAAAAAGCAGTAAAACTCCCTTCAAACTCTTGGCAGGGGTATCGATTTGTAAATTATAACTGGTATCCTCCTTTTTCATGGTAATCACCTTGCTGCGCAATACTCTTTCGAAAGGTAGGGCAAATTGACTGTACCGTGATACTATATGACTTGCAAGATCGTTGTGATTCACCTTGTCGAATTCCAGTGTAATATTACTGATCTTGTAGGCAACATCTGCCGCTTTTGCTGCCGTAGACCCTAAAGCCGCTGTACCTCCATCTTTGATAACATCTGCATACGATGCAAAATGGATAACGAATTGCAGCCGATCGTGTAATCCAGGTTGGTAAAATGGTCTATCTCTTGTCAATTCAAACATGTTTCCCAGAGGAATACAAAAGGTGTTGCAACCGCCTTTTCTTCAGCGGTACCTACATGGTCGCTCGCTTTCACTTGCAAGGCACGGATTGTACCATCCTTGGGATTGATACTTTCCTGGATCAATTTGTTCTCGCGCTCGAATTTCGATAGCCACAGGTCTCGATAGACAGCGAACACTCTGTAGTCGTTAATGCTTTGAATTTCATTACCATTGAGTACGATTTTCAGGGTCTGTACCAGACTCTTGCCGATATTTGAAACGATAGTTCGTTTCGTATTGGTGCCAGTCAGTTCCAGATCAAATAATAACCGAAGAGTTCCAGGGCAAATAACATCATTCTGTCCCATGTTCGGGATATCAACATACAAATCCTCGTTCTGATTGATTGTCGATGGGACATGACTCACCTTGACATGCTGCTTTTTACCTTTCATGGCCAACGTTGTTTTAAGATCCGGATTAGGATCGAGTATTTTTCCAAACTTTTCAGGGTCAATTATGTTACTCATAGCTAGTTTATTATTAGTTGTTTTTTGTTAAAATAAAATGGATAATCCAACATATGAACCAGACGGCGGTTTTACAGATGAGGGCGATATTGATAATAATGATAATGATGATGGATCTTTTACTGGGCCTGGGGACCTTGCACGGCCTGGCATCAGTGCAGCGCCAGCATCGGAAGAACGACAGGGAAGTGCGCTGAAACTAACCCAGAAAGAACGGTTTAAAAGGACGAAGATCGATTCTCTCTATAACCATCTTGAGAAGGGGCTAGGGATGGAACCAAATGCGAGACATTATAATGATTTTCGAGTGGAAGAGGGTAAACTTATCTTTAATAGTGTAGATATAACCGACTCTGTGTATAAAAATAACGGGGAATTCCGATCAGTCGGTGCAATAACAACGAACCTGAAGGTAGGCCTTGTAGGCTTCACAACTTATACTACTACGCCTAATAAAATTGAAGTGGTTCGACAACTTTCGAATAAAATAGATAAGGTGATCAAGAATGCGGACGATATAGAGATGATACCATTGCTCGAGAATGTTGTTGATGAAACGAAAAGTTTCATAGATGCTTCCTTTGGCGGCGAAGAAGATGTTCAAACCGAACGCGATAGAAGAGGACTTAATCGCGAACTTCAAACCATAAAGGGGAATTTAAAAAACTTGAAAAGTAAGATGCTCCTCTATGATAGTGAGATTTCTAAGGCAGAGGCTAAGGTGAAGAGGCTTGAGAAGAAGAAAGCACAGCCTGGACTATCAGAGCAATAGATAGAGATCGAGAACAACAACCTTGTAAAAGCTAAAGAAGAACTAGAACAGCTACAGGATCAAAAAGAAGCTGCGCAAGCAGCACATGGTTTACCATCATCTGAGATTCAAGGCCAGCTCACCGCTATTAAAGACACACTAATGAAAATCGCGGGAGACGACACATCACTCGTCGAAAAACTTAAGATTTTATTCAAGGAGCAGGGGATTACTATAGCAAGCATCGTTTCTGCTGTTGGATTGTTAATATCTACCATCGCGCTTGCAGTTACAGGAGGTGGGGGAGGAGCGGGTGCTGCGGCGGCAGGAAGTGCCGGGGGTAGTAAAGGGTTTTTTCAAAAACAACTTGAAAGATTGGGGAAATTTTTAAAGTACCCGGCAGGAAAGGCAGGCGCCGCATTACCTGGAATCATAGGGACGGTGGTATCCTTCTTTTTCAGAGTTGCTGCAAACATTGTCGAATTTGTAGCCAAGCATTTGTATATGGCGATTGCTGCCGTTGCTGCTATTGTTGTAGGCTATATGGGTAGGAGTAAGGGCAAACGATCGTAAATATAACGTTGTATGTGAATAAAAATCACACAAGACTTTTCTTATTTTTTAAGCCATATGTACAGTAAAATAACACCTACCCCTGTTGAAATCAATGCAACCTTGGTGCCATCGTGTTGTTCCGCTTCCCTGTGTTTAGTAGGGGGTGTTTCTGCCGCATGTACCTTTTTAATAGCGCCAGTCTGCGACTTCAACGGCTCCGTGTGCTCCTGCTTAGATGCTTAGATGACTAGATGCTTCGCTGGTTCTGCTAGCGGAGTGCGCTTTGGCTTCACCTTATTCAGATTAACTTGAGCCCCAACGTTTACATTTCCAGGTGCAATCAAGACATTATTATTATAGCCCTCAATTTTACCAATACGAAGATTCATATCTGATGGCAACATGTACACGCTGGGCATAACAACAAAATTGACTGGGGTTCTAGCGTATTGGAGCGCCTTTTGGAATTGTGTTATGCCTTGTCCTATATTTTCTCCTAGCAGCACCATACTTTCAAATTTTTGTAGCAGGATTTGTCTCGCTGTATAGTTGTCTGCGCCGGAATCTAGTAAGGATGCTTTTGCTTCAGACTGAGACCCAAGCAGCAGGACCACGTAGACGCGAATACTTTCACTCAATTTTGTCAGACCTTCTGCCGTAAGGCCCTGGCTTGTTGGCATGATAAATTTTGCGTAATCTCCATCAACTTGGGGCCACCATGAACCGTTGGTTAGTGAAGCGCCTACTGCTTTAAATTTATACAGACCATGGGGATCTGCACCGTATTCACGACATACTTGCGCGAATCCAGATGTTGAAGAAGGATTTTTGTATTGACTAAACCCATCCTTAAAAGGCATGGGCACTTTCATTCGACCACGTATACGACGCATATGATAGTATACATGAAATTGAAAGATCGAGTTGACAAGGGGTAAGGATCCTGTCATATGTTTAGCAGATATACCTAATGTCGTCGTTGCACAATGAGCTGCAAAATTAACTAGAATGTTCCAGTAATCTAATGCCTGCCCATCCCATCCAATTCGAACGGGATCGTTAAGGTGAGTCGTTGGAATTTTGATGGGATACTTGCTAAACTCTGGGAATACTACGGGGATATGCGACTCTGTCGATACATATAGATCCTGATGTTCCAGATTCGTGATACCCAGAGGCCATTCTCCCCTGTTTGATTTGTATTTTGCTTTGGGGTTGTATGAATAAATATTCATCGTTTCTTTATATAAGAAACATGAAACAATTGTATATCACTGATATCAGCCAGCCTACGATTTTTGATGATCACCTAGGGCAGTGCACGAGTATCGCTTTAAAATCGATAAGTATTCGAGGCGGCTGGTTGAACCTATTTAAGGATACCGCTTTTAATATCTGGAAGGAGAAATCGGGATCCCCTGACCCCGATACCCCAGGGCTGTACAAAATCGAGGATCTAGCAGCAATTATCAACAAACAGGCTAATGGAAAGGTCATGATATTTGTATTGAATAATGGCTACTGCCGGCTTCGTGTGGGTAGTGGATTTAAAGTTAGTATTGATGAAGAACTTCAAAAACTCTTTGGCTTATCTGATCTACCCGATGGTGTAAAGTACTATACGGCGGGCGATTATGATGTATACTATATGACCGATATTTATCAGAGATTAAGTCTAATATGCCCCCAGTTAGACGAGGATGATTGCTTGTTTAATGGTAAAAAATCAAAAATTCTCGCGATACTGCCAACCAAAGAGTTAGATAAGTGGGGAGATATGCTTACATGGAATTTCGACACTCCGACTTATCTTCCTTTGAAAGGGTCGACGGAAGAACTCGAGTTCCTTCTTACCGATCAATATCACCCTGAAAAAAAATGTTGTTTTTACAGGAATCATAATGCAAATTCTAATAGAATAAATAAAGAAGATGGATACTATGAAATTATATCCAACCTTACCGCCAAGTGCACCTGAGTACGATACTATGCAGGATGAAAGTCAGGTCTATAGATTAAAAAATATTGAAGAGATCGAAAAGTTTCTACGATCAGAAGTGAGCTATAGAGACAACCTTACCAAGCGATGCAAGCCTCGTGCAACTGCAGCTACAATAAGTGATACTTCAGTAGTCACCGCAATCACTGCTCTTGAACTTGCTTCAGTCGTAACTCTTACTACAGGAGTTGGAATTCCAGTGAGTATTGCTTTGGCCTCAGCTGGAATCATCCTTGGACTCTCTTCAGCTGTGGTACATAAAGTGCAAAAAATCTTTGATTCGAAAGCCAAGAAACATGACAAGATCAAGACTCTGGCTGAGGCCAAATTAGACTCCATCTCGAGCCTCATTTCAAAAGCAGTAGAAGACTCGAACATCTAGCATGAGGAATATCATTTCATCCTTAAAGAAGTCGAACACTACCGTAATTTGAAAGAGCAAATTCGACTAAAATCTCAGCGTGTTGTAGAGACCATCACTGCTGAGCAACGTAAAGCCATCTTAGCCGAAGGTACAAAACAAGGAAAGCACGATTTTTTACAACAAATCGCCCGCACTTCTGATACCCCACCTTTCAATGTCACATAACCTATGAAGATCCACCAAAGTATTTGTGATGGCCTAACCATTACAAATCAGTATCTCCCATAGTCAACCTCGCAACCGATCACTTCACCAGCATCAGCATTGATCCGTACAACCCTATCATGTACTATACGTCGCGATTTTTTAGCGAGTTCTTGCAAAATAGTTTCAAGATTTTTTTCATATGCAATTTCAACACAAGGTTTACAATAAGGACCGTCTGTTTGCGTTGAAATATCCTTGTACTTAGCTTTGCGGATTGCCTCAACAAGATTGTCTTTATTTAGTGTAGAATAACGAGGAATATTCAATAATTTTACTTCTTTGCGAAGTACGTTCATTTATTCATATAGTTCCTTATCAACTATATAAAGGTAATGCAAATAAACTACAGCGCACTAAAACTCTCGTCGTCATCATCATCCTCAGATTCACTCAAATAATTAGCGCCATACCTATCAACCTCTTTATATTTACACTCTTCCAAATAAGTTTGGATGTAATAGTTGCACCCTTGCCTATAAATACTTCCTATTTTTATGATGGCCGTACACTCACAAAATTACTCGGGTATCTTTTCCCTATGAAAATTGGTTCTAATTTTACCTTCCCATTCTTTCAATTTGGGGTTGATATAACGATCTTTCTTCACACCTAGGTTGGTGAAGCAAGCCCCACTTTCCCACTCCACTTTTTTTAAGATTTCTTTATATTTTTCTAAAAATTCAGGATAATCACCAAGATCGAACGACATGGTGAACGCTGAATTCGGACTATATTGAGAGACACCCTGAGAGTAGATTTTTTTAGGGTTTTTTATCAATAACGGGGATAGGTTGCCGTCTTGGTCATGATAGCCAATCACAAACCGTTCATCTTTACCTTTGTTTGCCGGAATAGACTCACTCACCACTAGGTTTTCAAGGTTCACATCTTCGATATTGTACGGTGTAACATTACTGTAAAATTCTTTTGATTTAATCATTTGGTCTCCAAATTGTCAAACATTTACCAAAACCACCGTTATATATTGTATATTCCTGATAACAACGCCAACATAATATTTTGCCTTGCACCACAAGTTTTCTACCACATTTGCACCTATCATATTCAGCAAGTATACATTCACAATCATCGCACTGTTCTTTCATCGTTTTATTTTATATTTCGCTAGAAATATAAAATCTCGCTGCATCATTACTATTCTAAATCACGAACCCGATCCTCCAAATCTTTAATCAATCTATTATTTTCCTTCTCCTTCTCACTTTGTTGCACTAGAGCCATGGTCATAAGTGATAGAGAGATCCCAATACCTGCCAGTAATATTGCGATCGCTGCATTTTCGAACATTTCGAATGTTGATTGTTGGTGCTTCATTTATTATAGTTGAACTTTTTTTCATCTTCAACGGCTCCGGTGTATATATATTTACCCATGAGATTATCCGGAACATACTTGATCAGCCTGGGATCCTCTTCAACGGCTCTCATGCATATGTACTGACTCTTGAAGTTATCTGGAATATACTCGAGCGCCAGGGGATTTGACTCAACTGCCTTATGGCACATTTCCTGGGATATGAATCGATCCGGAACATGCTTGAGCGCCTTGTGATCCGCTTCAACTACCCTGTTGTACATTTCCTGAGTTTTATAAGCGTCTGGAACATGATGAAACAGACTGGGATCCTCCATAATTACTCTTGTGCACATTTCCTGTGTCTTGAATGGATCCGGAACATGTGCGATCATATAGAGGTCATATTTAACAGCAATATTACACATTTCCTGCCTTTTGAAACAATCTGGAACATACCCGAGCATATTGGAGCTTCTTTCAACTTCCTTGCTACACATTTCCTGCGTTTTGAAACAATCTGGAATATGATGAAACAGACTCATTTTCTCTTTATTTATTATAGTAATTTTTTATCAATAATTTTTTTTTTTGAATTTATTGATTACTCCCAAAATTTTGAAATCTCTTGCTTCTCGTCCTCTGGCATACACCAATCCCAATATCGGGCTGGATATCATGCCAATGGAAGCAGCTCTTTCTTAATTTGAACCTTCTGCGCTTTCCGCTGTCGATAGACATCGAGCAATTCAGATTCAACCCCAACCTTCCTACACATATCCGGAGTAACAAACCAGTCTGGGATCCACTCCGGATTGAGCATATAAGGATCCTCTTCAACGACTCTCGTGCACATGTTCTGACTCATGAGATGTTCTGGCACACATGCGAGCATAGAGGGCTCCTCCGCAACGGCTCTGGTGCACATGTCCTGAGTCTTGAATTCATCTGGAACATAATCGAGGATAATGGGTTCCTCTTCAACGGCTCTCGTGCACATGTCCTGAGTCATGAGATGCTCCGGAACATAATCGATCAGCCAAGGATCCTCTTCAACCATCCAATTGCACATTTCCTGCGTCTTGAATCGATCCGGAACATTTTGAAACCAACTCATTTTATTATTTATTTTTTTTAGAAATAATTTTTTTCAACCTGGGCAGAAATTGACAACTTGCGCATGATGACGTCACACTCTGTCATTTATCGATGAAGTTTTTTGCGCATGCGCGGATGTTTGTCGGAATTTTTTTGCGCATGGGGGTCAGGGGGAGAGATATTTTAGAAAAGTCAGGTGTCCAAGGAGTGTTTTTTTAGTGATATATTTATACTGTTAACAGTTTGATTGAGGTGTGCCAAAACATACAAAGTACTATCTCTCCTATTTGCCAGTCGGGTCTTTCTTTACAGCATTCGTTTTGCGTTTTTTTCAGTCCAGTTTATGCTAGTAGACCGCGTGGACAATGACAATGTGTTAGACAATGTTAAAAATCTTTTACTTGAAAAAGAGAAGTTTTGGATTGGCACTTTATATGCCATACACAGAGGTTTAAACAACTATCACGATTGGCGTCGTATAAGTAGAACACAAAAAACTAAAATTGCCGATTGGTAGATGTTTTTAAAAAGTTGTAAAAATTTTAATTGTAAATTTAGAATATTGATGCACACTCCTTCTTACATTTTTGTTGTCTTGGTTACATCTTGCACCCCTTCGTTTTTACACTATTACGCCTCTATTGTTAATTTCATTTTTATTACATTTAATTCACGCAATCCGCAGGAATGTGTGTTTGGTTCAAGCCTTTCTTCGTCTCCGGAAAAAAAATGAACACGCGCAGTCAGCTCTGATGTGGTCATACGTGAAGTTCTCGGCATAGTTTTTATTGCCCTGAACTAACTTCCCCGAAACTTTTTTATTTGCATTGACTGGCTAAATATCGTTTACTGCGAGGCCAGGTTTTGTTCGAAAATTGACAAAAAACTTGAAGAAAGTGGAAAAGACAGGACAGGTGAGGTGAGAATATACTCTATTTATATTTTTTCCCTAGAGCTAGTTAGGAAATAAATATTGTTAACATATATTCGAGTGAAATGTTTTTGTTTTTTTAAGATTTCATGACTTACATTCAAAAAGCCTTCCATCTGTTGTTGTGTCCACTTTTGACGTCGACTTTTCCCATTCCTACAATACTCGTGCAAATCAAATTGGATTAATTAATCATCGTTGTGTCCGAACTGCTACATACGGATTAAAATCCATAAGATACCAATCTATTAGTTCTTGGATAGAAATTCAAAGAGTTTTTCTATCTACTCAATTTGTTAGCCTAAAAAACTTGTAACACTATAATGAAATATATGATAAAGTTTTGTCTTTTTAATTTGTTCTTTATCTCATGCAGCAAATCCTAAAAGCCAAGCCCTACATTTTATTATTTTTGCCACATTTGTCTTTGTCATGCTTAGTCATGTGCTCTATGTCTTGTGCTTGTTTAATGTTTTTGTACCGTCCACGGTGGCTTTCACCCAGATAGTTTTTACTAACGTGTTGGTTTCCGGGGCAGCTAACGCCCCAATAGCCACAGAATGACCACATTTTTTATATGGTCATTGTATGACATACATCCTGTATTAACTGTTAGTTGCTGAAATATACGTCATTTCATTTCAGTTCATTTGTATTCTTTTATTAGTAGCTAGCTAGCCTAGCTAGCTAGTGTTTGTGAACTATATCCACTAGCCGACGTAACTAGCTCTGCTGTAGCTAGCTAGATGTTGTTTACTTTCTGAGTTAACCAGCTATTGCTGGCTATAATGTAAAAGTTAATGCAAAAAAACAACAACAAAAACAATCAGTGCTTGACCTGCAAACACAGAACACATGCAGAGCGTCTGGTTGGTTGAACCCACTCACTGATATATCAGTCAGAGGAGAAAACTAACTAAGCGAACACTGCTAATAAGACGTACTGCTCCTAATTAGCAGAATAATCTAGCCTAATTAGGATGACGAATACCTAATTAAGTTAACAAATTCAAATTCATGGAATCCTAATTTGGCGAATTACATCATTTGTTTTCCACCATTTTTAAAGAGTGCGTGGCTCAAATCACCTGCAGAAAAGCGCTTAAATAGCTAAGTGAAAAACAACCAATAAAGTCCCAGATCCTCCATCGACATTCTTGTTACTGTTTTTGCATGGCAAACATTTTTATTAGCTAGCTAGCTGCTTTATGGCTTCTAGTCAAATTTGTGATTTTTGGTATCCACAATTAAATGTGTTATGTTGAATAAAGTGTATTACATTCCCTGTACCAAGAATGTTTACAAAACCTTGTTTTAATCATAGAGGTAGAAATAGAGACGGAGATTGAACTCATCTTGGTGCGCATTAAAATTCTATCCAAATTGCTTTTGTTTCGGCATCCCTTTGATATCCATGAGCGATGTGCATTTCACTGGATTTTTACAAAACAACATTACGTCCTTCAGCCGGCCGTTTGTTTATATACAAGAAAAAAATGTTGCAACGTGTATTGATTGTCTCTTGATACATGGAAATATGATGTGAAGTGGAAATAACACCAGAGAATCCTGCTGATTTATTTAGCTAAATTTTGAAGTAATGGAACTATACATGTGTATATATAGCTATATTTTTACATTGTATATAGCTATAAACAAGTTTTGGTTTGCATCTGTTTTTTTGCCCTTGCTCGGGCATTCTCCAGGTCGGAAAATGTCACGTGATACTTTTAAACCAATTACAGGTCCGTATTTTTCAGAGTAGCCAAATATGATTTGAGGAAACACACGCTGTTCACCATGTCACCTCTTCATAAAAAGGGGCTGAATTTTTCACAGATTCTTTGTTTCCTAACTTAAACCTGACATATTGTGTGGTTTTAGGAGAGTTTTTGCTAGTTTAGCTTTACTTTAATTTAGTACTTGTAGTTCTTGTTTAATCGAAGCTTCTTTTGTGAGAGTTTGACCGTGAAACGTCAGTTTTTTCCCTCAACCAAAAGTCGTGCCAGGTGACAATCCGACCATGAAAAATTTTGTAAAAGCAGGACCATGTAGCATAAATACCTTATTTATAGATTTTTTTTTTATTATAACACTGAAATTGATTTTAACTATTCTCTTGTTTTCAAATGCAAGTTTCGCCAATTTGAGTGTAGATTTCTTTTTAACTTTTTTAACTGGATTTCTTCAATCTGGTGATCTGTTGGTTATATTTTCTTCTTGTGCTAACGTACGTAAATGGTATATACCTATAAATCCATTAAAATAATGCTTGAGTAGTTCTTATACAGTGATGTTGAAATGGTGTGACTTTTACAATTATAAATTTAGAAATTAACTTCTGTCGTTTTTTAAGCTATTTGATTATTTTACAATATGTGCCTTTTTACCACACAAATTTCTAAAATTTAGGCCATAATGCCCAATGCAAGAATGCATGGAATGAACAGAAGTTTTTGCTGCTCATTTATTTCTAATATAACATACAGTTATAATGAGAAAAAATGTTGTATTTATTATAGTGTCTTAATAATTGTTTATCTTATGAAGTCTATTTCATATTCCTGTACAAGTTCTTTTTCTTGCATCAACAGAACCAAAATTATATGAACCAAATTATACGTCGTTTACGTCTTCTTTTTTCCTGTTTTTCGTTTTGTAAAAGCTCTGTGTCTTCTACTTTTTCCACATGTTCTGGAGTTACATTGTGTCCATATTTTTTCAAGGCGTTTACGTATAATTTGAATGATTCTTCGAATATTTCTTTAGATGAACTGAGTTCTGATACGCGTTTGTTTATAGAGACGGGCAGTTGTTTCAGTACGGTTGATGGATGATTCGAGTTGGTGTCAATATAAATGGGTTCATTGTTTGGTTTCATATAGAGAAAAGAGTTATTAGTAATATCAAAAGTAACGTCGAGAAAGTTGACGGTTTTCAGATTGGTATCTATTGTAATCGAGAGACCACAATCTTTAAATAATTTTATGATTGCTTTTCTTTTTCGATCGCTATGTGGGCCTGTAGTATTTCGAAAAATCCCAAGACCATCGTCCCTGTATAATCCCATTTTTTCCAAGAATGTTGCTACAAATGTTGGAAAAATTACGTTAAAATTGGTCAAAAAACATTTCCCAGAAACATCGGATCTCCACAAACTATTCAACAAAAACACAATTAAAGTCAGCTACTCCTGTATGACTAATGGCGGCACGATAATCTCCGGGCATAATAAGCAAACTTTGTTCCCACCGGAACAAATTATTTTGACTTATGGGGACAATGTTATTAGCGCGTTAGTCCAAATATTACATATACTAGTATTTAGTCCCGTGGAATAATCCACTATAGATACCGAATAAAAAACAGCGAAATAGTGAGCGAAATTAACCATAAAATTCATTGTTCTTTTCGTCAAAACGTTTAGTTGTTAATTCCATTCACGCGGGACTAAATCAAAGCAATATGTTTTTCATATAACAGTAGACAATAGACACGTGCTTAAAGGAATAATAAAAATTAATTACCCGTGACTTTTGTGTAATAAAGTTTACATAATTACAACAAAGGTTTTTATGAGAACAATAAAATAAATTAACCGTGACTTTTTTAAAACAAAAATTTTGCACACAAAAGACAGAATAAAAATAAAAGTTTAGCAAAAGTGACATGTTATCGCGGCTGTTTCTTTAGAAAAAACAACACATCCACTTTGCCTGTTACAGACACACGGAACTGGCGTATTATTATATAGATTATAGAAAATCAATTATTTTGACTTGTGAGGACATTATTATTAGCGTGTTAGTCCAAATATTACATATATTATAGAAAATCAATTATTTTGACTTGTAAGGACATTACCGCACGAGTTTGAATATCACGTATATTATAGAAAATCAATTTTTTGGACTTGTGAGTATATTATTATTGGCCCGAGAGTTCCAAAATTACGTATGTTATAGAAAATCAATTATTTTGACTAATGGGGACATTGTTATTAGCGCGTTAGTCCAAATATTACATATATTATAGAAAATCAATTATTTTGACTTATGGGGTCATTGTTATTAGCGCGTTAGTCCAAATATTACATATATTATAGAAAATCAATTATTTTGAGTTCTGGGGACATTATTATTAGCGTGTTAGTCCAAATATTACATATATTATAGAAAATCAATTATTTTGACTTGTAAGGACATTACCGCACGAGTTTGAATATCACGTATATTATAGAAAATCAATTTTTTGGACTTGTGAGTATATTATTATTGGCCCAAGAGTTCCAAAATTATGTATATTATAGAAAATCAATTATTTTTACTTATGGGGACATTGTTATTAGCGCGTTAGTCCAAATATTACATATATTATAGAAAATCAATTATTTTGACTTCTGGGGACATTGTTATTAGCGCGTTAGTCCAAATATTACATATATTATAGAAAATCAATTATTTTGACTTGTGAGGACATTACTATTAGTGCGTTAGTCCCAATATTAAGTATATTATAGAAAATCAATAATTTTGGCTTATGGGGACATTAGCGCGTGAGTCTCAATATTACGTATAGGAAATCAGTTAATTTTGACTTTTAAGGACATTACTGCACGAGTTTGAATATCACAATCAATTATTTTGACTTGTGAAGACATAATTTTTAGCGCGTTAGTCCGAATATTACGTATTATATTATAGAAATATATTATGTATTATAGAAAAACGATTAGATTGACTTGTGAGGACATTAGCGCGTAAGTCCGAAAATTACATATCTTGCAGAAAAACAATTAGATTGACATTAGCGGGTGCGTCTGAGTATTACATATATTAAATAAAATCCATTAATTTGACTTGTGAGGACATTGGCGCGTGAATCTGTATATCACATTTATTATGGAAAATCCATTAGATTGACTTGTAAGGACATTACTGTATGAATCTAAATATCACTTTTATTATAGAAAATCCTTTAGGTTGACTTGTAAGGACATTAGCCCGTGAGTTCAAATATTACATCTATGAGAGAAAATCAATTAACTTGACTTGTGAGGACATTACTGTATGAATCTAAATATAGAGATAGGGAAATGTTCCTTCTGGCGCAGTCCTCTCCTTCGATACCTTTAAAACCAAAAACCCCCGCCAAAAACGCTCCATCTCACCCCCTCCTCATCGATCTCCTTTGATACTTTACCCCATCAAACCCCCACCAAAAAAAACGCTCTACCCGCACTTCCTCGACTCCTCCGACAACTCTGACAACAGTGATGTGTCAGAGGGTAAAAGAGGCTGCAAGGGTATCCATGTATATATATGCTACCATGCCATGCTTACCCCCGAAAATCTCGATACCCTATCTCTCCTGTGGTATCTATGCTACCATGCCATGCTTACCCCCGAAAATCCCGATACCCTATCTCTCCTTCGATACCTCTGGTTCATGATACCACAGAGTGCTTACCCCCACCTCCACCCCCTCTCCACCACAACCTCCGAAATCGACAAATCCAACAAAGGGCATGCGCAATAATAATAAGTGTTAGTTTTGACCACAATGAAATCATTTGTAAATCAAAAAAAAAAAATCCATATAATAAAAATAGAGATGATTTGGTTAAAGTATACACCAGACAATTTCAAGACACAGGAAATGTGCAATATGATAATTCAAAATGATCCCATGATGCTCAAGTTTGTTCCGGATCATTTCAAGACACAGGAAATGTGTACCAGGGCGGTTCGGGAAGACCCCACGGTGTTCGATCTTGTTCCAGACCATTTCAAGACCCGGGAAATGTGGACCAGGGCAGTTCGTAGAGATCCCCGGCAGCTCGGTCATGTACCGGACTATCTCATGACTCAAGAAATGTGCTCCGGGGTTGTCGAAAGGGATCCCGAGACATTCGAGTTTGTTCCCATCCGTTTCATGACACAGGAAATGTGTTATAAGTACGGACTTCAATAAATGACCTCTGATCACTGTGATGATTGTGAACGCGTACTCGACGAGTATGACAGATGTCGCTGCGGACGCAGACTCCTGATAAAGACCAAGCTGCTCTGCTGGTATTGCTACCAGGAGTACATCACTTACAATGGCGGCAGTTGCGCTTGTGCTAAGACAACATAGAATTAAGTACCTGTGATCTAATATATTGACCAACATATTAGATCTACGAATACGCGGGCGGCTCCTCTAAGTACCGGTGACATACTGTGCAGATTGAAGTTTTTTTAACAGTTCATCCTTGGCTTCTTCACGCCCCTTTGCGACAAGCTGCTGTCGCTCCCGATCATTAATGGCATTCACGACTTGTTTCATGCGTTGACGGACTTGCTCCTTCAGCAGCATGTATTTCTGCTTCTCCTGCATGATCAAGCTGAATTCATAGTCGCTGATCACCCCATTCTCAACAGCCTTGCTGATGAGATCGACAACAGAGTTGAGCTTAGTCTCTGTGAGTAGTCTCATGCTTCTTCGACTTGACATCTAACCTCTTCCCCGCATTCCGCAGACCTGATTGTCCCAACCCCACAGCGATCGTGACGCCACCCATCGCGACAGCAAGCGGTACCCCGATCCCTGACAGCATACTACCGATGCCAACACCCGAGGTGATGACACTTATGGCAAGTAATCCATGGTCAGTGAATCTCACCCACGTACCATGCATTTTAAACTTTTTAGCGAGTTTATCCCGCTCTTTTGATTCATTGCGGAGATACTGCTCTACCTCCTCGATTTTGCGGAGTCTGTACACTTGGCTTTCATCAAGCTCGTCAGGAGCACTCGGTAAATTAGGATATATCTTTGGAATTTCATTCATCTTTATTCTATGAGAATATGCATTGTTAATCCTGTAAACAAAATGTTCCTATCGCGATTATCGTCTGTCAGCATGAATTCCAAGCGTTCCGTGGAGCCCTTCAAGGGAAGGTATATCGGAGTGTCAAAACTCCACGTCAACATATCTCCCCAATCATTTAGCTCCTTGGTCGGGAGCACAGCCATTCTGTGCACATTGGAGTATTAGCCTCTGGTGGACGTCTGTTCTGTAGGATCCCTCATAGGGATAGTCATAGTCCCTCGGAGTTAATATTAGAGTAGTATCACTATTCAAACCGAAGATATATCCTAGCTCTTGATCCCTTATTGCTTTGCCAACTTTAACAATAATCCTTGACACGCCGTTTTTAAATATAAACACTTTGAGCATATCCCCGGCTTGATTATTGATAATAGCCGCGAGATCTTCGATCCGATATAATCCTTTTTCGATCTTGATGTGTACCTTCAATACATCAATGAATTTGTCGGTTGGGATATGTCTTTCGTTTTTATATAGCCTCAGGTTCATGACGTCGGATACGTTTAACCAAGTCCCCCTAATACTTATGGATTTCAGAGCGATCCTCGTGTCCTCCCCTAGACGATGCTTGAATATCGTAGGCTTCTCAATGTCTGTGATATATAGTTGCTTTGTTATCATCTTTTATTCTAAGAAGAAAAGATGAATATCTACTCGTATAATCCAAAGGCAAAGTATGCACCTACTCACGGGCCATATTTGGAAAGGCTCAAGGGTGAGCAGCTCTCGGTTCAGAGCATCGTCGTTGATGCTCAAGGGTCCTCATTTACAGCAAAGTTCCCGAACATCTTTGTCGACTACAAACTCCAGGATACCGCCGTTGGAGTGTGGCAGAGCCACCCCTTCAGTATCTGGTCTAATCAACTCAACTTTGCTACCTACTGCGCAACTTCCGATTGTGGTATTTCCATGCAGCATTTACAAGCCCCTTTACCCCTTGTTCGCAGCGTCTACTTCTTCCACGTGTACTTCCAAATCCGCAAAATCCTGACAGAGCTCGATATCTCGCTACCGGGATCGGATAGATTTCAACGTCTCAACAACCCCTTCAATAGGGAAAAGTTCCAGCAACTAGCACGTGAATTTGATGTAAATAGCAACGAAATCGTGTGGAGGAATGAAAACCCCTTCAGTAGCTGGCAAGCTATTCGCGAAGACTACCCCGACTCGGGTCCTAGCTATCTCGATGAGGACTCTTGGAGTCGATGGATTATAGAGACCTCCCAAGGTCTAACGCGCATTGGTATAGATAGACTATCTCAAATTGTACGTCTATACGCATATCTCATCCTGGAGAGCCAAGCTAATGCTAGATCAAACATCATTGGCAACCAAGGTAGTTCTTTTGACGCACAGCGACTATATATGACGAGCTTGGAGAATATGATAGTCAAACCAAGCGATATAGTTAAGGAAATAGGGCAATTTCAGAATGTGCTCAAGTACGCGCGTTCCAAGGTTGATTTCGGCGTTGCACATGGTGTCTACATGATTCCAAGTGACATGGGCCTTCGTATTGGGAATATCCAGAATTTCACGAACAAAATCCTCATCAGCAAGGAGTACTTCACCATTGGTGTTAACCCCCAGATTAATCGCCTCGCGGCTCCGCAGGAACACAGCCTAACGACAGCCATGCGAGCCCCACCGAGCACACCTCCAAAGCAAGAAATAAGGGTTGGTTTGAAACCAACCACCTCGAGTATACAAGGAGCCTATGGAAAGGGCGCCACCGTCCCCCCAGGAGGTGGGGTTCTGGGTCAAAATCCGCACGACGCGAAGTCGCCTGGCGGCTCCACAGGAGTGCACGAGGATAACAAAGCTGCCTTGGTTACAACAGGGGTAGGCCTCATCCTTGCCTACATCTGGCTGAAAAAATAATCGCAACGTTCTAGTGTGTTGATAACATACTAGACTCGAGCTTCGCGTCTACGATTTTTTCGAACTGCGATCTGCGCTGCTATCCTTCCCAACATACATTACAACAAACCCAACGGCAGCAGCGATGGCTATGTACAAGTTCTTGGCTGCGACTTCAACAATTTTCGCCGCTACTCTGAAGAAGAACGAGACCACGCTGCCAATGATCCCTGGTAGGGCTGCACCTGCTTTCCCAGCCAGGTATTTGAGGAATTTACCGAGTCTTGCAAGCTGCTTTCGCACAAATCCCTTCCCACTTGTGGAACCTCCACCCGCAGCAGCTCCACCTGAGGCGCCTCCCGTAACGGCGAGCACGATGGTTGAAATGAGCAAGCCGACAGCAGAGACTATACTCGCTATAGTCAAGCCTTGTTCCTTGAAGAGAATCTTGAGTTTTTCCAGCAAAGATGTATCCTCTCCAGCGATTTTCATCAGAGTCTCTTTGATTGCTTTCAGTTGACTCTGAGTCTGGGGTGACTGTAGCCCATATTCCTCTGCCACAGCTTCCTTTTGCCCACGGAGTTCCTCTATCTTCTTCTCGTGCTCCGCGATATCTCTATCCCAGATGTCTATCTGTTCCTTCGTCTCTCCAGGTGTGGCTTTCTTAGCTTCAAGTCTCTTGATCTTGTCATTTACCACGACTATTTGGCTTTCATAATTGTTAATCTTACTCTCCAGCTGCTTTAGAATATCCAGTAGCTTTTGTTTCGTTATGTTGAACGTTCTTTTCTCACCGTCGGTATAGAGGGAAGTATCGATATTGTGTATACCCTCAATAACAGCTCGAGACTGTTGTAACTCTTTAATCGTATCACCCCTTCCCCTCTCGATCTGTTCAAGATCATTTAAATTTTTTCTAGCTTCTCTTAACTTCCCCGGAGTTGTATTGATATCAAATCCTAAAACCTGTAGGCGTTTCATACCTAGTGTATTAGCTACCACGGAACCAGCTCTCAAAACCCCATCCTTTTGTGTCAAATTAAGATCTTCTGCCTTGTAAAGAATCCGACCCTTATCATCTAGCGTAAGGTCATCATAATGTCTCGCTGATGGTTCCATACCCAATTCTCTCTTGAGCAAATTGTAAAGATCATCAATCTTCTGCATATCAACTTGTCCTCGTGTACTTAGCGTGGTGTCTATCGCTGCCGTCTCAGTCGCTGTCTCTGACACTGCCGTCTCTGTGCCGAACCCTGAAAAGTCCGTAGTGTCGGAATCCGGTAATCCGGCTGGGTCCCAGGAAAGATCATCAGTGGGCTCAATATCAGCCGCGTGCGTAAATTCTGGAATATCAGCCATTTTTATTCAATCCACAATACCCTACTAATAAACATGTTCGGAACAATTTTAGATCCTTATGCAGAAGTAAAGACTATGTTAACTGCAAAAGGGAAGAGGCATCGAGTGAAAGTAAACCACGTCCCCAGTACGATCAACCAGAACGAGGACTTGCATGTTGATATCCCAAACATGGGACAGAATGACGTCATTTTCCCTGGCTCCCTCAAGCTCCTTTTTGATATAGAACTCACGGGAACCAACACCAAGCGCACCATCGTTAATAACATAGGCAAGGCCTTGGTGCAAAGCCTGCGCATAACGCTAAATAATATAGAGCTTCAGAATATCAGCGATTACAATATACTGGCCACATATAGGGATTTGTGGCTATCCAAATTTGAGCGGGAAAACAGCTTGACTCTCGAGGGTATTGGCTCCGCAGATGGTGCAGTCAGAGGACTTCAAGTCAAGTCCACCGATAAAACGGGTAATGTTGAAGAACGCGCTATCGCGGAAGCGTATGGGAACACTTTCTGCATTCCGCTCGGCAAAATGTTTGAACTCACGAAAGACTTGCCCTTTTATGCGCGTGGGCTGAATGACAGATTACAATTCGTCCTACACTTCGCACCCTACGGGGCTGTTATCAAAGATGCCGGTACACCTGTTTCAGGTTCAACACCGGCCAAACCAGCTGATGGTAGCTATCAAATTAGCAACATTACTCTCATGTTCGATAAAGCGCACCACGAGGGTCTGGCGAGTGCCATGATGTCAAGGTATTCGAGACTCGCGCTGCCATATGAACGCATCCTCCGTAGCAAGGTGGTGACGATGAAAAAGGGTGACATGAGATACAATCTCCAGATCGACACCCCTGCCAAGTCTTTAAAAGGCGTGCTACTACTATTCATCGACCCCTCTACAGTCAAGCCATACTCTGGCCTAAACGAGACGTTCTACAATCCCAAGATCGAGAAGGTGTCGATCAGTGTCGAAGGTGAACCTGATGAACTGTACAACCACGGCATGCTCCCGAATGACCATTTTGAACAGGTTGTAAAGTTGTTCGACGGTCATGACTCGACAGTGACGCTGGGCCAGTTCTTCAATGAGAGATATGCGCTTTTCATCGACTTTCGTCTTAGTCCTGATAACAACCTGCATGGATCGGGTAGACCCCTACAGAGAGTAAGTGATGGTATCACCCTACAGATGACGAAAAAAGCCGATGGGACCGGTGATATACAGTGCTATGTATACTTGCTGCAGGATGCGCAACTGAACATACTCGACGGTAGTCTTCATAGCGTGGAGCGTTAGCTACTGCAGAAAAGATAAATAAACATGGCAACTTTAGCAATTATGGCAGTAGGTGCATTGATAAACGCATTGGCTTTTAGTGGAAGTAACTTCCTCTTCAGCAAGCTCGGTGGGCATGGGGAAGAAGAACGTAAGCGACATGACAAAGCTGTGGAGCAACTGCAAGCTGCTCAAGCACAGTGGGTACGAAAGCGCCAAGCCGGGATTGACCGGTATAATAAGCAGTTGGAGCTACAAAGACAAGCCGGTAAAGGTTTGGATGAGTTGGATGCAGGTATGAGAGCCTATTATATTGCGACGATGGAGAAGGCTCCGAAACTATCCGATTACTACACACCTTCCAAGCAACAACAAGACGGTGAGCTGACGTTCATCATTGGCTCCCTGGCTGTTCTAGGTTTCGTGGTATACAGGTATATGTAAGGTCGCGGAATCGCCTGGCGGCTCCACAGGAGTAACGTTTTTGACATGTGTTGACTGTATGTATACAATAAACATGTCAAAAGTAAAGCATATAATTAGCGAGAAGGAGGCAGAAAAGCTTGGAAATATCTACTATACACCGGAACATCTCTGGACTGGACGAAAAGCCATTCAAATGCTCGCTGGGCAGAGTGGTCTCTCTAAAAAGAGAGTTACTCAATGGCTGGCTCGGCAACTGCTCTGGCTACGGCATATTCAAGGGCCCAAGCGCATCAACTACCCGCATTTCACCATCACAAAGCCCAATGAAATGCACCAGTTTGACCTGCTGTACATGCCCCACGACAAACTCTATAGAAGCACGTATAAATACATCCTCACAGGCATCGATGTAGTTTCGAGATACAAAGTAGCTAGACCCATGAGAACCGAAAAGGCCAGCGAAGTCGCTGCTATGTTGAAGGACATTTACTCATCGAAAGGTGGTCTCCGATATCCGAAGACCTTCCAGTGCGACAACGGGTCCGAGTTCAAGTCAGATGTGACAAAACTGCTAGAAAGCAAAGGCGTCGAGATTAAGCGTGCAACTACCAAGTACCATCATACTTTCACAGCCTTTGTCGAATCCTACAACAAGGTGCTTGCGGAGAGGCTCTTCAAACCTCAAGATGCGCAAGAGTTGGTCTCTGACGAGCCTAGTACCACATGGGTCAAACACTTGTACAGTATCGTGAAAAGTTTGAATAATACCAAGACAGCTATGATCGATATGAAACCTTCGAAGGCCATCAAGATGGATGAAGTCCCACTTATGAAAGGCGAAGAATACCCCGAAGAAAAGCCGTTACCCGATGACGGTCTTTACTTGTACCTGCTACAACCTGGGGAGGAGAATGGTGATCAAAGACGACGTGCCACTGACGCCTCTTGGAGTAAGAAAACGTATAGACTCGATCGTATCGTGGCTGGTACAAGGTTGTTGTACTATCTGGCAGCAACGCGGAACACAGTTCCAGGAGCACCTGATCGAAGCTTCGTCTCGGAGGAGCTCATGCTAATCCCCGAGGATGTTCAAGTACCTCCAGAGCATATCAAAGAGTGGTAAATGGGTTGTTTTTTTTGTGGCTTGTGAAAGCTACAAAAAAAAACTACGACTCTAAGCCGCACATTCTATCAACTCAAGCGTATCATCAACCCCGTGGCGATCATGCCTACCATCGCCACAGTCAGTGTTATAATAGCTTGGCGCTGCTCTTCGATTAGCTGGCGCTGTTCCATAACCTCATCTTGCAAGTTTTCGATATAAGACATATTTATTTAGAGTTTTTTTTTTTGAGTTTTTTTTTTTTTTTGAGTGAACTAGATTTATTTTTTCACTCGAGAGAATCTTACTGCAAAATGCTCCAAGTCCTGGGGTGCTTCAACCTAATGTACAAGCAAGCGTGCTCGGACTTCTTCAACCCTGCTTTGATCACGCTCCAGTCGTCGATCATGTTCGTTTCTTCATCGATCATTTTCATGTCACCACGGATATGGGGGTACCACATGAAGATCTGTTTCATCTGTCTCCGGAGGTTCTTGGGGATGGCCGTATACGACTGCGTTAACAGCCATAGGCTATGCTTCTTGTGTCTACCACTGATGGCGAGCTCGAGGAGCGAATTTCTGCGCTTATCCAAGGCTTCATCAGCAATCATGTCATCGATGATAAAGAGCGTCACTTCTCCCGCTAGGAGCTTTGTTAGTTGCTCGATCCAATAGAAGAGTTGATCACCAGGGTCTATCAGGAAGATATAGTCCTCTTTCCAGAGCCAAGATCTCTCTAAGTAGGTGCTGTTCCAGCGTAGGGTTGGACAGAGAATAACAATATTGTTGAAGTGGTGCCTGTATTCTTGCTCGAGGAGGTCCAGTACACGCTTAGTTTTTCCACACGAGGTGGGCCCTGTGAAAATACTTGTGCAGGGCTCTTTCACTATGTCAAGAACCATTTATTCTATCTACCGGTAGCAGATAGAACCTTGCAATAGCAATGATGATCGCCTGGCAGCAACGCGGGAGTAAGATATCAGGAGAGGGACCCAGAACCCCTCCACTTATTTTGATTTAGGTATGATACTTGCTGGCAACCACCCCTTGGATACAATCATCTCTCTTGAAGCTCTCCCCGCGGAGAAGTAAGCTACCATCTTGAGGGCATCGCTCGAGTCCATCTTGGTGCTGGGACTTGTAATGCCAAGGAACTTTTTGCCCATCATCGCGTATGCAAACGTGAACCCTAGGTCCACGATAGTCTCATAGAACATGTCGATAATTTCTTTTTGCTGAGGAGTTACATTTGTAGACATTTATTAGAGATTATTTCATATTGAAAATGTTGATATCAGACCTAGGTGTGGATTTTTGCTTGGAGCTATCAGGCGCATGTACTCCTGCGTTGCTGCTAGGCGATGGCTTGGGATTGTCAGCAAGCTGTGGAGTCGGCGGCTTACGGAAAATATAGAACCCAACTCCTATACAGGCGAGTATGACAGCGATTCCTCCAGCGCTATAGAGATAGCCTGACTGCACAGAACTCACTCCAGAAGAGGTTTTGACTGCAGACTCTACAGTCCCCTCTTGTTGCTTCAGATCTTCTTTCCTCTTCTTCATCAGTGCCGCCAACTTGTGACCCTGCGCAACTCTCCCAGGGTTCTTTACAGGCTTTATAATGACTCGCTCTTCTTGTTTCTGTTCTTCACCCATTTGTTTTAAGAATTTATAACAAATTTTCTCTACGACTCTACGACTAGATCTCTACGACTCTTGCTCCTTAGCCTCCTCCTCCTCCACATCCTCTTTCTTCTTCTTCATATGTCTCACTGTATGTCCTGCCACCAGTAGTGGGGCTAGGCACCTGCTCATAGTCGTTGTTGCTGATCCTCTTCATGTTCAGCTTGCTGTAGAAGGCCTCCTTGGGTGGTAGCTCCGTCTCCTTAAATCGTCGCCAGGCATTCATATACTCGTAAGGGTAGACGCCTTTTCGAAGCATAAGTCTGAAGAAATCATCCCCAGTGATGAATTTGGCCATGGCAGGTACGTTTGCTCTTACCTGCTCCATGTCTAGCTTCTTCGTGGTACTCGACTCGCAGGCCTTGCACCAAAATTTTGCTACATACTCAGCATCGACGCTCTGAAATTCAAGACCAGTACCCGCACACTGCTGACATTTCATACCTGCGGCGCTTGTACCAATGAGGTTGCTTGCCAATTTCTCCAGGCTTGAGGGCATGAAGCGACAGCTGTCGATGAATCTAATATTTATAGTCTTATACGTCTCACCATCGTCAAGGAGTACTTGGATTTTGACACTGAAGCTAATGTACTTCTCCGTGTTCTCAGCGATGCATTCAATATCCTCTGTATTGTACTTCTCATCTAGCTCTCGGATGAACAAGTGGGCGTCGTACCCTGAGAGGTTGTGGAAGATCACGGGCACGTGGCTTGGTATCTTGTACTTGAGGTTGCAGCTGTTATGCGCGGCACCTCGATACAATCCTGTATAGTGACAGTGATCCCGAACTTTGTAATTCTTGTCATCATCATCGAAGGACTTCATGCAGATGTGGCATTTCTCAGCCTCGCTGTGCTCTCTCTTTAGCACCTCCGTTAGAGGCTTCATGTCCTGCTGTGGGTAGGTAGCATAGAGACGTTTGACCTCATCCTCCAGATGGTTGACGAACTTTGTCACGCAGTCTTTACCGCGATATCTGTACAAGGGATATGGCACATCTCCATAGGCAAAGGTACTGTACGTGCACCAACCACATGGTACATGCTTGTTCAGCTTCTTCGTCTTGATCTCCTTGGCTTCATCTACCGGGATCAGCAGACTCTCGAAATCTGCATAGATGGCAAAGGGTACCTTGAATTGTTGATGGCCATCCTTATAGTATAGCCATTTTTCGGCCTCTGTTGGCATCTTGATTTTCACAGCCTCATGATCGATGCAGTAGCGGTGGTGCTTGTCTCTCGACTCGATTGTGGGGAATGCCTGTAAACAGTTCAGACAGAATTGTATTGCATTCCTATTTTTCGAGGTCTCCTTGCCCAGGAGCCCCGATAGACTTTTGACCACCGTATAGTGGGTCTTTTTATCATTCGTAATGAGCAGTAGATTCACCTGCTTGCTACGCCTGTTATACGGAGATGGACGTAGGATGTTGATGCTCTTTCCTGTCACGTATAGGACGTTGACCGCAATCTCCTTGTTATTCTTCTCAAACTTGCATATACTCTTGATGCTTGTTGGAAACTCTAGATCCTCCCAGTTATATAGACCTACGTAGGGTCTCAGCTTACTGATTCTCTGTGGGTCTTTTTCAATCTCCTCATGATGCAGGGATGCTATTATACTCCACTTAAAGCACTCCTCATCCTCATTTTTAGGGTTGATGATGGCCTTCTTCGAAGCTATCCATTTGGGTGCTTCAATGTATGAAGAGCCCCTCGCTAGCCGTAGCTTATGGAAGTCTACATCGAGGTGTAGGATGCGAGAGATCGTGAAGCCACTTTTGGGTAGTGCCGGATTCTCCACATGTGTTTTGATTTGAGCAAACATCGTATCCAGCACGTCATCTACGTCGCTACCCTGGAAGACCGAGGCCATGTTACTGTGGAAGACTTTCTTCACTTCGACGTACTCCCCATCGTTGGCTTCTTCCAAAGTATCCATAGTGACAGCTGGATCTTCGCCGATCCCATATCTTCTACTTGATTCTCCACCAAGGTTTTCACGTTGGGTCGCACCATCCCTATATACCCGTCAACATCAGCCCCTTCCATACCGGGAATGCGGAAACTTCAAAAGGTTCTATGAAGAGCATCCTTATGTTCTTGTGGTGTGTAGTCCTGCTCTGGTTGTTCATATAGTTTTTGGATGTCTTCCAGGTAGTCTTCCTCGGCTTCCTGTTCGACTTCGTCATGAAGCGTAGGCTTCGCACCGGCTGCTCCATTATAGAGTCCCATCACCTTACGTTTAAACGTTGCAAACGTTCTTTTAACCCCCTCCTTTATAGGTTTGGGGACAGCCTCAACTAACCAGTTGTACCATCCTTTCATCTTATCCCTCACTATCGAACGATTTTTCGACAGTTCCCGCTTCTCGAATAGGTCCATCTCGGATGGGGGTAATAGCGAGTTGTACCATTCCCTAATTTTTCCCCCTATAATAGGACGGGTCTTCGACATTTCCTGTCTCTCAAATAGGTCCATATCCTCCGGTGTTGGTGGTATAACCTCTCTTGGTGGCCTCTGCGGCACATCCTCCGGTGTTGGTGGTATAGCCTCCCTAGGTTGCTCCTCCAGCAGGGCAACTAATGCGGCCTTGCGCAGCTTGTAATATCCCGTTAATCCACGATCTCTCGCAATAACCTGTAATTGTTTCACTGTATGCGTATTCATCCTTTATTATAGATTTTGATTTATAAACGATTTAGTTGTGGTCAAAACTAGCGCATTTCAAATATTTGGGGCAAGAATGTGCATGCGCTTTGTTGGATTTGTCGATTTCGGAGGGGGATGGAGCGTTTTTGATGGGGTTTTTTTGGTTTTAAAGGTATCGAAGGAGAGGACTGCGCCAAGATATAGGAAATGTCTAACATGGCGATTTCGGAGGTGGTGGTGGAGAGGGGGTGGAGGTGGAGAGGGGGTGGAGGTGGGGGTAAGCACTCTGTGGTATCATGAACCACAGGTATCGAAGGAGAGATAGGGTATCGGGATTTTCGGGGGTAAGCATGGCATGGTAGCATATATATACATGGATACCGTTGCAGCCTCTTTTACCCTCTGACACATCGCTGTTATCAGAGTTGTCGGAGGAGTCGTTGTATTCAATGGAGGGGTGGGTGGAGCGTTTTTTCACCCTCTGACACATCACTGTTGTCAGAGTTGTCGGATGAGTCGAGGAGGTGCGGGTAGAGCGTTTTTTTTGGTGGGGGTTTGATGGGGTAAAGTATCAAAGGAGATCGATGAGGAGGGGGTGAGATGGAGCGTTTTTGGCGGGGGGGTTTGGTTTTAAAGGTATCGAAGGAGAGGACTGCGCCAGAAGGAACATTTCCCTATCTCTAATATCACATTTACTATAGAAAATCCATTATAGAAAGTCAATTAATTTGACTTGTTAATTGAGCTAATGATACTTTCTTCTTTTAGTTGTCACAGTGCCTGCGTCTCCCACCCTATTAGAGTTTCATCTTTTCTTTCCGGATGAACCGCCCCCTCCGTTTGAAGAAGAAGATACCACAGCAAATGGAGGTCACATTAGAATGACTTGTGAGGATATTAACGCGTGAATTCGAGTATTACATATATTGTAGAAAATCTTTTAATTTGACTTGTGACGGCATTAGAGCGTGAGTCCGAATATTACGTGTATTATAGAAAAACGATTAGATTAACTTATGAGGATATTGTCGCGTGCGTTCGTATATTTTATATATGAGAAAAAATCAAATAATTTGACTTGTGAGCATATTACTGCATGAAACTGAATATCACATTTATTATAGAAAATCCATTAGATTGACTTGTGAGGACATTAGCGCGTGAGTCCGAATATGACATATATTATTTTGAACTCAATTAAATTGACTTGTGAGGACACAAGCGCGTTAATCCGAAAATTGTATATCTTGCAAAAAAACAATTTGATTGACTTGTGAGGAGAGATAGATAAATGTTACTTCTGGCGCAATCCCTAAAATGCACACGCGCACGCCCACGAACAAGTCCCTAATAGGCAGCACATAGCCATGATTATTCCCTATTATTCAAATATGATGACGTCATCAAGGTAGAATAATATATCCCAATATTTTCTAGCGCAATTCCCTAATAATCAACGCACATCTCAGGGTAAAGTCCCTATCATACAGCAAATGAGTTAAAATTCTAGCGCAGGGGTAATTCCCTAATGATACTAATATTCATCAAAAATCAACGCATGCGCAATAAAGAAGGGGGAAATTCCCAGCCCACTTTGTATTCTTCGGACCCTGTTGGAATGATATATAAAATGGTACTCTGTTACTGGTGCTCTGTAGAACTGTGCGATAACATAGGCATCAGGTGCCCCATGAGATACAATCCGCCGCAGGTTAGTACAAAACATAAGACGGAATCTGGATTTTTTCATGTGATGGAAAACATGGCTGCGAATATGGGCGAATATGACGACAACGACGACGGGTATGTGTACGAGGGTTACTTTTGTAGTAATGCGTGCTGCCTGGCTTATGTGGAAGAGCGAAAGGTGTATGATAGTGCGTACGAAATGTCGTTGTGGTTGTTGAAAAGGCGTTATAAGGGAGGGCCTGCCCCAGATTGGAGACGCCTCGTCAGATTTGGGGGCGGCTTGACGCAAGAGGAATTTCTGGGGTTGGCTTGAAACGTTATCATACAGCATAGTTGTATGATACTATAATAAATGAATTGTCAAGTAAAATTCGATATTTTTGGAAATGCAGTAATCATGATCTTCATGGCTGGCATCGGTCTCTCCCTCCCACTTATGGCCTTGGCTTTGGTACAAGAATTAGAGAAGGAGAAGGAGAATGAGCGGAGGATTAAATATCTTACTTGGAAATAAATGGATGAACAACAATGTAAGGACTGTGAACGTATGCTGGATGAATATGATAGATGTAGGTGCGGGCGCAGGTTTGAAATAAATGGTAAAATGTTGTGCTGGTACTGCTACCGGGAATATATCACCTATAACGGGGGTGGCTGCGTATGTACAATGACATGCAATTCTCTGACATCGTTCGAATTACAATAAAACAAGATGCTACAATTTGAGAATGAGATTGTTAATCACAAACTATTCTATTCACATGCCGTAAAATTTACCGATATAAATGATATCAACGTGGAATGCCTAACTGTCTCAGATCCCATACCTGCCAATGGAGGTAAAGATAGGCGTTATGTCATAGGATATCATACACGGGACCTCGTGGTGGCCCTAATGGTAAAAACCCCATCAAAAATCTGGTCACCGAACGGCGTCACCCGGTACAACGCTAATGCCATACCAGCGATGGGTCTCGATCTAGACGAGCATCCAGAATGGATTGTGAAATATCGTCAGATCTGGAGCAAAATCGAGGAATTGATTTCTGAGAAATTGACGACAGCCCCGGTCAAAAAAGATCGTTATATAAACGCCAAAATTAGGTCTTACAAGGACGTCATAACAACAAAATTCAATGATATGCCAGTGCCATACAACCTACCATGCCAGGTCACAGCAATCCTCTCAATATCATCGATATATATGCAGGGAAACAATTATCATCCACAGATATATGTAACTGAATGCAAATATCGACAACAATCCGAAAGTGAGTCCCTGTTAGGTGAGGATGATTAGAAAAAACCATATATATTTTATAGGCACCATAGGCCTATGAAATAAAATTAATTATGGCTTATACTCAGGTGGAGGGCCTACATAGCGCTTGCATACTGCGCAGATTGTACGTTTTTTAAAAACTCCTCCCTACCCTCTTGCCTCCCCCTAGCAACTAGCTTGGCACGCTCCTGTTCATTAATGGAGTCAACAATGCGATTGAACCTCTGTCGCATCTGTTCCTTCAATACCATATATTTTTGTTTCTCCCGCAATATATGGCTAAACTCGTATTTATCAATTTCGCCGTTTTCAACAGCCCTTGATATTAGATCAACGATCGAGTTCAGCTTTGCTTCGGCGATAAGTCTTATATTTTCATGCTTCTTTGATTTAATATTCAATCTTCTTCCAGCAGTTTTGAGGCCAGCCTGTCCCATCCCAACAGCCAGAGATAGGCCACCCATTGCTACGGCTAGCGGTACACCCATTCCGGATAACAGAGTCCCCAATACCGATCCCGGACGTGATCACGCTTATACCCAACAGACCATGGTCACAGTAGCGTACCCATGTCCCATGCATCTTAAACTTTTTTGCGAGTTTGTCCCTCTCCTTAATTTCAGATCGCAGTTACTTCTCAATTTCACCAATTTCATCGAGTCTATATTTTTGGCTATCCTCCTGCATATCGGCGTCCTGTGCAGGTGCACTCGGTAAATTTGGGTACAGCTTCGTTATATCAGCCATTTATTCTACCAGTAAATGCATCGTTAGCCCGGTGAAGGCCACATTCTTGTCATGATGAAATTCATCCGTTAGCATGAATTCGAGACGATCCGTACTACCCTTTAAAGGGAGGTATACAGGCATATCAAAAGTCTAGGTTATCATATCCCCCCAGGCGTTTAATTCCTTTTTGGGTAACAGAGCGAGAATTTTAGATTTTTTACCATCTAGTAGACAGTCGTCTTCATCCAACTGAGGGCAAACGAGTCGTAGTCTAATGTAAACGTCAGTCTTATAAGTTGCAGTATAGTCACCCTTCATATAGTATTTTTTGAGGGGTCGTATGCAAATCCAAGGAGTTCATGTAATTGCCTGTTAAATACAACGGTGTACCCATCATTGACACGAAGGGTGCATAAACCACTTTTCAGTATAAATAACTTAATTTTATCTTCAGCCTGGGCATTGACAATCGATACTATATCTTCGATACGGTACAACCCAGCCATAATCCGTATTCTAGTCTCCCTTTGATCAGGCCCAACCTTCCGGATGGTGAAGTCATTGTTATTATATATGTTGAGCCACTCACCCCGTATGCTAATGGATTTCAGGGCAATTCAGCTATCCTGCCTCAAATATCGTGGGCTTGTATATATCGGTAATGTAGAGTTGCTTCATCGCTTTCTTTAAAACAAAACGATGAATATCTACTCGTATAACCCTAGGGCAAAGTACAATTCCAATAGGGGTGAATGGCCACTTATCGTAACCAGCCTGGAGCACCAGGATCTGTACGTGAGTACGGAGTCCCATATCTCTGTAGTATTCCCGGAATTTACCAAGTACCCCATAAAGCCTTCAACAAATTTGCTGAATGACCCTGTCATTGTGGGTTGGACAGGACAAGCGTTGGACTACTGGAATGTGCAGGTTAATTTTGCTACCCATTGCGCAACCACGGCCCTAGGCATCTCTGCCAAACACCTAACAGGCTCCGTACCGCTCATCAACACCATCTTTAAATTCCATATATATTATCACATGCGTCGTATATTGGCAAGAATGAAGGTCCCCATGCCGTATGACGATGGGTTCTCACAGTACAAAAATCCCTACTCCACATCCGGATATGCGCAAGTATGCCGCGAGTATGGTGCCAATCCAAATAGCATGTACAAATTCGGATCAGTAAGTGCCTCACTCACCAACGGTTCATGGTGGCCTCAAATTGACGGTGACTAGGCCAAATTTATCATCCCGACAAGTCAAGGCCTGACATCGGAGGGCCTGACAAAGCTAAGTGAGAGTATTCGCGTCTACATAATCCTGTTGCTTGGATCACAGGCGGGGGCCAAGGCATCTCTCATCGGGTCCGGTGCAGACAACTATACAGCAAGGCAAATCTTGATGCAGAAATTCGAGGCTATGGTACAACGACAGGAGAATGTGGGGCACGACATTACGGAGTTCCAAAAAGTGCTCCAGTATGCCAGGACTCCAGTGAACTTTGCCATAATGCACCACGTGTACATGTTGCCCTCCAATATGAATCTGCGGATAGGTAAAATTGTGGGGTATAACAATAATATACTGATTGCACCTGCAAGTGCAATTATTGGTATCCAACTTGATGTGAATAGCAAACCTATTGTCAGGGGCGCGGTTGCCGCACCCCTCAAGCATACTATCAAAATACCTATACATACTACACCCCTCAAGCATATTACCAAAACACCTATACATACCACACCCCTTAGGCATACCACCATCAGACATGTGGTAGATATTAAGCTACCTCTCAAACATGTTACGCCTCCCAAGCAGCCTCCTGAACAACCCCGGCAAAACCAGCACGAGGATACCAAGGCCGCATTAATCACGACAGGGGTGGGGATAATTATTGCCTATATATGGCTTAAAAAATATTAGACCCCCCTAACATAGAACACGACAAACCCAACGGCAGCAGCGATAGCCATGTACAGATGCTTGGCTGCGTATTCGACAACGGTTGACGCTACCCTCAAAAAGAACGAGACAACCGTACCTATAATCCCCGGCAATGCAACACCTGCCTTACCTGCCAGGTACTTTCAAAATTTGCCCAGTCGCTCCAGCTTTTTCTCAACAAACCCCTTCCCTGCGGCACTTCCTCCTGCAGCACCCGCCGCGGCACCCCCTCCCGTAGCTGCAAGTACGATGGTGCTTATTAATAGACCAATGGCAGAGACTATACTGGCTATGGTGATCCCTTGCTCTTTGAAGAGGATCTTTAGCTTCTCCAGCAGAGACGTGTCATCTCCAGCAATTTTCATCAACGTTTCCTTGATGACCTTCAGCTGGCTGTAAATTTCCTTGGATAGTAAGCCATGAGCATCATGCGCAGCCTCTTTTAAATCGTTCAATTTTTCAATTGTTTCCTCAAGCTTTGCTATTTCCCTCTCAATTTTAGCCCTTTGTCCTTCGTCTACTCCGGCTTTCTGCTGCTCGAGTTCTTTCACCCTGGCCTCTGCCTTGCTAATCTCGCCATTATATAAGATCATCTTGCTTTTCAAGTCCTTCAAGTTACCCCTTATAGTCTGTGCTGCTTGGTTAAACCCTCTTATTTAACGTTCAGTGAGAACTTCATCGGTACCACCACCAAATGAAGTCGTCTCCTCTATAAAATTTTCCGTGGTATCCACAAATTCCTCGATTGATTCTATCGATTGCATCGAAATGTTATCAGCACCCTTCCCCAATTCATCAACCCTTGCCCAAGTGCCTGGGCCGCTGCCTTACCCCTATTGGGTGTAGTAACATAAGTCGGGAAAGCCTAGCTGTCGCACGAGATCTGCCTTCAATTTCTTGATCATTTCACCGGCAGCTCGCAGCCCACCCTTATCCTTTGTAATTAATGGTGTAAGGTCTATCTCGTTGAAAAAAGACGTTTCCCCTCCAACCTAAACTCGTCGTAGGGTATCGCAATAGGCTTCCCCAGCCTCTCCTCAAAACGTTCGTAGAGGTCGTTGACCTTATCCTCTAGCAATTTTTGCCTCTGCTCTGAAAGGCCAGTCCCTGGGACGCCCTGTTGTTCCCCTTGGGTTGAAGGCCCCGGTGTTGATGGACGTTTTGGCGTTGATGGGAGTTTTGGCGTGGTATCATCGGGTTTATCATCCCTCCTACCCTCATCCGGAAGTTCGTGATCAAATACTGGATTAGTTGGCATCTGTATTTAAGATTTCCCTATATAATAAATGAGTGGCTTTGGAACAACCCTAGACCCATACGCAGAGACTAAACAACTCTTCGGTATCAAAGGACGAAAGCAGCGAGTTCAAATCTCGCATATACCATCCACGATTAATCAAAATGAGGATCTCTATGTTGATATACCCAATATGGGGCAGAACGATGTCATTTTTCCTGGCAGCCTGAGGCTCTTATTTGACCTGACGCTGACGGGAACCAATACGAAGCGTACCCTGGTCAGCAATATCGGCAAAAGCCTGGTTAAAAATCTGCGAGTTACTTTGGATGGCAATGAGGTCCAGAATATATCGGATTACAATATCCTGGCAGTGTACAGGGTCCTCTGGTTACCAAAATTTGATCGTGAAAACAACCTCATCCTAGAGGGAATCAACCAACGATGGGACCATCAGAGCCCTGCAGGTCAAGGCTACTGAGTACGTTGGGACAGATGAGGAGAAGCCATCGCTGCGGCGTATAGCAACACTTTCTGCATCCCATTGGGTAAAATGTTTGAATTAACCAGAGACTTACCATTTTATCAGGCAGAGCTACATGACAGATTGCAGTTCGTTCTACATTTCGCGTCCTACGGTGACGTCATCAAGGATGGGGGCACGGCCGCGGCTGGATCTACGGCTGCCAAGGCTGCTGATTCTGCCTATAAAATTACCAATATCAAGCTGGAGTTTGACAAGATCACCCATGAAGGTCTCGCAAGTGCCATGATGTCAAGGTATAATCGTCTTGGCGTTACCCTACGAAAGGATCCTACGAAGCAAGGTGGTGACCATGAAAAAGGCTGATACAAGATACAACCTCCAAATCGATACCCCCGCAAAGAGTCTCAAGGGTGTCTTGTTACTCTTTATAGACCCTGGGAAAGTTAAGGCCTATGCCGGTGTAAATGAAGTCTTCTACAATCCCAAGATTGAAAAGATATCCATCACGGTGGAAGGTGAACCTAACGAACTGTATAGCCATGCCATGCTTCCCAAGGACCACCTCGAGCAGATTGTCAATCTCTTTGGGAGCCATGACTCTTCGGTAACGATTGGCCAATTCTTCAATGAACGGTATGCGTTATTCGTTGATTTCAGAGCATCTCCCGACGCTACGCTACATTGTAGCGGGAGACCTCTACAGAGGCTTAGTGACGGCATCACTCTCCATATGACAAAAAAGGCTGACGGAACCGGGGATATAAGGTGTTACGTCTACTTGTTGATGGATGCCCAGCTAAATATTCTATGTGGGCGTTATCATTCCATGGAGTATTAGTGACCCTAATTTGTATTTGCCCCCCTGAGGACAAATACAAGCAATATGGAAGAAAACAAGAAGCTGTTTCAAATTGTAAAAAAGTGTTGGCTTTGGATGCATTTAGGGTGTTGAAAAATGGCCAAGCTACAAAGGCATGCATATGCTGCCTGGATAAAAAGAAACAGCGGCGTGCCAAAAACAAATGCCCTCATGGTAGGCGGATGGAGCAGTGTAAGGACTGTGGGGGAAATCAAATATGCCAACATGAAAGGGTGAGGGCCTATTGTAAGGAATGTAAGGGGAGTCAAATTTGCGAACATGAAAAACAGAGGGCTTTTTGTAAAGAATGCAAGGGAAATCAAATATGCCAACATGAAAAACAGAGGGGCTATTGTAAGGAATGTAAGGAATGCAAGGGCAGTCACTTTTGTAAACATGAAAAGGGATAAGGGCCTATTGTAAGGAATGTAAGGGCAGTCAGATTTTGCCAATATGAAAAAAGGAAAGCCCAGTGCAAGGAGTGCAAGGGGAGTCAAATATGTGAACATGAGAAATTGAGGTATCGCTGCAAGGAATGCAAGAAGGATAAGCATTTGGAGGGAACCCGGAGCTGCCCAAATTGTAAAAAGAGTCTTTTGCCAGATGCATTCAGGGTGGTGAAAAATGGTCAACTAACAAAGACATGCATCAAATGCCTGGATAAAAAGAAGGCGTCAGTGGAACGTAACAGATGCCCCCATGAAAGGGCGAGGGGCGAATGTAAGGAATGTAAGGGCAGTCAAATCTGCGAACATGAAAGGCGGAGATCCCAGTGTAAAGACTGCAAGGGTAAACAAATCTGCCCCCATGAAAAAAGGAGGGCCTATTGTAAGGAATGTAAGGGCAGTCAGATTTGTCCCCATGATAGACAGAGGGCTTCCTGCAAAGACTACAAGGGCAGTCAGATATGCGAACATGAGAGACAGAGGTATCGCTGCAAGGAGTGCAAGAAGGGCAAACAATAAATGGCGACAATAGCTGTACTGGTAGCAGGTGCGGCGATCAACGCCCTAGCATTTTCAGGATCAAATTATTTATTCAGCAAACTTTCGGGGCACGGGGAAGCTGAACGGAAGAGGCACGATAAAGCCGTTGAAAAATTGAATGAGGCTCAGGCTCAATGGATAAGAGACCGACAGGCTAAATTGGATTGGTTTGCGAGGGAAAGGGAGATGCAAATAAAAGCAGGTAAGAGCCTTCGTGAATTGGATGACGATATGTATCAATATTTTATTGCTTCAAGCAAGACATCCCCTCAGTTGAAGGATTTCTACACCCCTTCAAAAACCCAACAGGATGGAGAATTGACGTTTATAATAGGCTCATTATCACTACTAGGCTTCGTGGTCTACAAGTATTTGTAAGAAACGTTTTTAACATGTATAATAAACATGTCAAAAGCATTACACATTGTTACCGATGAGGAGGCTGAAAAACTAAGCCAAATATACTATACTCCAGAGCATCTGTGGACCGGCCGCAAAGGTATCAGACTGCTTGCGAAAGAGAGCGGTCTATCAAAAAAGAAGGTTACCCACTGGATTTCTTGTCAACTCCTATGGCTACGACACATCAGGGGGCCAAAACGTATTGATTATCCACACTTCACCATTACAACACCCAATGAAATGCATCAGTTTGATTTGTTGTATATGCACATGATCGGTTGTATGGCAATACGTACAAGTATATCCTGACAGGTATTGACGTAGCCTCAAGATACAAAGTAGCGAGACCCCTACGTACCAAAAAGGCTAGTGAGGTCACGGATTTGTTGAAGGACATTTATAAGGCGGGACCCCTTCAATACCCCAAAACCTTTCAATGTGATAACGGTAGCGAGTTTAAAACTGATGTAACCAAGTTGCTGGAAGGTAAAGGTGTGGAAATTAAGAGGGCCACCACCAAATACCATCATACGTTTACCGCATTTGTAGAGTCCTACAACAAGGTACTCGCGGAAAGGCTCTTTAAGCCCCAGGATGCCCAGGAGCTGGTATCCGGGGAGCCTAGTAGCATATGGGTGAAACACCTGTACACTATCGTCAAAAATCTCAACAATAGAAAGACTGCCATGATCGGTATAAAGCCCAACAAGGCTATTAAACTCGATGATGTCCCGCTTGCAAAAAGTCAGAATACCCCGAAGAAAAACCCTTACCCGAGGATGGTTTGTACTTGTATCTGCTACAACCAGGAGAGGAGCATACTGACTCTAAAAGACGCGCCACCGACGCCTTTTACAGCAAACATACTTACAGGGCTGGATAAAATAGTAGCAGGTAGTCGTATTTTGTACTATTTGAAGGATGGCCCTGGTCGTAGCTTCGTGTCAGAAGAACTCATGCTAATTCCTGAAGATGTTCAGCGTACCTCCGGATGTTATCAAAGAGTGGTAATAGCTCTTCATTCGTCATCATCATCATCATCATTCGGATCTCGCAGATAATCCAAAGGATGTAGGGTATAGAACGGGTATCCATAGACGATACCTTTGATGACATTGGGTTCATTTTCCAAATCAATATCGACTAGACGTCTATCTGGTATCGGAAAGTTGAGTATGTTGGCCTATTGTTGATATATCAGCCAAATCAGATAGCTTCAAATCCCTATCCTTAATAACCTGATAACAGAGTGCACCATAGTTGTTCTCTTTAGCCGCAACGATATAGAGCCCTAGGCGTTCAGCATCATCCTCTAAATCCTCGTCAATCTCGCTTCTTACAAATGTACCCCATGCCTTTTCGCCTGACGCTACCCTGTTTTAAAAGCTCTTCGTCGGTTTTATATTCAAACCCCTCGTAGTATACGCCATCTCGATATTTAAAATTTTCTAAGCAGGTAGGGCAATATCCAGCCACTGACCCTGCCTTGATACAGCAATGTGGCACAGGTACCTGAATATTGTAGTTGATTGTAAATTGATTCCTTTGTAGATAGGCTTCCATATTTTTTGATAATTCAGTACCTTTTAAACATATACCAAAAAAGGATCAAAAAATGATAATTTTAATGGGGAGGGGTTGGTAACCCACCACTAAATGAGGCTCTTTCCCTCCTCCGAAGGAGTCGGTGGTACCCGACTCCACTTTTGCATATAATTTTCACTACCCGCAAGAGTAGTGAAATTAGCGCCCGCTTATGACATATCGATGTCAAACATACCTTCGAATAGCTTCCCGCGTATCATCGTCGGGCAATGTGAAATGATTAAGGTAAGAATTATCGGTACCAAGGCAATCGTCTCTGAATCGACACCAGGCATGTACGGCATTGGGATCGTCGCATTCAGGTTTTCTCACGGTCATCTCGGGGTACATTGCTTTTAATATATTTATTCTTGTGCCGAGTTTCCTACGTTGGCATCGGATCATATAATGCCTATGTATGCCCTTTTTTCCATGTTCGTGGGGATCGTTTTTATCAACTACGCATAGCACAGTATCATATTGGGGTCGGTGCGGAACATGCCTTTCTTTAAGTCTCGCATTTTCCTTGGCATGTACCTCAAGTTCGTCCTCGAGTACCATGAGCTGACTATCCCTGCCGTCTAGATCATCCTCGAGTATAGCAACGGCAATATCTCTGTCCTCGAGGGCTTGGCGCTGCTTCTCAAGTTCATCTTGTAGCTTTTTCACACCTGCTCTGGCTAGCCATTTGATTAGCCCCACAGACTTGGGCATTCGGGAACGACGGATGATTTCCAATGCTTGATCCAATGTGACAAAGACGTCAAAAGAAGACAAAGACGAAGGACATTTATAAGGCGGGACCCCTTCAATACCCCAAAACCTTTCAATGTGATAACGGTAGCGAGTTTAAAACTGATGTAACCAAGTTGCTGGAAGGTAAAGGTGTGGAAATTAAGAGGGCCACCACCAAATACCATCATACGTTTACCGCATTTGTAGAGTCCTACAACAAGGTACTCGCGGAAAGGCTCTTTAAGCCCCAGGATGCCCAGGAGCTGGTATCCGGGGAGCCTAGTAGCATATGGGTGAAACACCTGTACACTATCGTCAAAAATCTCAACAATAGAAAGACTGCCATGATCGGTATAAAGCCCAACAAGGCTATTAAACTCGATGATGTCCCGCTTGCAAAAAGTCAAGAATACCCCGAAGAAAAACCCTTACCCGAGGATGGTTTGTACTTGTATCTGCTACAACCAGGAGAGGAGCATACTGACTCTAAAAGACGCGCCACCGACGCCTTTTACAGCAAACATACTTACAGGCTGGATAAAATAGTAGCAGGTAGTCGTATTTTGTACTATTTGAAGGATGGCCCTGGTCGTAGCTTCGTGTCAGAAGAACTCATGCTAATTCCTGAAGATGTTCAGGTACCTCCGGATGTTATCAAAGAGTGGTAATAGCTCTTCATTCGTCATCATCATCATCATCATTCGGATCTCGCAGATAATCCAAAGGATGTAGGGTATAGAACGGGTATCCATAGACGATACCTTTGATGACATTGGGTTCATTTTCCAAATCAATATCGACTAGACGTCTATCTGGTATCGGAAAGTTGAGTATGTTGCCTATTGTTGATATATCAGCCAAATCAGATAGCTTCAAATCCCTATCCTTAATAACCTGATAACAGAGTGCACCATAGTTGTTCTCTTTAGCCGCAACGATATAGAGCCCTAGGCGTTCAGCATCATCCTCTAAATCCTCGTCAATCTCGCTTCTTACAAATGTACCCCATGCCTTTTCGCCTGACGCTACCCTGTTTAAAAGCTCTTCGTCGGTTTTATATTCAAACCCCTCGTAGTATACGCCATCTCGATATTTAAAATTTTCTAAGCAGGTAGGGCAATATCCAAGCCACTGACCCTGCCTTGATACAGCAATGTGGCACAGGTACCTGAATATTGTAGTTGATTGTAAATTGATTCCTTTGTAGATAGGCTTCCATATTTTTTGATAATTCAGTACCCTTTTACATATACCAAAAAGGATCAAAAAATGATAATTTTAAATGGGGAGGGGCTGGTAACCCCACCACTAAATGAGGCTTCTTTCCGCTCCTCCGAAGGAGTCGGTGGTACCGACTCCACTTTTTGCATATAATTTTCACTACCCGCAAGAGTAGTGAAAAATTAGCGCCCGCTTATGACATATCGATGTCAAACATACCTTCGAATAGCTCCCGCGTATCATCGTCGGGCAATGTGAAATGATTAAGGTAAGAATTATCGGTACCAGGCAATCGTCTCTGAATCGACACCAGGCATGTACGGCATTGGGATCGTCGCATTCAGGTTTTCTCACGGTCATCTCGGGGTACATTGCTTTTAATATATTTATTCTTGTGCCGAGTTTCTACGTTGGCATCGGATCATATAATGCCTATGTATGCCCTTTTTTCCATGTTCGTGGGGATCGTTTTTATCAACTACGCATAGCACAGTATCATATTGGGGTCGGTGCGGAACATGCCTTTCTTTAAGTCTCGCATTTTCCTTGGCATGTACCTCAAGTTCGTCCTCGAGTACCATGAGCTGACTATCCCTGCCGTCTAGATCATCCTCGAGTATAGCAACGGCAATATCTCTGTCCTCGAGGGCTTGGCGCTGGCTTCTCAAGTTCATCTTGTAGCTTTTTCACACCTGCTCTGGCTAGCCATTTGATTAGCCCCACAGACTTGGGCATTCGGGAACGACGGATGATTTCCAATGCTTGATCCAATGTGACAAAGACGTCATGTGGATTTTTCCCCCTCCGAAGGAGTCGGTGGTACCGACTCCTCCCCTCAACCCCACAATTTCGTGCCTTGTTATGGTTTCCCCGACCAAATATTGAAAATTGGACCTGATATTAGCATTACCCAAAAAACGACCAATATCTGCCCTTTTGAAGAGGGGGTTGATTTTGATTGTTGGTTAGGGTTTCGATGGTCTCTGTGTTGAACTTAACTTGCGACAACATCTTTCTAATATATCGACGCAAGCCAGAGGATTTTCACCGTGGTCATTCAATATTCTCCCAAGTTCGAGGGTGCTCCAATCTCACGAAGAGGCAGGCATGCTTTGATTTTTCCAACTTGGCCCTGATATCATCCCAGTCTGAAATAAGGTTTGTTTCCTCATCAATAGTTCTCATGTCACTTCGTTCCGAGGGGTACCAGAGAAAGAGTTGCTTCTTTTGACGTCGAAGGTTCTTGGGCAAAGCCGTATACACTTGGGTTAACAGCCACAAGCTGTGACGGCGATGCCGTCCCGAAATAGCAAGTTCAAGCAGGGATTGTCGACGTTTATCGAAATCCTCGTTCGCCATACAATCGTCGACTATGAAGAGACTGTCCCTCGGTCGCCAACAATTGGGACAATTTTTGAATCCATTCAAATAACTGGTCCTTCGGGTCATCAGGAACACGTAAGGGTCCTTCCATAGTGAGGCTCTTTCCAAATAGGTGGTATTCCATCGTAGGGTAGGGCACGGGATGATGATATTTTGATAATGATTCTTATACTCCCTGCTCGAGTAAAGTCCCAGCACGCGTTGTGTTTTTACCGCAAGATGTCGGACCTGTAAAAAATAGCCGTATGGGGACTTGTAATAATATCTATCGTCATTTAGTAATACAGCCATTTTTGAATTGTGTACCTTCGAATATACCCCGTCACAGCCTAGGCATATCAACACACCACCGTGATTGTTCACCAAAGACCCCCGGCAGGCAGGGCAGAGCTTGGTATTCTGGGCCTTATATTCAAGTGGTAGTGAAGCATATGTTAATTTACCTTGTAGACATCGGCAGTACCTTGCGATATTTTTTAACGAGTAGTTCCCTTCCTGGCTCTCAGGGGGTGCCTCAATGAGTTCGGTGTACCGGGTATGATGTCGTATGTCCAATAAAATATACAAAAGTAGATAATTTTCATCCTGCTGAATATCTCCTAATTTCGCTATCAGTGGCAAGAATGTCTACCTTGTATTCTATAACAGGGTCCTTGCATTTGGTACGTCCGCCTAGCCTTGGCTTTATCGAGACAATCCATGCAGCTTTTTTGTTCGGCTATTCCCTCTAAACTTGAAACTGTCCAGGGTTAACAGTTTTTTTACATTTTATACAGATTTTATTCATTTACTTGAAGGCACTCCGCCCTGTGTAATGCTTTGGAAACATCGGCAAGCGTTGGGGACTTACCGGTTTCAAACATACTTAAACGGGACCCTTGTTATCTATATGCAAATATTCGTAGAGCTCCCAGGTATACCCCTCTGAAAACTGTGCCTCCATATGTGCTCTGCATATATTCATGAGGTCGTATAAAGGCTGAGTCCCTATATGTTCATATTTTGTATGATGTTTTGTTGCGTGATATTTTGCTAATATTGAGACAATTTATGCACTGCTGATTTAGCCGACCACAAGTCTTAACCCCGAAATTATCAAAGGGTTAAGACTTTTTTGCATTTTGAGCATTTCTTACCCTCATCCATTTCTATTTACCCCCTGGGGCAAATAGAATTTTATCAGACGCTCATTTTGGTTTGGGGACAATGCTTGCGGGGATCCATTTTTTTGATACAGCCATCTCACGAGAAGCCCGGCCTGCCGCGAAGTAGGCTGTCAGTGCGTTGACAGTGCCCTAGCTGTTTTCTCCCCCTTCTCCTGAAGCTCACGTTGTACGTAAATCGGTATGTACCTTTGTCGATTGCCTCTTCTGGGCCTTGTCGACAAACCCTTCCGTGCATTTCTTGGGCAGGAGATGACCCTTGCCTTTGCGTAGGGCCTCCTTTAAAATTAGGCGCTTATCGATAGGTTTCTCAACGTGTTCATATTCTGCAGAGGCCGTGTCGAATACTTGTGCAATATCGGAAGACATCTTTATTATACGTCGATATCGAAAAAATATGTAGGCCATCATGGCATAGGGTAGGAGTATAGCAATTAGTAGGCCACACCTCCATTTTATTCCCTTTCGGGTGGCAGGCGGTAATGGCCCCTGGCAAGCGTTGAAAATTTTGATCGGGTTGTACGATCCGTTTGTCATCTGCCCTGTTGAGTGCCAGCTTGTTCACCTCCTGGGTATAGACCTTATGGTTCTTATTTTGAATTAAACCTGACTCTTGTATATATCAACGCCCTCTTCCAGACATTGCCGATAGTCGTCGAAGGTGATAGATTTCTTCGTCACACATCGCTTTACGACTTTGGCTTTGCGATCACCGCCCTCTTTTGTGAGGCTCTTGTATGCATAGAGTTTTGCTCTCAGGGTGATGAACTCGGTCCATGACCTTCCCACTTAGTTCATCTTTCATGAGGCCTACAACCTTCTTGTTCTTGCCTATTGGGAGAGGCCTCCCATCATCTGGATTATAGGCACTTGTGTCGAACGTGCTTCAACATCCTGCGCTATATCCTTGTAAAAATCATGTGTCTTGATATGGTAAACGAAGCTGTCTGTATCCATGTAGCATAGCCGCAACCTACTACCATATTTAGGCTGCATGAAATTGTAGTGGAACTCATACATCACTATCTTTGACAAATCCAGGATGGCCTGGCCAATGTATACCGGCTTATTCATTTTAATTTCGGTCTTGCCCATCTCTACACCTAGGAGGTGCTTGCTAAACCGATTTACACCTTTGAAGTTCGGTTTCATCACGAGTTTCGTGTACTTCTCCTCGTTTGTGACTAGCTGGATGTTACGGTGGTTTCGAATATTATGGTCTTGCCGAAGACGCTTAAATTCATCAGCTTGTAGAAGTCCTTCTCGAACTCGTTTTTGGCAGCCGTTCTCAACCCCGTGTTGTGATCTATATATCCCTTTAGCCACGCCTTCTGATTGAACCGGATGACCCTATGGACCTTCTTCAATTCAAGTCCATGTTTTATAGCCTCATGAAGGACTCAGATATGCACCACATATCGACGTTTATCACCCAGATTCGGGACCAGCTTCTCAACCTTATGCACCATCTTGCGCTCGGGTAGGAACGGCAACTCGTTGTGTTTTATCATGTAGCTCCCTTGGGTAGTCTATATCTACCTCTAGGATGTACCCATGCCTATTATCCTCAACGAGCTTTCCGATCCGCCCTTCGGTGAATGCCTCAACATTCCGAACCCATTTGAACCCGTCCGTTGGTAGATCCTGCCTCATTGCCCAGCCATACAAATTGTTGGCATCGAGGTATTGAATGTAGGAGGACTCCTCATTAGGATTATACTGCTCCCCCATATACTTATTATTTTCTTTGCATATCGATGTACGGCCTGGACTATACTCTTATACCTTTTTCGAACATGAGGAGCATGTCGGGATCGGTAAGGAGCTCCAACTTAATCCCTGTAAATTTCAGGGCAGACTTCCAGGCCAATCTGGGTGCGCTGTAAGAATGGGCGGGATCAAGGCTATAATTGTCCAGGCGGACGCCTCGAAATGTCTCGAAGACGTCGGCCAATAGCAGGACGTCTATGGTCAGATAGATATCGTGATAGTCTCCCATGGTAACGTTATCACCCTCTGGGGTAATAACATTCCATACCTCTTTTGCGTATGCATAGTGCCCTGTCGCTGATGCCCTTCATATTCAGCTTGCTGTAGAAGGCCTTCTTGGGAGGTAGTTCCAGCTCCTCGAATCGATGCCATCCATCCATGTACTCATACGGATACACGCCCTTCCGAAGCATTAGCCTGAAGTATCATCTTTGTCGATGAACTTTGCCATGGATGGTACGCTTGCCTTTACCCGGTCCATGCCTAACTGCTTCGTGGTATTCGAGTTGCAAGCCTTACACCAGAATTTTGCCACATACTCAGCGTCTATTTCCTGGAATTCAAGACAGTTAGTATCCGCACACTGCTTACATTTCATACCTGCGGCGTTTGTACCAATGAGATTGCTTGCCAATTTGTCCAGTGATGATGCCATAAATCGACAGCTATCGATGAATCTGATTTCGATTGTCTTGTACTTCTCACCATCGCCATATCCCATACCTCCAAGGGGTACCTTGATTTCACGTTGAAGCTGATATATTTCTCCTTGTTCTCAGCTATGCACCCAATGTCCTGGGTGTTGTACTTCTCGCCCAGTTCCCGGATAAACAGGTGAGCATCATACCCCGATAAGTTGTGGAAGATGACGGGAATATGGCTGGGTATCTTGTATTTGAGGTTGCATATTGCATGCGCTGCGCCTCTATATAGACCTGTATAGTAGTAGTATAGGAAGGGCGATATAGGTACGTTTCACCCTCCTTTCACACCTTGACCCCCCAAAACTCCGCCTACCCTACCTCCCCCCTCCCTCACCAAAACCAACCTGCTCGCCAACCACCTCACCACCAAAAACCCCTAAAAGCCCCGCCTCTTCCACCTCCACCCCCGCTTTTTACCAACTTGCCCACCTCCCGATCGACAAAACCCCGCTTCCACCCCCTCCACCCCCACTCCGATTCCGATAAATCTAACGCATGCGCACACGCCATTAGTAATAATGCTGACATCAACAAAATCCAGAGCATGCGCAGTTGAGTAGGGGGAAGTCCCTTACTCAAAACCGACCACCTTGTTGAAGTTGAAATGTACCTATAATAAAGATGAGTTGGTTCAGGAAAGCAATCAGTAAAATATATAGCACCGTGTCGGCACCGGTAGCAGCAACTCGCGACGCTCTCGCCGATCAACTACGGAGCGTGCGGGATACCGTTACTTTCTACTATAATAGGGCGAAGGATCAAATCTCGGGAGCGACAACGCTTCACGATGAGGTCCAACGGGTCACTATCCAGGACGAATACCAGGGAATCGCTGACCTCAAACACATGTTCGGAGGGGAGAAGGAGCAGGTTACGAACCAGGAGGGGATCGAGGATATCCAGCATATATTCGACCGAGAATGACACCCATTCTTGGAGGAGGGAAGGCGCATCAAGACGTGGCAGTTCAACAAGAACCTAACCAACCTCTGACAGAGGCTATCATGCAAAAAATCACAGACCACTTCCAGACTGGCTGGGAGGCAAAAGGTGTATCTACAGCTTTGACAAAGACGATGAAAGAACGGACAACCTGTGCTTCTGGAGATGCCTCGCGGTGCACTATCGGGGAGAGCGAAAGCAGCGTGAAAAGCATATCACGCAAGAATCCCTCAAACTAGCCGCGAGTACTACGAGGACCCCGAGCTAAAGCGACAAGATGTACGTGCTACGAAGCTCGTCGACCTTGAAGGGATCGCCAAGCACTTCAAGATTAACATCAGAGTCTTTGAACCGAAGAAGAACTCCGACAAGGCACCACGGCGGGCAAAATCGGGGGTTAAAACGAGCAATTCGCATGCGGAGGGAGAGGACAAATCAACTCCACGACCCGATGGCGTTAATTCATGACTTAATACATAAAGTTTCTACATGAACGCGCTCTCCTTCTCTATTAAGGGCATTAATTCCGAAAAAGCGTAAAAAATCGCTACGGAGGAGGAAATGTAATATGGCTGCTATTGCACTTTCGAGAAAGGAGCCGAAGACACCAAATTTGATCGTTTTGGGATAAATTTACTTTAGAGATCTTATTTATGGTTAAAGTTTTATCAATATCTACTGTAGTATATGTATCTAGTATATTTGCTTCAGTTAGAGTTCTTGGCGATTCATTTTCTGATCACTGGTAGAGGTGTAGCTAGTAAATGTATAAATAATGTAACAACTTTTTTCTGCTGCCTCTCCTCTGTCTGCTGAAGATACAGCAACACAAAGAATTCCTTTGCTGTGTTTAAAGGTTATATGCATCAAATACACAACTTTCTTGTATTTAGTGGAAAAATGTATTTTCATACATAAAAAGATATGGAGAAAAAAATGCATATCAAAATAAAAAAGATATGAAAATAACTGTAGCTATATAATATATATATACTAGAAATGATACCTGTCTCCTTACCTACAGTCGCTCGCATTTGCTTTACCTGGCTCTTTGGCCATTACGGTAGAGTGTGGTTTACTAGATTATATCATATACTGGCTACGTAGTTGTGCTCTTTTTTCGTTAATCGCCAAATTAAATTCTCGCCAAATATGGAAAAACCTGCCGACCGCCAAATTAAATTCTCGCCAAAGATGCCAATTTCTTCAATCGCCAAATCAACTTCCCGCCAAATTTTATTTCCTTAAGGTGTTTGCATTGGTTCGCAAAATTTAATCCAGCAAAATATCTAAGAATCAGTTGTCCGTAGAATTCAACACAATACAAATTGAGAATGTCACAATTTTGCAATAAAACATAAAAATACAGCCACAATGATGCAAATAAATTGTAGAATCTTCTCACTAAAACCGCAACCCGCAAATATTAATCCTATGACGCAAAAGCTAATCCGGGTAAAATAGGTACTGTTTCTCGTAAAAATTAAAGAATAAAATAAACAAAAATATGTATATATATATAATAGAACTAACGAGCATACTTTTTTCTAGAAACTGTAAAACCTAAAAAAATTAAATAAACAACTCTTTCTTTATATACAAGAAAATACCATATTATATGGCCAATTCGCGAAAATTAATTCCCGTCAAAATGCAAGATTTTTCCCTTGCGAAAATTAATTTATCGTGAAAATTTCTGATCCTTATTTATCAGATCGATACCACAAAAATCTTTTTCGTGAACCACTGTTTTGCGACAATTTGCAAGATAAACTTCTGAAGATATATATGGATAAAATTTTCCAAGTTTCCTTCATAAAAGTTTCTACGATTATGTAAAATAAAAATAAAATAAAACAGAAAGTGACATACTAAAAATAAAATTTGCACCAAAATAACTGACTTAAAATAGTGGCTATCACTGTTTCCATTTATCAAAGAAATGTATCATAGAACAAATGAAGATAAGCAAGATAAAATTTTGGCCACCTAAAAAAAAAACAGAATTTAGTTCAAAACTTCACATTATCAATTTTGGCACGAAAAAATCCAAATCCTACTTCAAGTTTCAACGAGAAAATCGAACACAAACATTACCTCTCATTTAAATAAATCTCAAATAAATCATAACACGATCCCCATATGTGATCAGGAAGCAACGTGCAAAATTCAGAACAGTGCTTTGCCTTCAATTTTTTCATTAAACTACTATCACATATTACACAATTACTAAATGTAGCTAATGACAACCCACATTTGGTGCAGCACCCATCTCCAATATCTGGCACATACTTCACTATTCTTTTATTGTATCGCGCTCTGTCGAAACCATTCTCTCTCAAATGAATTAACTGTACATACTCATGTCTGAAAATAAGAGGCCATCGATTCTGGAATGTTGTATTTTCCGCATATTTTGATATTGCCTGATGCTTTTGTTCTCGTCCTTCCATCGTATTACATCCTAAGCCAAATCCGTATAATTCAAGACACTTCTCGGCATGATATGGTGCTACGTTACATAATGTCCACAAACTAGGACTGATTCTCTGTTCGTAGAAGCAACATGCATGGAACAATGCGTTTGCTTCTTTCTTCATATGCAACACCATATTTTCATCAAAATCTTCAATCCGAACTGAATATGATAACACTTGACGAAGTCGTAGGGATTCAAAAAAAATTTGATGAAGACGATACCTGATTTGCTCATTAGATGTATAACTCAAAATCATTTTTATTAATGATGGAAAATGCTTCATATACAAAAAGCTCTCTTTACCACGAAACCGAAACGTAAAGTCTTTCTCAACTTTGCCGCAACTTTCATTAAACCATGTTTTGATTTTTTTCGCCAGAAAATTACAGCTCATAGAATAGTGAATAAAATCAACAAACTTGTAAAAAAGACATTCAACTGGAATTTCACGATAGGTTTTCACACTTTGAAGTTTTGATTGTGAAATGCACAATTTCAACAACTGCATGAATCTCTCTTTGACCGTGTTATTTTTTAGATGCAATGGTTCTGCTTTAGCATGATTGATATACTGGTCAACTAACGGCTGGCTCTCTTGTCTGCTCTTCAGATTCTGTGAAATATACGAGGTCAGCTTATTTCTCTTGGTAGCTTCTGTTACTGTTGATTTCTCTAACTCTTTCTTTTTTATCATAACTTTTTCTGAATCAGAAATTCTTTTGGTAAATTCAAAAGGCTTCCATTCACATGTAGGGTCTTCTCCATATCGTTTTTGATGATCGCTACAATTGGTTTGAGTGACATTTCCAAATGTGGAAAAATAAAAGGCCGAGTTTGACAGTTCTCCAGCTAGAAAACATAACATTTTCATGTCGTTCGGGAGTTCACCTAACTTGAATTCTACCTTGCGTTCTATCTTTCCACACTGGACCACAAAGGTTTCACTTTCAAGATATTTTATATCGGCTACTAACTTGAGAACAAAGTTTGAAACTGACTTAGAAGTCTCATCCACATCTGCTCCAAGCAGTAAAAATTGCTCTGAACTACTAGCTATCCTTTTACCAACATTTAAAAATGACACTAAGAATGACATACCACAAATCGGTGCTGAATCACCTCCAAATGCCAACAGGAATAACACAGCGTCACTATCCATTTGTAGAATGTTATCAAATGTTTTTAACTTGTCCACACGATTTTCATTTACGGTCAAGTAAAACTTTGCCAATCTCAAAATATATTCCGCTGGGTTTCGATATACACCTTTCACATCTTTGTTATCATGATCAAGTGAAGAGACATCATGTAAAGTACCGATATCTAAACCATTAATTCTCTTTGCAAGTAAGCTATAAGAAACATAATTAGTGATACCCAAACCTCTGAAAGTAGAATTAGAATTTGCTCTTCTGATACTGGTATATTTACGTTTCCCTAGTACATTATGACTGTAATAACAATTCAAGGATCGTAGCATGTTCTGTTCTGATAAATAATAATCTTTGTTATATGTACTCACTGCACTGTCACATACTGATTTTACTAAAGAAGGATTAGAAGTTAAAATCTTCTTGCTTACAATTTTTACACTACACTGACTTGTTAACGTGTCTAACATTCCTTCAACAACAGGTTCTATGTTGTTTTTGGTTCCACCATGTATTGCCAAACAGGATCCAAAAGTTTCCTTGCGTCTAACACTTTTCGCTTTAATGTTCAGATTAGCAGTGGTTTGGATTCAGTTTTCTCCTTTTTACAACAGAAGCTGATATTGCTATACTATACTTTGGTTTTTGAGTAGCAATGTCACCAACTGTTTTGCTAACTCCTTTCTTCACTTGATTTAAAATAGCTTTCTTATGAAATAGTTTTCGTTTTTTATGGTTGATTTGGATAGCAGTTTCTTTAAGTTCTACATCTAAACATGAATTTTTATCTAACTCTTGCTGAAGCAAATTCTGCTTTTCTAAAATAATCTCTTTTTGCTGTTCAATTTTTACATCCATTTCTGAAATAACTTTTTTATTGTGCTGAAAGTTACCCAAACAGCTGAACTTTTTTCTTTGCACGTTACTTCCTTTAGGGGGCATTTGGATAACAGAAGATATATATAAGAAAACTAAAAGCTGATCAAATTTCCATACTTGTTGGTGACAGAATAATGCATAGAAATAAATAAAGCGCCAGTTTTTACTTTATATTGTAATGTTATTTTTTCTTTCCGGAGAAGCAACAACACAACCAACATTCCCTATCGAATTTGTTTTATGAAAAAAAAGGTCAATCTCTTCTTCCAGGACTTCTTGCAAATGGTGTTTGAAGACTTGGAGGTGGTTGAATTCTAACAGATATTCTTTTGTACAATTTTTGGAGTCCTTCACTGTTTCCGCCACAAAACCGGCACTAATTTTATAGTCGCGTACTGCTCTGAAAAGTTCGTAGTAGATAGGTGGTGCAATATATTCTGTGACTTCTATTACCCAAGGATTCCTGAATTTCTGGTGAAACGAAATCTTTCTACGAATTGAATCCAAAATTCTCTTCAAATGGTATTGTAAAGTCACAACAACGTTCAATTTTTTTTCTTTCAACACTTCGTAGGTTTTCTAGTTTCGTAGTAAATGACATAACTCTCTAAAACCAAATAATAAAAAAGAATCTTGAGACCAAAAGGTAAATAAGAGTATAATACACACTACTACATAATCACAGATATATACGTGGCTAGCCTGTGCAGCTACCCCACACCTGTGTGTGACTGTGACATCCTGAGAAAAAAAATGGCGGCATCCAAAAATGGGTCAACTTTACAGCTAAAAATAGAGTCATCCAAACATTTTTTGAGAAAAACAAAATTACAAAAACTTAAATAAACCTTTCATGAAAGTGAAAATATAAAGACAAATTCCCTTTTATAAGGATAAAGATGATTCCATAGAGCTTGAAAAACACATACTTCGAAGAGGTTAGGGTCTGGGGGTTCAAGTAACAGTGTCAATGCGGTCTCCGAAGACTCACTACGATGCTTCGTTCCCTCTTGTGAGAATATTTGTTGCTTCTTCTTGCTAATTCGACATGTAGTGGTCATATAATAGCTGAAAATCCGCCAGAAAACACATTCAAAGAGACAGCATATACGCCTACGAGCATCAGATCTAAAAGCGACCGCTCTCGCAATTACAAGGGCCGTTTTCATCCGCACAAATTACTGCTATAAAATAGGCCGTGTTTTACCCGCCGTGCACCATGGCGGTTAGTTTACGGCCAGAATCAGTACAAGAAGGGGTTAGACACGATTGATCTCGGCATGCTAGATGGCCACTGCTTTTACATCAAGAAGATGGATGTTTTGACTCAGAGCTGGGAATGCGAGGCTTGCACCCAAATGTTCACGAAATCCTGCCACCTCACGCGACATAAGAATAACGAGTGCGAAGGTGTCAAAACGACGATCATTTGCAAGGGTGAAAAGGTCAAGCGCATGCCTAGTAAATCAGAAAAGGTCTTCTACGAGCAATACGCATCCAGCTATGCGGCATGCCGATGGATTGAGGCGTTGTCGGAGCAGGCGGAAATCCACATACATCACGCGCTCTGCGGGCATGGAGGGGAGCGCGTTATACGTGAGGGTATTAAGGAGGTGTATAGAATAGATGGTTATGAACCGCAGACCAAGACAGTCTATTAATATCACAGCTGCAAGTGGCATGGATGCCCCTGTCAACCCAACAGAAGCAACGCGGACAAAAATCAGTACTATCTCACTAAATTCAAGGAGGATCACATCCAAAAACTCGGGTACAACCTAGTCACCACTTGGGAGTGCGAGAACTCCCCAAATGTTAAGAGGCTCTTCAAGAAAGAATTTCGGCCCTACCCCCACTTCATCGTCTTTGACTTTGAGGCTCTCCTGGCACCTTTAAATTACCAGCAAACAGACGATCTAACATACCTTTCGGAGCATATCCCCGTAAGTGTCGCCATCCACGATAGTCTCCAAGAACATCCCACGTTCATCATGCACGAATATCCCAAAACTCTTGTGCGGAAATTCGTTGAGCAGCTCGAGCAGAGGAAGGCCCGCATCGTAGAAGAGGTTGAAAGGCTGCACCCCAAGCCCGATGATTTTGACATGCTCCCAAACCAAACCCAAAAAGCTTGGAACGAGTGGGTGAACCAAGTGACGGTGATCGGTTTCAATAGCGGAAAGTACGACATCAACCTAATCAAGCGGTACTTTGTCGAACGAATTGCGGATGACGACGACGACAAAAGTAGCAAAGAAAGATAATGACTACATGTTCCTCACGACATCAAAGTTTAAATTCATAGATATTAAAAACTTTCTAGCCCCCGGAATGAGTTATGCCGGATGGTGCAAGTCATTGGATTGCAATCTTGAAAAGCTCGTGTTCCCGTACGAGTGGCTGTCAAGCTATGAAAAGCTGAATCATGCCGGCCCCGTCGAACATGAGGCCTTCTATAGCACCCTCAGTGGTAAAAACACCCTCTCGCCCGAAGATTACCAGGCGTTCCGAGATGAGTTCTACAAGCGAGGCTGCGTGACAATGATGGATTGGTTAGCCGAGTACAACTTGGCAGACGTAGTACCCTCGAAGCAGTCGACAAGACTCGCAACACGTACTATGAGGATGAGATTGACATTTTGAAGGACGCCGTAGGTATACCAGGCGTATCGATGCGCTACGTCCTGAACAAGTCCCTGCGCCTGGACCCAGATCTCGAACTATATGCGCCAGGAGAACCTTGCAGGCACAAATGTGAAGAAGACTGCTTCAAAACCAGATGCAAGGCTTGCATCAATGTTTAAAAAACCTGCGACGAGTGCACGAGAAACGAAGCCTACGGGCTCTTACAGACCGGCATGGTTGGCGGCCCCGCGATCGTCTTTTGCAGGACCACGAGAGGGATGTGACAGCTATAAGATCTCACATTTATGACGAGCCACGTAAGTGCAATACCATTCTAGGGTATGACGCCAATATGCTCTACCCTAGTACCCTGCTGCAGGACTTCCCATGTGGGAAGGAGAAGCTGATCAAAATCGCCGACCCTGTTGAAGGATTGGAAGCTCTCGAGCAAGGCGTTCTAGACGGCTCACTCTTTGGCTTTGCGCAAGTTGATATCGAAGTGCCTGCCAAGCTGCACGATAAGTTCAGCGAAATGTCTCCGCTGTTTGTTGTTAAAGAGATACCCGATACCCAAATCCCCGAGCACATGCACGAGTACTTACGGAGGACGGGGCGCAAACGTGTTCCAGGAACCAAGAAGCTCTTGGGCCTGATGAAAGCAGAGAGGATCTTGCTGTACACACCAGTGCTCAAATGGTACCTAGAGCATGGGCTAAAAGTCACCGCTTTTTATCAGTTCCTGAAGTACTCACGAGGTAAGCCATTCGCGTGGTTCCCGGAAGAGATTGCAGATGCGCGACGGCAGGCAGTTAAAGACCCTGACAAGCGCATCGCAGGAGATACAGCCAAGTTGAAAGGGAACTCGTTCTATGGGAAGATGATCGAGGACCTAGCGAGGCATGCCAACACTAGCTTTACCAGGGACGAGAAGGTGGTAGATGCGGCAATGAGAAGCCCGTACCTCGAAGATCTTGAAGAGATTGGAGATGCGTATGAATTAAGAAGGGGTAAGCAGGGGGTAAGCATCGATCGATCCTATCAGTCCGGCATCGCCGTCTACCAATTGGCAAAGTTGCGTATGCTCGAGTTTTACTATGATTTTCTCGACAAGTACGTAGACCGCCGAGACTTTGAGTATGTATACATGGACACCGATAGCGCGTACTTTGCCATCTCCGGAGACGAGCTGCGAGACGTGGTCCCTCTGGAAATGGTTGAGGAGTACAACACAGACGTGAAACACTGGCTCGTCACTGATAAGCACTCGAGTCGAACGGGAGGGTTGTTCAAACCTGAATTCATCGGGTCCAGGATGATTGCTTTGACAGCGAAGTGCTACTTTGTTGAGGGGTTAGAAGGTACAAAGTTCTCATGCAAAGGAATGTCAAAGAGGCAGAATGAAGTGACGTGGTCTAGGTACCTGGGAGCTTTAAAGGGTGAGCTAGATACCGCTAAAAATGTAGGCTTCCGGGTGTACAACCAGGGGATGGTCACGTACGAACAGAACAAGCTGGGGCTCTCGGCGTTCTATGACAAAATAGTTGTACATGACGATGGGGTACACACCTCTCCGCTTGTGTTGTAAACCCCGTCCAGAGTTTTATAGAGTAGTACTCTATAAAAATCACAACAAAATGGGGGTTAAAAAATGCTCGAGATGTAAGCGAACCATACCACTCGACAACTTCAAAATCAAGGCGCACGACCACGGTAAAGGGGAACGAAATAAAAAATGTATAAAATGTCTGGACAATCAGAAGGCGTGGCGGGAGCTTACAAAGTGCCCGCATGAAAAAAGAAGATCTCGATGCCCCATATGCAAATTCCCCGGGTATATGTATAACCTTATTCTGGCCAGGATTCGCGATGCACTAAGGTATGATACGGAGATAGCCTCTACGGATTACTTAGGCTGTAATATTACCACATTCAAAAAGCATATCCAAGACCAATTCAGGGATGGGATGGACTGGAGCAACCGAGGTCAGTGGCAATTTGATCATAAAATCCCGATTAAATATAGGGAGAACGGCGAATACCCTAGCGAAGCGGTGCAAGTCGAAAGGCTACACTATACTAACATGCAGCCAATGTGGACCGAGGATAATCAGTCCAAGGGCAGCCGCTTCATCTCCGAATAAACTATAGTTTGTTGTGTTGATAACACATCAAAACAAAATGGAATTATGCCTATATATTGCTGTACTCCTACCGTACGCTCTGATTATACTCATCTTCTTTCGTTACCGACGTGTAATAAAAACGATGTCTGATATTGCCGAGATTTTTGATGTAGTTGATACACCGGCGCCAGAGCAACGCGACAAACGTCGGGCCTTGAAAGATGCAATACGTTGTGGGCAAAGGCACTTACTACCGAAAAAGTGCACCGAAGCATCACTTGATAAAGCCTCACCCGAGACGGTAGAAAAGATGTACAACGAGTTTGTTGAACGTGAACTCCAGGAGAAGGGTGAGAAGACAGCCAAAGCCCTATCGTCACAAGCAATCAGCATGTACAGCAAAGTTGTAGCACGTGTGGTGCAGCTAGACAGCGCGGAGGCTCTGTCGAGAGATATTGAAGAGGACCCCATAATCAAAGACTCCATGGCTGACTTGGGCCTACTCGTCTACTCTGCTTTTGGCAAATTCCTAACGCCTCTTCTAGTAGCTGCCCATACCGTCAATCACTGCCAACTACCCGCGTCCAAGGTGGGTGAGGGGCAAGAGGATGAACAGCGAGATAAAGATGGGAAACAGTCTATCAAAGATATTAATGGATAATCGTGAATTTTATGAAAGAGTAAGAAATAAGGTTCTATCTCTAACCAAAACCTCTACCTTACGCTATTCGGATTGGTGCAGTATGACAGGGGATTTGAGCGCGCATGGTCCAGAAATTTTGACTACACCGGCGGCGCGCTTCCCACCGCACGTCTGTATTTTGGAGATAGGGCCCTATAAGAATGCGATAAGAACGTCTGGCAGATGCGGTTTGAAAGCAGGCTAGATGGGAGTGCTCTCTGTGAGGCTCGTGACCCGGGCAGGTGAAGAGCGAGATGATCTTGAACGAGAGAGAAAGATGAGCAGCGCTTGTATTATAATCAACCAACAAAAACAACAAACCGAGCCCGTCGAAAAAATTGTTGAGGTGCGGAAAAAGCACCCGGGGAGAGTCGCATGGGGCCACAAATTGGCGGCACTGATGAGGGAGAGGAAGCTTAGAGCCCCACCAAAGGAAGAACCCATGACGTTCAGGGAGTTCTTGAGATATTTCGAGAGAGTTTTAAACACCCCGGAGGCTATACTCACAGGGATGAAAGAGACCATGGAGATCCTTGAGGATCAGGGTCTGACCTTCCATATCTCCGTAAAAAAGAAGTGATTCTTATACGTCTTAGACCTATAAGAAAATGAGTGAAGAACCTAATCAAGTTATAACCAAGAAGAACGAGGGCCGTGTTGCTGCGGGCAAGAGACTTGTGGAATGGAATCGCAAGGATAAGCTGGAGAAGAAGAAGAACTTGGGCAAAAGTACTTCCCAAGAGGGCCAGGAACTTACCGCAGGTCCTCCTAAGTCGACAGGCACTATATATATCTATAGCGCAGGCGGTCTCGCAGTCATACTCACCTGTGTAGGAGTTGGGTTCTATATTTTCCGTAAGCAGCCGGCTCGCCAGCCCGAGGAAACCCCAGAGCTATTACCTCTAACCAAGCAAAAACAAAAGCAAGAGCGACAGCCCGATATCGACATTTTCAAGATGTCTTAGACCCTATAATATAAATGTCTACAAACGTGACACCTCAGCAGAAAGAGATTATCGATATGCTCTATGAAACAGTCGTGGACCTTGGGTTCACATTTGCCTACGCGATGGCCGGCAAAAAGTTCCTTGGCATCACGCGCCCCTCCACCAAGATGGACTCGAGCGATGCCCTCAAAATGGTGGCCTATTTTACAGCAGGTAGAGGTTCGCGGGAGATGGCCGTTAAAAAAGGGTGGCTTCCTGCATCTATCGTGCCTAAACCAAAATAGAAGGTGCCGGTAGTACCGGCACCCTATGGAAGGTCAAAATAGCCATGAGGCCTTCGATATATCTCTAACTAAATGTGCAAGGTTCTATCTGCTACCGGCAGACAGAATAAATGGTTCTTGACATAGTGAAAGACCCGCATACGGCGATCTTCACAGGGCCCACTTCATGCGGCAAGACCCAGCTAGTCCTGGATTTGCTCGAGAGCGAGTATAGGCGCCATTTCAACAACATTATCATTCTCTGTCCTACAATACAGTGGAATAGGACCTACCTCGAGAGAGCTTCACTATGGAAAGATGACTACGTTTTCCTGGTGGACCCCAAAGGTCAACTCTTCGACTGGATCCAAAAATTGTCAGAGCTTCTAGCGGGTGAAGAGAGCTTGTTCATCGTTGATGACATGATCGCTGACGAGAGCCTGGATAAAAAGCGTCAACCCTTACTAGAGCTCGCCATTAGTGGAAGGCATAAACGTCATAGCTTGTGGTTATTAACGCAGAGTTATACAGCCTTGCCAAAGAACCTGCGTCGTCAAAAGAAACAACTCTTCCTCTGGTACCCCTCGGAAAGGAGTGATATGAAATCGATTGACGAAGAGACGAACATGATCAACGACTGGGGGACTATCAAAGCTGGGTTGAAAAGATCGAAACACGCTTGCTTATATGTGAGGTTGGAGCATCCAAGGAGCTGGAGCATTTTGCAGTGATTCTCAACTAAATAAATATGTCTCATTCAGATGCGGTAGTAAAAAATCTTATCGAACAGATCAGGGAAATGAAGGATGAAATAAGGTGGGAGGACGAGAAAAATTCATACCTGGAACGCTCCCTTGAAGCGAGCGAGGAGGAATTGTACGGCCTGCGGGGGTACGCAAGAAAAGTCACTTTATTTGCCACCGCGGGGTCCTTCATTCTTATCGCGTTTTCAATATATAAATGTTATAGAATATCGCCCTCGTTCAGCCCCCACCCCTAAATAAATATGACAGAGGATACAATTAAGCAGATTATGGAACGGATTGAGAAATTAGAGGACGATCTAGCCTATGATAACATTTCTAACCCGGAAGACACTGAAACGGATGAACTACTAGGCAGCATACTGTGGGAATTACGCCAAGTGCGTGACTGTGCGAAAAAGGTCGCGACATTAGCCACTGTGGGATCTATCATCATGGTAGCACGCGTGATATATAGAGGACTGTGATATGTTTGGTATTAATGTGAACCACAGGTTCACATTAACTATAGTCAGTAAAATTACGCTCACAAGTGTCAACTGAGCGGTTCGTCCACAGCGTACGAACCGGTGAAATGGTCATCCAACTCGAAAAAATGCGATTAGGCGACGCTGTTGTTGACCTTCAATGGGTGAACTCGGGAGTCCACCCACAGCCAGATACAGTTTTGCTGACAGAGCCAGGCCTTTATTGCTTCCTTTTGAGGTGTGGCAGCCTTTGTGACTCTTTTGAATCACAAAGACTAGAAATTTACCACTCCTTGACATGCTCTGGAGGTACTTCAACACCCTCCGGTATTAGCATCAACTCCTCCGCCACAAAGCTTCGATCAGGCCCACCCGCCAGATAGTATAACAGCCTCGACCCTGTCACGATACGGTCCAGTCTATACGTTTTCTTGCTCCACCAAGCGTCGGTTGCGCGTCTTTTAGCATCACCGTGCTCTTCTCCAGGTTGCAGCAGATACAAGTATAAGCCGTCATCTGGTAGAGGCTTTTCCTCCGGATGCCGCTCAATTTTCGTAAGCGGGACTTGATCCAGCTTGATGGCTTTCGAAGGCTTCATGTCGATCATGACGGTCTTGGTATTGTTCATGCTTTTCACGATAGTGTACAAGTGCTTGACCCATATGGTACTAGTCTCGTCAGAGGCAAGCTCTTGCGCATCTTGAGGCTTGAACAATCTCTGCGCGAGCACCTTGTTGTAGGCCTCAAAGCCTTTAAAAGCCGTAAAAGTGTGGTGGTACTTGGTAGTTGCGCGCTTGAATTCGACGCCCTTACCTTCTAGGAGTTTCGTCACATCTGACTTGAACTCACTACCGTTATCGCACTGGAAGGTCTTCGGATAACGGAGAGGTCCCGCTTTGTAAATGTCCTTGATCATGTCAGCTACTTCGCTGGCTTTCTTGGTTCTCAAGGGTCTGACTACCTTATAGCGAGAGGCTACATCGATGCCCGTGAGTATGTATTTATAGGTGCTTCCATAGAGTTTGTCATGCGGCATGTAGAGCAAGTCAAACTGATGCATCTCATTAGGTTTCGTGATGGTGAAATGTGGGTAGTCGATCTTTTTGGGCCCTTTGATATGTCGGAGCCAGAGCAGTTGACGAGTCAGCCAATGGGTAACCCTCTTTTTGGAGAGACTACTCTCCTCGGAGAGCAATTTGATAGCTTTCCGTCCAGTCCAGAGATGTTCCGGAGTGTAATAGATTTGGCTGAGTTTCTCAGCCTCCTCCTTGGTAATTAATTTTGACATGTCTTTATATTATACATGTCAAAACCTTGCCCTGGTACCTTACATATACCTGTAAGCCACGAAAGCCAGTGACCCCACGATGAAAGTCAGCTCACCGTCCTGCTGCTGTTTGGAAGGTATATAATAGTCCGAGAGCTTGGGGGCTTTCTCGATCGTTGCGATGTAGTACTCTCGCATGCCTTCATCGAGTTCTTTCAAGCTCTCACCCGCTTGACGCTGCAGCTCCCGCTGCTTGTTATACCAGTCCAATTTGGCCTGTCTGTCCCGGACCCATTGTGCTTGAGCTGCTTGAAGTTGTTCGATCGCTTTATCATGCCTCTTACGTTCTGCTGCACCATGCCCCGAGAGTTTGGAGAATAGGAAATTACTTCCGGAGAATGCCAGGGCGTTGATTAACGCACCTCCCGCCATTATAGCTAGAGTTGCCATGTTTTATTCTAATACTCCACTCCGTGGAATCGCCCGTCTAGGATGTTGAGCTGGGCGTCTTGCAGCAAGTAGACATAGCACCTGAAATCCCCGGTATTTCCGTCAGCTTTCTTGGTCATGTGGAGGGTTATACCATCACTCAACCTCTGCAATGGTCTACCCGATCCATGCAGGGTATTATCCGGAGAGCTTCGAAAATCGATGAAAAGCGCGTATCTCTCAGTCATGAACTGCCCGATCGTGACGTCACTGTCATGGCTACCGAACAATTCAAAGACTTGTTCAAGATGATCCTTGGGTAGCATGGCGTGGCTGTATAGCTCGTTAGGCTCACCCTCGACCGTAATCGAGATTCTTTCGATCTTGGGGTTATAGAACGTCTCGTTTACACCCGAGTAAGCTTTGACTCTCCCAGGGTCTACGAATAGTAGTAGCACTCCCTTGAGACTCTTTGCGGGTGTATCGATCTGGAGGTTATATGAGGTATCAGACTTTTTAATAGTGACCACTTTGCTTCTTAGGATCCTTTCATAAGGTAGCGCGAGTCTCGAATACCTCGACATCATAGCACTGCTAAGCCCCTCGTGGTGAACCTTGTCAAACTCTAGGGCAATGTTGCTAATCTTGTACTGGGCGTCGGCTGGTTTAGCTGCCGTGCTTCCTGATGCTGCTGTGCCAGCATCTTTGATGACATCACCATACCCTGCGAGATGCAGGACGAACTGTAGTCTGTCATGCAGTCCTCCCTGGTAAAAAGGTAGGTCGCTTGTCAGGTAAAACATCTTACCCAACGGGATGCAAAAGGTGTTCCCATACGCTGTACGATCGCTTTTTCCTCATCCGTTCCGACGTGGTCCGTTGCTTTCACCTGGAGGGCTCTGATGGTGCCATCGTTGGGATTGATGCCTTCGAGAATGAGGTTGTTTTCTCTCTCAAACTTGGGCAGCCAGAGATCTCTGTAGGTAGCGAGCACATTGTAATCGCTAATGTTCTGCACCTTCGTTGCCGTCCTGTGCAAACCGTGATACGTAGGTTTTGCACCAGGGCCTTGCCAATGTTGCTGACGATGGTGCGTTTTGTGTTGGTGCCAGTAAGCTTCAGGTTGAAAAGGAGTTTGAGAGAGCCTGGGAAAATAATATCGTCCCGCCCCATGTTTGGTACATCCACGTACAAATCTTCATTCTGGTTGATGGTACTGGGGACGTGACTTACTTTAACACGCTGCTTCTTCCCTTTCATGCTGTGCATCGTCTTGATCATCGGGATTTAGTTTAGTTCCGTACATGTTACTCATGGTTTATTATTAGGTTCTTGCGGGTTGAATAAAATGGCTGAAAATCCAGGATACGAAGACGATTTTACACCGGAGGAAAACATTTCAGACGATGCTGGGCAGGATGAAGCCTTCAGTAGGCCCGAGGACCTACCCATCCAACCTGATGCCGCGACAGCGATATCGCCAGAGGGGCAGGGTCAACAAGACATCACGACTCTCACGGCAAGGGAGAAGCTACTGAGATCAAAGGTTGACGATCTCTACAATCTCCTTACGGTGCGGTTGGGGGTACAGCTTAATGCGATACATTACGATGCCTTCGAGATGAAGGAGGGGGATCAGCTGATTGTTAAAAAGGTTGCGAAAGGGCATAAAATTTTAAATGAAATAGTGCTTACGAATCAGGATGGTACATTAAAAGCCCCTAGCACGATACAATCGTTGTTAGGTAGTACACGTCTGCGGGCCCTGGGGTTTACCGACTATAACACACCCAACAGGGGTAGGGCAGCGGCCCAGAAACTTATGGACGATATAGATCGCGTTGTGGAAAGGCCCGACGACATCGAGATGCTGCCGCTGCTCGGGGATGTTCTAGACGAGACGGAGAGCCTTATCGAAGATAATTCCTTTGGTAGGGATGGAACCTTCACGGAGCGTGAAAGAAGAGGGCTCAACCTCGAGCTTCAAACGCTCCGGGGCAACCTTAGGCACCTCAAAAGCAAGATGATATTTTACGATAGCGAGATCGATAAAGCGGAAGCCAAGATGAAGAGGCTCGAGAGCAAGAAAGCTACGCCCGGAGCAACCGATGAACAGCTAGCTATCTGGAACGAGGACCTCGCGAAGGCGAGGGAAGAGCTGGAGAGACTCCGTGATCAGAAGGAAGAAGCACGAAAAGCGCACGGTTTACTTTCCTCACGCACCCAGAGCCAACTGAAAGCGATCAAGGAGACTCTGATGAAAATCGCCGGAGAAGACACGTCACTGCGGGAAAAGCTCGGGATCTTGTTCAAGGAACAAGGCTTAACTATCGCGAGCATCGTCTCGGCTATCGGTCTACTGATTTCCACCATTGTACTCGCTGTTACGGGTGGTGGAGGTGCTGCTGCTTCCGGAGGAAGTGCCGCTGGGGGTGGGAAAGGTTTTGTACGGAAACAGCTTGAAAGACTAGGAAAGTTTCTGAAATATCTAGCAGGTAAGGCAGGTGCTGCTCTGCCAGGGATCATAGGCAGCGTGGTCTCGTTCTTCTTTAGAGTAGCGGCGAAGGTTGTCGAATATGTGGCGAGGCATCTATATATGGCCATCGCGGCTGCTGTCGCTTTCGTTGTGGCCTATGTTGGGACTAAGAGAAAAAAATCGCAGATCGCGAAGCTCGAGTCTAATGTATTGATCAACACATTAGACCTATTTTTTCAGCCAAATATAGGCAAGGATGAGGCCTACCCCTGTTGTAACCAAGGCGGCTTTGTTGTCCTCGTGCTGATTTTTCCCGCCTCCTTGCATACCCGAGGTGGTTGGTTTGAAACCAACCCTTATTTCTTGCCTTGGGGGTTCCCTCTGTTCAGGTTTATCTACCGCATGTTTGACGACCTGCTCGAGATGCTCAGAACCCGACATGCCATGCCGGGTAGGCTTGAGGGGTGCCGCCATGCGATTAATATCAAGGTTACACCGATGGAGAAGTACTCCTTACTGATGAGGATTTTGTTCGTGAAATTCATGATATTCCCGATATGGAGGCGTATATCACTAGGAATCATGTATACTCCATGCGCCACCGTGAAATCGACCTTGCTACGTGCATACTTGAGCACATTTTGGAATCTCTTTATTTCCTCACCCTTGTTACTAGGCCGGAGGATCAGCGCTTCAAGGGTCGTCAAGTACAAGCGTTGGGCATCGATCGAACTACCTTGATTGCCGATAATGTTCGACCTCGCGTTGGCTTGACTCTCCAGGATGAGATACGCGTATAATCGCGTGGATTTGGATAGTCTCTCTATACCAACACGTGTTAGACCCTGGGAGGTCTCGATAATCCATCGACTCCAAGAGTCCTCATCAAGATTGCTGGGACCCGAGCCGGGATAGTCTTTACGAATGGCTTGCCAACTACTGAAGAGGTTTTCATTCCTCCACTCGCTCTCGCTGTCGCTTACCCCAAATTCACGTGCAAGATGCTGGAATTTTTGCTCATTGAAAGGGTTGTTGAGACGTTGAAATCTATCCGATCCCGGTAAAGACACCTCGATCTCCGCCAGGATTTTGCGTATTTGAAAATAGACGTGGAAGAGATAAACTGCACGAACCAAAGGTTGCGCAGCAGTGAGATGCTGCATGGAAATACCGCAAGCGGAAGTTGCGCAGTAAGTGGCAAAGTTGAGTTGTGTGGACCAGATACTGAATGGATGGCTCTGCCACACTCCAACGGCTGAACCCTGGAGTTCGTAGTCGACAAAGAGGTTCGGGAACTTTGCCTTAAATGCGGACCCTTGAGCGTCAATGACAATGCTCTGAACCGAGAGTTGCTCACCCTTGAGTCTTTCCAAATATCGCCCATGATTAGGTGCATACTTTGCCTTGGGATTATAGCTGTAGATATTCATGTTTCTTTTAAAGAAACATGAGACAACTGTATGTTACGGATATAGAGAAGCCGGTAGTTTTCAAACCTCATCTGGGGGAGGGTACGAGGATCGCTCTGAAATCCATTAGTATTCGACCTACGTGGTCGAACATCTTCACAAGGAGCGAGATCAGCATCTATAAGACGGGCGGCAGTCTGAGGGTGGGACCGTTGGAAGTCCTCATCCCCATTGAGCCGGGTTTATATCGAATCGAGGATCTCACGGCTATTATCAAAAACCAAGCAGGAGGCAGGATAATGCTATTTGTACTCACGAACGGACGCTGTAGGATTAGAGTTAACAAGGGGTACGTTGTGATAATAGATCAACCACTGCAGGACCTTATGGGGCGGGCCTTTGATAATAAGATAGAGTTTACAGCGGGCGATCATGACAGCTTCTATAAAACTGATGTTTACCAGCGACTCCGACTCGTTTGCCCCCAGTTGGATGAAGGCGAATGCCTGCTAGATGGGGACAAATCTAAGATTCTCGCCTTGCTACCCACTAAGGAGATTGACGCTTGGGGGGACATGATAACCTGGAGTTTTGACAACCCCGTGTACCTTCCTTTGACAGGTTCCACAGATCGTTTGGAGTTCATACTGACAGACGAGCACCATCACGATAATAATGTAGCCTTCATGGGGCTAACGATGCACTTGCTCATAGAATAAATATGAGTGAAATCGCAAAGCTTTATCCGAGCTTATCACCGAGTGCACCTGACGAGGAGCTTGATGAAAGCCAGGTGTACAGACTGCGCAAAATCGAGGAGGTAGAGCAGTACCTCCGCAATGAATCAAAAGAGCGGGATAGGCTCGCTAAAAAGTTCAAAATGCATGGTACGTGGGTGAGATTCACTGACCATGGATTACTAGCCATAAGTGTCATCACCTCGGGTGTTGGTATTGGTAGTATGTTATCCGGAATTGGTGTACCGCTCGCCGTAGCCATGGGTGGTATCACGATCGCCGTAGGACTAGGGCAAGCAGGTCTGCGGAATGCGGGGAAGAGGCTAGATGTCAAGTCAAAGAAGCACGAGAGCATCAGGCTATTGGCAGAGACCAAATTGAATAGTGTTGTCGATCTAATCAGCAAGGCTGTGGAGAATGGGGTGATCAGCGACTATGAGTTCAGCTTGATCATGCAGGAGAAGCAAAAATACATGCTGCTGAAGGAACAAGTCCGTCAAAGAACGAAACAAGCCGTGAATGCCCTTAATGAGCGGGAGCGACAGCAGCTTGTCGCGAAGGGGCGTGAGGAGGCGAAGGAGGAGCTTATGAAAAAACTTCAATCTGTGCAACATGTAAGCGGTATTTAGATGAGCCACCCGCATATTCGTAGTCTAATATGTTGTTCAACATACTAGAAGGCGAGTACTTCCCCACTATCTGGATCGACTGTATAGAATCTATCATACCATACACGTTTCTTCCTCTCGGATAGCTCTCGCGCATACTGCTCTAGGTTCTTCTCCCAGGCTATGGTAACGCATGGTTCGCAGTAGGGGCCGTCGGCTTGTGTTGAAGCGTCCTTATACTTCACCTTTCGGATCGCTTCGATAAGGGCGGCCTTGTTCATGGCTGAAATATTACGGATCTTTAGCGCTTTGGCTTCCCTTCTTAATTCGGTAACGAACATGTTTTTATATGGTTGAAGACCAACTATATAACGCATTTTTTTAAGCTATTCCAAAATAGGAGTCCTTGTTGTCACTCTCGTCATCCGAATCGCAAAGGTAGCGGGTAGTATGTAATGTTAAGGTTTGATACTTGCACTCCTCCAGATAGATCTGCATATGATGGTTTGAGCCTTGTTTGTAGATGCCGGATAGTTTTAGAATGGCTTGGCACTCGCAGCTTTCCCCTAACGGGACTTCTCCGGAATGAAAGTCCGTCTTGACTTTGCCATCCCGTTCCTTCACCTTTGCCGTGATGTACTTGCCTCTTTTCACAGGCGGGGTAGCAAAGGTTTGTAATTTCAAAGCTTGTACCGCGGCCATGATACTATTAAACTTCTCCAGCCATTCGGGGTGATTATAGATATCGAATGACATGGTGAGTGCCGATGTCTCGTTATAGCGGGAGGCACCGTTTGAATAGAGCTTCTTGGGTGTTATGATTGTTAAAGATCGAATCTTACCACCATTTTTATAACCAAGTACGGTGCGTTCATCTTTGCCTCTATTGGCCGGAACGGGATCGCTTAGCACGATATTATCATTGTTGACATCTTTGATATTTAAGGGAGCCGCCGTGGCATAAAAGTCTCGCGTATTAACATTCTCGGTACCAAATTTAAACATACTTTATTATGTTAATATTGGGGTTCAACTAGAGTTTGGTACATGGACAGTAGCCGCCATTGTACGTAATGTATAAGTAATAGCAGGACCAGCACAACATTTTGCCCTGTATAAGGAGCCTCCGTTGGCATTGCAGGCATCGGTCGTACTCATCCAGGGTCACTTCACAGTCGTCGCATTGTTCCATCATTTATCTTACAACCAAGGGTTGTAAGATAGTCGGTGATCTCTAGATCTCATCGATTCATGTACATTTTCAGCCGTCGATACATGACAAGGTCAGTAGACCTGACGATATCGATAAGCTCACATTGCATCATTGACAATCTATATCGCCTTTTGGCACAATATAGGATGCAGGCGGACACGATGTTGTAAATTATTTGCACCACGCAGGATGTAATTCCAAATATGATTGCCAACCAAATGAATACGAAGGAGTATTGGTATAGCACATGAGATGACACCTCGCATACGGCCACAACGAGGTTATTGCTGACAACTCTCCTTGCAGCATGCTTCGAATACAAGGAACACATGCCGAATCGGGGGAAAACATCGTCCGGTACCAGGGGGTACATTGCCGCACCGTGAAGATTCCTCTTTTCATACTCGTCATACGAAAGCCAAGCGTCTCCGTATTTCCAAAAATTTGTCCCCAGGAGATTAGAAAGTACCACCATGATTATAATATCCACAGCCAGATAGAGCACCGGTGGCATCTTATGAAGTACGTACTTGTATCCGGGATATCCATCATGAAAATACTCCTCATGTAGAACCTTGGGGTCCCCGGCAGTTGCGAGGTTCTTCTTGAACCTGATCACCCCCGCAGAAGTAAACCTACTTATATAGTATGGGATAGAAATAACAAGCACAAAAGCTATCATGAGGAATGGAGTCCATATGTAGGTTGTGAATCTGCGCTTCCTTAAGTTCTCGCAGGTACCCATAAACATTCTTCGGGTACATGGCCTCCCCTCCATGTTAGCGTAGACCTTCTTCACACTTAAATCATCAGGAATACCATATATATGCGTAGATAGAGCCACATGCTTCCCACCAAGTAATCTCGATACCTGCGGGAATAGATAAAGCCCGCTCATCCAACATACAGATTGTAGGTACCCGGGGTCCACATCCAATCCTTTCGCATCGCAGCTTAGGCTCCCGTTGTACCAGTACAACCCCGATGCGATCGCAGCCAAGCCAAAAATTCTGGAAACAAAAAGCCGGTGGAAACGGGAACAATAATCATCGCTTCTTGTCTTATTGACGTTAACCCTGAATAATTCTGGAATGTCTCTGGTAATCAGGTTCATTTTTTAACACTTTCAACTTCAACGAGGTGGTCGGTTTTGAGTAAGGGACTTTCCCCTACTCAACTGCGCATGCTCTGGTTTTTGTTGAGGTCAGCATTATTACTAATGGCGTGTGCGCATGCGTTAGATTTATCGGTTTCGGGGTGGGGGTGGAGGGGGTGGAAGCGGGGTTTTGTCGATCGGGAGGTGGGCAAGTTGGTAAAAAGCGGGGGTGAAGGTGGAAGAGGCGGGGTTTTTAGGGGTTTTTGGTGGTGAGGTGGTTGGCGAGCAGGTTGGTTTTTTGGTGAGGGAGGGGGGAGGTCGGGTAGGCGATGTTTTGGGGGGTAGAGGTGTGAAAGGAGGGTGAAACGTACCTATATCGCCCTTCCTATACTACTATAGTGGCAGTGGTCCCTGACCTTACGATTATTCTCATAGTTATCAAAGGGTTTTAGGCAGATATGACAGTGCGTGGCCTCGTCATGTTCCCTTTTTAGGACCTCTGTTAGTTTGGTCATGGGTTGCTGAGGGTATGTATTGTATGGTCTTTTCACCTCATCCTCCAGGTGGTTCACGAACTTCGTCACACAGTCCTCACCCCTATAGACTGTTAGTGGATCCGGTACATCTCCATAAGCAAAGGTACTATACGTGCACCAACCAGATGGTACATGCTTGCTTAGCCTTTTGGACCTGGTGTCCCTTGCATCTTCTACCGGGACTAGCAGACTCTCGAAATCTGCATAGATGGCAAAGGGTACCTTGAATTGCTGCTGGCCATCTCCATAGTATAGCCATTTTTCGGCCTCCGTTGGCATTGTGATCTTAACTGCCTCGTGATCGATGCAGTACCTATAATGCTTATCCCTCGATTCAGCTGTGGGAAAGCCTTGTAGACAATTTAAGCAAAAATGCATTGGGTTCCTATTTTTCGAGATCTCCTTGCCCAGGAGCCGTGATAGGCTTTTGACGGCCGTATAGTGGGTCTTTTTATCATCCGTAATGTACAATAGAGTCACCACCTTGGTACGTCCGTTGTGCACCGATCGCCTCAGGATATTGATCTTCTTTCCCGTTATGTATAGGACGTTTACCGCAATGTCAAGGTTATTCGCCTCAAATTTGTATATACTTTTGATACTTGTTGGGAACTCTATACCTTGCCAATTGTAGAGGTCTACGTAGGGTTTCAGCTTGCCGATTCTTTGCGGGTCTTTTTCAATCTCCTCATGATGCAGGGATGCTATAATGGCCCATTTGAAGCACTCCTCATCTTCATTTTTCGGATTGATAATTGCCTTCTTTGAGGCTACCCATTTAGGTAGTTCGATGTACGATGAACCCCTTGTTAGCCGTAGCTTATGGAAGTCTACGTCGAGATGCAGGATTCGACTAATTGTAAAGCCACTTTGGGGTAATGCCGGATTTTCCACATGTGTTTTAATCTGAGCAAACATCCTATCCAGCACGTCATCTACGTCGTTACCCTGAAATACTGAGGCCATATTGCTATGGAAGACCTTTTTCACCTCGATGTGCTCCTCACCATTAGCCCCCTCTATATTTGTTGGTTTTTTCCACATTATCCATAGCGACAGCTGTACCTTCGCTGATCCCATATCTTCTACCTGCCCCTCAACTAAGGTTTTCACGTTTGGCCGCACCATCCCGATATACCCGTCGACGTCCGCTCCTCCTATACCGGGAATGTGAAAACTTCGGAAGGTCCTATGGTGAGCATGCTTATGTTCCTGGGGGGTAAAATCTTGCCCCGGCTGTTCATATAAATTTTGGATATCTTCCAAATAGTCCTCCTCAGCCTCTTGTTCGACTTCGTCATGCAGTGTAGGTTTCGCGCCGGCTGCCCCTATTATATAGCCCCATAACAGTACGTTTAAAGGCCGCATAGGTCCTCTTGACCCCCTCCTTTATAGGCTTGGGGACAGCATCAACTAGCCAGTTGTACCATCCCCGCATCTTGGTTTTCACGATCGATCGATTTTTCGACAGCTCCCGTTTTTTCAAAAATGTCCATGGCCTCTGGCGTTGGTAGTATGGTTACTGGCCTTACCGGCTTTCGTTGTCCAGCCCTTCTGGGTGGCCTCTGCGGTACATCATCCAATAAAGAAATCAATTCGGCCTTGCGTAGCTTGTAATACCCGGTTAATCCACGGGTTTTTGCGATATCTCGTAATTGTTTTACGGTGTATGAATCCATTCTTTATTGTATAGAGTTTTTTGTTTTGTCAGAAGATTTCATTCTGCTCGACCTAGCGTGTCTTTATTATGATCAGGGGAATTACCTACTCATTTTTGTATGATAGGGAATTACCCTGAGATGTGCGTTGATTATTAGGGAATTGCGCTAGAAAATATTGGGATATATTATTCTACCTTGATGACGTCATCATATTTGAATAATAGGGAATAATCATGGCTATGTGCTGCCTATTAGGGACTTGTTCGTGGGCGTGCGCGTGTGCATTTTAGGGATTGCGCCAGAAGTAACATTTATCTATCTCTTAAGGCACTAGCGCGTGAGTCTAAGTATGACATATGTCAGAGAAAATCAATTAATAGTACTTATGAGAACATTAGCGCGAATATTATATATATAAGAAAAAATCATTTAATTTGACTTGTGAGGACATTACTGTATGAATCTAAATATCACATTTATTATAGAAAATCCATTATAGAAAGTCAATTAATTTGACTTGTTAATTAAGCTAATGATACTTTCTTCTTTTAGTTGTCACAGTGCCTGCGTCTCCCACCCTATTAGAGTTTCATCTTTTCTTTCCGGATGAACCGCCCCCTCCGTATGAAGAAGAAGATACCACAGCAAATGGAGGTCACATTAGAATGACTTGTGAGGATATTAACGCGTGAATTCGAGTATTACATATATTGTAGAAAATCTTTTAATTTGACTTGTGACGGCATTAGAGCGTGAGTCCGAATATTACGTGTATTATAGAAAAACGATTAGATTAACGTATGAGGACATTAGCGCGTGAGTTCGAATATTTCGTATATGAGAAAAAATCAAATAATTTGACTTGTGAGCATATTACTGCATGAAACTGAATATCACATTTATTATAGAAAATCCATTAGATTGACTTGTGAGGACATTAACGCATGAGTCCGAATATGACATATATTATTTTGAACTCAATTAAATTGACTTGTGAGGACACTAACGCGTTAATCCGAAAATTATATATCTTGCACAAAAATGACATATTTTATAGAAAATGAATTATTTTGACTTGTGAGGAAATTACGGCGTCAGTCCGAATATCATATTTATTATAAAAAATCAATGAAATTGACTTGTGAGGACATTAGCGCGTGAGTTCAAATATCACATTAATAATGAATTTGGCTTGCGAAGATATTACTGCATGAATCTGAATATCACATACATTTGAGAAAAACAATTAATTTGACTTTTGACGGCCGGAGAGCATGAGTTCGAATTTTACGTGTATTATAGAAAAAAAAGTAGACTCACTTATGAGGACATTAGCGCGTGAGTCCAATTACTACATATAGTATTTTAAAATCAATTAAATTGACTTGGGAGGACAATAGCTCGTTAGTCCAAAAATTTCATATATTACTTTATAATTACTGACATTACTGCATAAATCTAATTTTCTCATTCATTATAAAAAATCAATTAGTTTGACTTGTGAGGAAATTACGGCGTCAGTCCGAATATCCTATTTATTATATAAAATCAATAATTGACTTGTGGGGACATAAACGCATGAATCTGAATATCAAATTTATTATAGAAAATCCATTACAATAACTTGTGAGGAAATTAACGCGTGAGTTCGATTATTGCATATATTGTAAAAAATCATTTCATTTCACTTGTGAGGACACTAGAGCGTGAGTCCGAATATTACGTGTATTATAGAAAAACGATTAGATTGACTTGTGAGGACAATAACGCGTGAGTTTAATTATTACATATATCAGAAAAAACAATTAATTTGACTGGAGAGGATATTACTGCATGAATCTGAATATCGAAAATCCTTTAGGTTGACTTGTAAGGACATTAGCGCGTGAGTTTGAATATTATATATATTATTTTAAAATCATATATGAGAGAAAATCGATGAATTTGACTTGTGAGGAAATTACTGCATGAATATGAATATCACATACGTTTGGGAAAAACAATTAATTTCACTTGTGAGGAAACTAGCGCGTTAGTCCAAATATTACGTGTATTATAAAAAACGATTGGACTGACTTATGACGAAATTAGCGCTTGAGTTCGAATATTACATATATGAGAGAAAATTAATTAAATTGACTTGTGAGGACAATAGAGCGTGAGAGTCCGAATATTACGTGTATTATAGAAAAACGATTAGATTGACTTATAGGGACATCATCGCGTAAGTCCGAATATTATATATATTATTTTAAAATCAACTAAATTGACTTGTGAGAGCACTAGCGCATTAGTCCGAAAATTACATATCTTGCAGAAAACCAAATACATTGACTTGTGAGGACATTAGCGCGTGAGTTCGAATATTATGTGTATTATAGAAAATTGATTAAAGTGATTTATGAGGATATTGGCGCGTGAGTCCGAATAATACATATATTTCAGAAAATCGATTAGATATGCATCATTTACGCTGAGTGAAGTACCGCATAGGCAAAGATATGTAAAAATTTTACCATATAATATGGCTTTTAAGCATTTCGGATATATAAACAGCTGACCCCAGCGGAGAAAGTAAAAACTAGAATTTTCGGGGGCATTAAAGACATCGGATTGTCGATTGAAAATAGGCGGTAAAAGCGACACTATTGGTTTCCATTTGTATTCTTTGTTGCCAGAAATAATTCTTCTAAAAATAATAAAATTCTTTCAACTTCAATGGGCGGGAATTGTGAACCAATCATTTTTATCAAAACGTGGAAACCAGGTATCCTGATAAGAAGCCAGAGAAAAACCGGGCCAAAGCTACATCCTAGTTACGCCATATATGAGGACATTATTTTTGGTAATTAAATAACAGCTGAAGGCTGTTTTGGATTTTTGAGGATTGTTTGATAATATTTAAATGCATCAGAAAATAAAATGTTGGTTAGATTTTTATTTCAAATAGTAACATATTTTGTTTTATTTTATAGGGAAATCTTATGGGCTTCGTAAGAAAGCAGGTATTCTATTAGCCATTCTTTATTTCAATATTTATCATGACATTTAGAGAGGCTTCAATTCCCCGAAGAAATAAGAATAAGGCGTCTCTATAAAATGAGCACATTTTTATACTATCCTAAAATTGTTTTAAAGTTTGCTAAGTTGTTGCTTTAAGCGATTGAAGTGCATCCAATAGTGCTGATATAAACAAAACAACGAGTCAGTTTTAGACCTATTTCCATATCCATTTGGTTCCGCGAAATTTGCATACGCAAAATGCAGAATAACATGAAAACGAGATTAGTTATGAGCAAACTTAATTTTTGCCTTGTGTTTCAGTAAGCAGCTCTGTTACTATCGCAAAGTTTGGTCTATTTACAGCTTTTACTTGGATATTTTATATAACCATGAATTCAGGAGATGTCAGTGAGGCTAGTAGTAGTAGTAGTATAACAAAAAAAGGAAAATTTCTCGTGGTTTTGAGTGTGCAGCCTTTGGATGTGGTAGCACTTATTATGATAGCAACGGAGAAAGAACACCGTTTCATTTTTTTAAATTTCCCTTAAATAATCCCGAAAAAAAGGTGTGGTGTAATTTGATTAAGCGACATGATGGTAGAGATAGCTTTTCTGTGAACAAAAATACACGTCTTTGCCATTTACACTTTAAAGAAGATGAATACAAAAGAAATTTAACTAGATGGACATTGCACAAAGGGGTTAAGCCATCAATAAATCTCCATTCAAGTTTTACTTCTGCAAAGTCACCAAGACCATTACCGAAAGATAGAAGTAATGTCACTTTAAGGAGTGATAACTCTGTAAATGTATCTTCAACAACAACATTTAACAGTACCCTTATGTCTCCACCTTTATCACCAAATTACCATGTACCTTTGTTCGAAAGTTCATTGTTGGAGGAGAATATTCCATTTTCTGTTGATGTTGGAACCCAGACTGATTTTTCCTTTGTCCATAATGCTTTTTATGCTGTACAAGATAACGAGTTTGATACACTTAATGATCATTCATACTCAGGTGTCCATTTAACACAAAATATTTTAGTGAATATTTGTATTCTTCAGGAGGAGATGGAAAATAAAATTAAGCAACTTTCTAATAAAATCTGTTTGTTGCAGAACAGTGTTGTTAAAATTAACAATGAGTTGTCAAGCTATAAAAATAATCTTTTTACTTTGGAAAAAATCAAAGATGATCCACAAGCCATTAAATTTTATACTGGTTTTCCAAATTATGAATCACTTTTGTCCGTTTATAAATATTTGGAGCCAAAGTTATGTCGTATGCATTACTGGACTGGACCCAGTTCTCTCAAAAAGGATGTTGGTAATCTAAATTATCAGACTTCAAAAAATAATTTCTTAAAACCTGGCCGCAAACGGTCTCTTTCTTTGCTTGATGAATTTTTTCTGGTGTTGTTACGGTTGAAAGTTGGATTATATGTTGCTGATATTGCTGACCGATTTAATATTTCTGCTAGTCATGTTTCTAAAATTTTTACCACTTGGATAAATTTTTTGTACCACGAACTTCCACTATTGTTTCCATTTCCTTCTCAAGCAATGATACGAAAATATATGCCGAAACAATTTAAAGAGTACCAAACAACACGAGTAATCATTGATGGCACAGAAATATTTATTGAGACTCCGTCTTCTATGGTATCACAATCTCAAACATGGTCCCAATACAAGCACCATAACACTTGGAAAGCTTTAGTTGGTATTTCCCCAAACGGAGGTGTCACATTTGTATCTGACTTATGGGCTGGCAGGGTCAGTGATAAGCAAATAACAAAGCAATGTGGCATCTTGGGTATGCTAAACCATGGTGATAATGTCATGGCTGATCGTTGCTTTGATATTGCTGACATATTACCTGATGGTGTAGCTTTAAACATTCCACCGTTTAAAGGACAGCGTGATCAACTTACAGCAGAAGAAAGTGAAGACACTGCTAAAATAGCTGCTGTCAGAATTCATGTGGAAAGAGCTATTGGCAGGATAAAGAATTACCACATATTAGATGGTACTATCCCATTGACATTATCACCAGTTATCAATCAAGTGTTTACAGTGTGCAGCTACCTAACAAATTTTTTACCACCATTATGTCCTCCATCAAATGACAACAACTCCAACTGAATATATCATACCTAGCTTCCTTAAATTGACATTAGTAAGGTCTACATAAATACTCATACACAGAGATTTCTTTTTTTGTTTACACTCTACTTACTACTATGCCTCTCAAATATAAACGGTTATTTTTATAGCCACAAATATTCCATTAAACATTATTAGGGCTAACGTTGGATGTTGTTGGGAATGTTTTATATTTTGTCACTAGCTACACTATATTTTTTAATATTTGTTTTAAGAATCTCAGGTATTTTTGTCTTCACCGTAGTTATTATTATTTATTACACATTACGGAAATTTCTATTAGATACAAAATAAGCCAAGCGACGGAGCGCCATGACGCAAATAAACATTTAATAGATGTTGCGAGCCAATGAGGCTTTTGTTTACATTTTTAGCACCCAATCAGTAACCGAGATTACTTACTAAAAAACACTGAGCAGCCAATCAAGTATCAAAAAATATTTTTAGTTCACTTGAGGAATGTAAGCTGTCATAAATATTGTTGAGAAGTGGTGCAAGCAAAGTTGTTAGCCAAATGTAATGTTTCTTATAAGTTTGTGGCTTTTAAAAAAGCCGTTTAATTTGGTATTACAGTTCATTGACCCATCCGCCATGTAAGCATAGGTACGAAGAATCAGGTCTGCTTTTGTACCTGATGTTTTTTCTTTATAAACGAAATACAATCTACGATAGAGGCTTAAAATTTGACACAAATAAGCAAGAACATTTCAAGGAAAGTTTAAAGTCCAATTTTTCCCACCAAGTCAAATTTATATCCTAATTCTGAAATCACAAATGTGTAAAATGTGAGTTAAAAATACTTCCAAAACTACCCTCACTTGGAAAAAAATTTAACAAGTTAAGGCACCCACAAGGTCAACTCAACTATACTATTTTAAAACCACAGTCAGTAAGCCTGGCTAATGTTATTTTCACAGATGTTGTTTAAAAAATAAGGTACACTCAATAACTGGAGACACAGGATATACCAGCAACATCACCAATTTTGGTAAACAGCTTGAACTTTCATGTTTGTTTGGAACAAGTTAGTCAGCCAAATAGTTAGCTACTCATATCTTATTCAAAGCTAGCTAATACCTAGCTCATTTAACACCAAAAATAATAAACAAAAGCATCAGAACGGCACAATGATACATGCTATTATCCCATATTATCACCAAATGTTAATAACAATCTGTAAGACAAATTGCAAGTAAAGTAAACAAACCATATCTGCACTACTTCGCTGCAAACTAAAAATTTGCTCATAACTAATCTCGTTTTCATGTTATTCGGTATTTTGGTATGTATATTCCGCGGAACCAAATGGATATGGAAATAGGTCTATTAGGGTCAGCACTCTGCCAGACAACTCCCTGCAACATCCAACGGCCCACACGGCCCAATTTCCCTCACATGGCTTGGGTTAACCCGGGGCTATGGTAATATTCAATTGCCCATATTGAATCGTCGCCAAGGGGAATCGAACCCCGGTCTCCCGCACAAAGTACGAGAGTGATAACCACTAAACTACGGCACCTATTATTCTATTGTTCTTTGCTTTCGTTTTCTTGACAACTTTTTATTTATCTCTTCTTCAGTAAGAGTAGCTAATAGAGGATTTGGATGTTCTTCAGTGGGAGCAGAGCCACCAACAAAATGATTGGAACAGATATAGGTATCTTTTGTAATGTTCTTGATACAAAATGCTTTTCTGCCACAGGCATGAATCCATTGCTTAGCTTTTTCAGTTCTTTCACTTTGTCTATTCTTTTCCCACTGCGTCATAGACTCTTTGATCTTCCCAACCTTTGGAAAAGGTATAAAATACGTTCGAGGAGGAAATTTGTCTGGATATCTTGAGTCATTCTTGCAATTTCCCCAGCAACAGTGTTTGTTTGTTCCTTTTCTAACCTGAGTACCACTGTATTCAGCGGCCATATTCGTTTTGATGTCCGAGTTTCGATCCCAAAATCCTTTGCGAAGATTTATTAAACATTACGTAATTTCTATTTTTAGATTCGCCGCGGAACGCTATTGAATCGTCGCCAAGAAAACGTCACAGTTGGTACCAAATATTTCGTGTAGGGATGCTTGAATTAAAAGGTACTCCTTTTGGTTATGGGCGCTTAGTTATGAGGAAACGCCATAGGGGGGACCACATATTTTAAGTGTAAATGGCTAAAATATAAGGTCCCCCCTATGGTTATAGGCGAATAAATCCATGAAAACGTCATAACATTATTTGACGTCGATAATATCCAAATCTTTGGCGAAATTAAATCAGGTAAAAGCTTAACCAGGCTCAACCTCGATCCCAGGGCCTGTAGCGTTTTTTGATATGAGGATGAAACGCGTACGAGGCCCTGGTACAACAGACTGAAATTCGCCCAAAATTAAGCATGCAGAGAAAAGTAATGTATGCGTGACGTTTTCGATTAAAGATGGAGTTTTAGTGGCAGGAGTTTGTAAAATTGTAAAAGTCTTTTACTGCATTTTTTATAGCTAGATAGCTACCTATAGCTACACCGTAAAATTCCAGAATAAATACAACCCTTGGTAGCTTTCTAGTCATCTTGTGGTGTATGATACATATAGTAAAAACTACAGCACTTGTAAATATTAAAGAATAATTTACACCAGCTGCAAAATGTTGGGAGAAAATTCAGAGATCTTTTAGAGAGCCGAAATTTTCCTGGCCTTAACACGTCAAATGCTTAGAGTCAATAGTACGAGGACAGGATGTCATTGGAGTGTCATCAAAAGGATATGAAAAAAACTTTAATTTTTCAACTGTTAGCTAGCTAGCTACCAGATGTCATCAGAAAAAAAGATGAAAAATTTTCAATACACGACTTCACAGTTTCAGTTAACTATTGTTTAAATAAATCTCTCTTTTGTTACAACTCTCTTATTGAGAATTAAAAAAGGAAGTAAACCGTTATAAATTAAGAAGACCATGAAGAAAAGTGAAATAATTTTTTTGTGAAATATTTTGAAAAGAAAAGTTACAATTCATTTACATATATATATGTTTTAAGTATAGGGTTACTGGCAATAACATACTAAATTTTCATACTGTAAGACTAATTATTTCTCGAAGAAGTAGAAATTACTTGCTACATTTTAATGATTTAAATTTTGAGGAGAATGCTGCACAGATGTTGTTTGAGATTTCTGTCTTAACGATAAAATAGAAGATGTTTTGCCATCATTTGTATTTGATGAACATTGTGACTTCATATTTTGCCTTCCAAAGGCAATTTTGATCAAAAGAGAAAGAAATTTAATGAAAATAGAAATTTATCAGAAAATGTCAAAGCTTGTGTTATTGATGAAGCTTACTGCGTTGACACCTGTTTTGTACTTTATATATATATAGCTATATGACCAATACTTATACTTAAGAATCTCTGTGTATAACAACTGGATAACAAAAAATGTGATATATAAAATAGATATAGCTAGCTAGCTCAAAGCTACACACTTGTCACACAGCTACTACCGGAACAGGAAAAACAGTGACTAGAATGAAACATATTATACCCGGATTAAGAACCTTAACAATAATATCTGTCGATCCAAATAGAAAAAATGTATATATACCTCTGCAGAAAAAAGAGAAAAGTTGGCAAGGAAGGAATATTGCAGATTGGGGTTTTGTGGATATATTTACAACTTATAATAAATGTTTTAAACAAACAAGTACAGCAATTGTGTAATTGTGCAATTTCATCCACCTCAAACAAAGATCATGTAAAACCAAATTCTTCTTGAAGTTGCAAAAAAAGATCTGAACGTTTACGTTATTATAGCAACCTCTGCTTTTGGTATGGGAGTTTACGCACCATATATCAAACAAATCTACCATATAAGTCCAACAAGTACCATTGAAGACTATATATATACATATGCAACAAATTTGGACAGGCTGGTCGATGAGGGCAAGAAGCATTGGCAAGATTATATTATACTGGACATAATATCAGCACTAGGTGTTTGAAACAAAATAACATTAATGAGCTTTAGATGATGATATAACGCTCTTCACACTGCAATTTTTCTAAAAGCTTATTTGTGCAATCTGGCAGAAAATCTTGAATGTCTTTCACATATACGACAGTATTAGTTTGCATAATTACGATACCAACAATATCTTTTATTTTTTCTTAAAGTTGTTTCAAAGTCCAATACTTCCGAAAATTTGACTAAAACCGTTTTAAGTTTGTTTCAGCACACAGCCTGCATACTTCAGCACACCCACCATAAACTTTGTGTTGTGATATTTTCTTTCTTATTGCCTAAAAACAATAATATATTAGTTGTGACGTTTTGTATATATTTCTTTTTATTTATAGCTAGCTATACTTTATTTCCTAAATTATTTTCATTTATTTTTCAATACTTTAGCTAGTATATTTGTCCCCAAAGTTTCTTAAAAGATATCTCTTGACATGTGCGGCTTTTTAAGAAAAATTGGTTGTCATTGTTGTAATTGTTTGTGCATCTTCAAGCCAACAGCATCTATAGCCAGTTACTCAGCATCCATACTACAGTTGCATCTGTACGAAGTTTTTCTTTACTAAAATTAAATTTTCCTTTTTTAAAAATATAAGTATTGTGTCTCAACAAAAGGTGAGAGTACCTGTTACTTTCGTTCGCAGGACAGGATGTTCATCACACCATTCCATTTGAGTTTTGTCAGCTGCCTTTTCCACCATCAGTGAGAAAACAAAAGTAATGTTTTTGATTTTAATTTGTTATTTAATTTTGATTTGTTTCAAAATTTAAACGATGCAAGGAAAGTCAAAAATAACGTGAATATAAATATTTTCTTCATAAACAAGTAACCATAAAAATCTTCGTAATGCTCATCGCTCGCCATATTTGTTGTTAATAAAAAAAATGCTGTGCTTGCAAAAAAAACTTCTGAATTAATTATCTTTTTAACATAATTTAAAAAAGCCGTACACGCAATCTCATTGGTTGAGTGAGTCTGTTGTACCAGGGCCTCGTACGCGTTTCATCCTCATATCAAAAAACGCTACGGGCCCTGGGATCGAGGTTGAACCAGGCTTGCAAGGCGCAGTGAGCGTTCCGCCCAGAAGTTGTCCTTTTGTGATCGGTCACCGTAGGAATGAATCTACGGAGAAATAGCTTGTAATAAAAGTTATACATGGAAACCCACGGGGGTACCTTTTATTTTGGGGGTACCTTATATTTTATTACAGGGTCTCCTGGCTACCATTCACCCAGTCACCTCTTTATAGGGGACGAATTTTTCATAAAATCTTTATTTTCTTACTTCAAACCTGTCATATTGTGTAGTTTTAGGAGAGTTTTTGCTAGTTTAGCTTTAGTTTGATTTAGATACTTGTACTTCTTATTTTTATCAAATCTTCTCTTCTGGAGAGTTTGACAGTGAAACGTCTGTGTTTTCCCTCAACTGAAAGTTGTACCACATAACATTCCGACTGGGAGATTATGCATAGAACTCTTTGCAGATAAATCTCCTCTTGCAGCATTGAAAACATACTTTAGGTTTTGAACACCTTTAAACTCAACCAATAAGAAGTCAAGTGTGCATAGTGTCAGTTCTTCTACAAAAGTGACTATAATATATACAAACTACAAACATATAAATGAAAATAAACGGTCTCTTACAAGCTTGGATAAATACAAGAACAAAGGCTCATAAAACAAAGCAAAGGCTATATAATACGTAAAAACATCTATGTTATATAGTAAGAGTATAATCTGCTGAATGATAAAAGGCAACAACGCTGAGGACTGTATCGAAGACTAAACCAAAAACTGCATAAAAAATACTAAAAACGATTGAATAGCATAAGTCTAGGCAATAGTTGAAGTGCCAATCCAAAGTGAATAGGTGTGAAAAATAGAAATAAAAATTAAGCTAAATGTGATGCAATAACCTGTTGGGCGGACACGCGCTGCGCCAGGGGCATATGTAGGTAAAGATACATGGCATCGGACTTCCAATCCCCCAAAAGTGAGATGACATCTAAAGAAACCCCCGCTTCTAATGCAAAGGTAGCACCACCACGCCGGAAGGAGTGGGTCCCATACTGAGAAGCAGGAATGCCTAACTCTAAAAGTACCTGCTTCATACAAGACATAAATGACAAACGCAGAGCTTAGGGGTAGAGGAGTCTCTCCAGCAAAAAGCCCGGCTATTAGGTAAGGCTGCCGTGGTAAAAGAAAATGCATGTTGGACAGCTGTAACAGGACATAATGAGGAGCCTGGAATAGCCACCAATGGAACAGCAACTGTACGCTGACCAAGTTGAATGGTTTTGCTCCATCGAACTGTTAATGTAATACCTGTACTAGAATACACAAAGTCTGACCTAGTAAATAGGCGCTTAGGATCAAACGAGGCATCAGAATGAGGAAGTAAATGTGCCTTACGAAACAACCCAAAAAAGGCCACAAGGCAAATAGCCCAAAAGGAGGCATGGCGACTGCAATTTAAATTAACACGAGACCGCATACAAATAAGCAAATCAGGCAAAATAGGCAACTTGGGTTGTGGAGGTTTACCAAGTGTACGTTTAATACCCTTGAGGACTGTTGATAAATCCAGTTGTGGGAAAGTGGATTGGGAAAACCCATCTCCCGATGCAAGAGCCCAACAAAATTGATATACTGACAGACAGATTGTGGTAACAAGAACCTGGCAAGATAGGCTGCATATAAACACAAAAAACTATTAGAGGCGGGTACTAGTGACATCGACATGAGATCGCAAAACTTCCTGTAGGTGGCATAATGCGTACGGTAACTACTTTTTGTGGATACAGCATAGGTAGCTTGACGGAAAAACAGAACATCTGACATCAATCCTAGGGTAAACTGGTCCAAGCCTAAACAGTAATGGAAAACTTACCTAGTAACAAAAAGTAGCTGAACAATGACATGTGATCAAGGGCCGAAAGCTCAAACAAGGTCTTATTATAGTAGCGAACAAGGAGTTCCGCAAAAGCAAGAAAATGTGTGGGGTCGTGTAGACGCGACACATGATCAGCAGTAACATTATTTATTCCCGCAACATGAAATACTTTTAACCGGAAGTTGAATGTTGCTGACAGCCAGAACAATCGCCAGAGAAAGCTCATCATTATGGGGTTTTCAGTGGTACCTTTATTAAGCATGGCAACAGCAGCAGTATTGTCGCAAAAAACATGAACCGTTTTGTTGCGCCACAAAGGTGCCCACCGAACAGCAGAGAGTACAACGCAAAGTGCCTCTTTAAAATTTATATGTGAAGTACTGAGGGACGGGTAGTCTACTAACAGATTTGAGTAGAACCAGTCACCTAAAAAGTATGCACCGACTGATGAACTGCATGCATCAGTTTGAAGTTCAGTAACAGGACGTTTCTCATGAAAATCACATTTCCCATTAAATTGTTGAAGGAAATCATGCCACCACACCATGTCTCTGTGGAATCCGAGTGTCAGTCGACACTTCGAGGCAGAGTTAGGTAAGGATCCCATGAGGTCAAGAATGCGACATAGGAAAGTTCGACATCCATAGACAACTTTGCAAGCCCAGTTCAAGCGACCGGCCAACTGCTGCAGCTGCCTTTTGGAGGCCCTTTTGCAATGTAAAAAAGAGGAAATAATTTCCTGCAAATCAAGTAACTTCTTAGGAGGCAAGGATAACGTGAGTTCCACTGTATTCAGACAAATACCTAGAAAAATCAGACATTGACATGGAGGAACTACCTTAGGAGGACTAAGTTCAAACCCTAAAGAGAGCAAAAGAGAACATAAAGTGTCAAATGCCAACTTACATTCAGCTTCTGTCCGGCCGATGACTAGAAAGTCATCCAGATAGACAACTTCAAGGGGAAAACCCGTCCTACCCATCATCCGGCGGACTGCTTGAGTCAGGCGATGGAAGATACCTGGTGCACTTTTTCCCCCAAAAGGGAGTCTAGTGTCAACCAAATAAGTAAAATGCTTGTGACCTCTAAAGCGCCATTTTAGACCTAATGCTGACCAATTAGCAGGGTGTACGGGGACAGATCTGTATGCATGTCGTAAGTCAACCTTAGCCATATAGTAGCCAGGACGCAACAAACGAGCAGCATCATCAAGTGTTTGGAATTTTTGCTTCTCAATGTCAATGTAAGAGTTGACACCGAGACCCGGAGGCATGGAACAATCGTGAATAAGGCGGAGGTCCTCAGAGTCTGCCTTTGGAACTGCGCCAAGCGCACTAATAATGACAGACACCTCTATGGATGGTGCTTTAATCACCACGGTACTGTAATGTCTGATAAAGACATTAAAATTAGAATGAAGGTTACAATGTTTTGAACATTGCCATTTTTGTTGAACTCGTCTTATTTAAAAAAAGATTTATTGGACATATTTAAGATAATATTTTTATGCCTAACTCACTGATTGTTTTACATTTTTATGTCCTGGTATATACTTCTTCTTCCTATTAACCAATTCGGAAAAATCTGGTCATTTAGTCAATTATAATGATGGTTAGAAGGTTTTGAAATTTACCGTTTTAGATAAATTTTGCTACTTTGGGTATGAAAATGTGATTTTTGTGAACATTTTTATGACTACCTTATAGTCAGAAATTTTCGCGACATTTTAATTTCGCGATAAAAATTTTGGGACAATTTCGCGATTTTTATTTTCGCGATTCGTTGCCTTGAATTTTTTTCGCGACATTTAATTTTCGCGAATTTCATAGAGTTACGGAGTGGAGGAAAAACAAAATATGATTTTTAAGTGCGTTTTTCTGCTCTAATAATGACATCTGTAAAAGGAAGCTTTTTTCATAAAAGGCGTCAATGTTATAATCAATAAGGTAGCGGAAGAACCTTTATTTTTGATCAAGCGAGGATAGTACAACCTTTCAAACTCGCCTCGGCGTTTGCCTAAATAATGGTATTGACGTTAAGGAAAATGTTGAAACGAAATCCCATACTGTCTTTTAGACCCATGTCCTCCGACCTCTTCTGGCCTTTGGTATCTGGTTAGGAATGTCACTAGGGATAAAAGAATTAAAACTGAAGAGGTTTCATAGGTGTAAGAGTTAGACAGGAAAGTTTAAAAAAAGAGGAAATTTCATAAAAAAGGAGATCAATGATTTATAACACAAAATGCCATTTAGGTTAAAAGGCAAACCGCCTTCTAAAATTGTGTTTAAAAGTGCATTTCTTCCTTAATTTTCCCGGGTTTTATCAAACTGGGTATCACCAGAATTATTTTGTTGCAAAAATTTTACGTCTGCCACCCTGTGGAGTCTAAAAAATGAAGAAAAAAAGAAAATATTTCGCGGTTTTTATTTTCGCGATTTCGTCAATTAAATTTTTTTCGCGGCATTTTAAATTCGCGAAAATGCCCAAAAATCGCGAAAATCGCGAAAATTAGTTGTCGCGAAAATTTCTGACTATAAGGTATATAATATATTTTTTAACTAAGATGTTTATGTCATCAGAATATGAATCAGTTTCATGGATTTTTATTTAAAATGTTATACCTGTCTTGCATCAACGTGCTGAAATTGTCATTTTTTGCATGTTTTTTTACTTTTTTGAAAGTTTTAAGCCCCACTAATTTTTTTGTTGATACTGAGTTTATGCTTTGAGTGAACAGTAAAAATAAATTCAGTCAATAAAGTAGATGTAACTATTGGTTTCCGTGGCTTTAAACAATAAAGTAAATGTTTTTAAATTTCCTGCAGGTGTATTTTCAATATCTGTTGATTTGACCTAATATTATATTATTTTGATCTTTTTGAAACTAATAGTCCTCTATGTACAGATTTATATTCAACCACATTTTTTGTATTCAAAATTTATTTTTTGGCACTTTTAGGCCACTATTATGGCCTGAATATGGAGAAGGAATTTTTTTGTTTTATATTTTTCATAATACCCATGGATTATGTTTGAGATTCTCAATTTTAAGGATCTTAAAGCAAATTTTTTTAAGAATTACATGTGCCAAAGTTGGCTAAAAAATTAGTTTTGCCCCCCATAATTGTGATTTTACGAGAAACTGTAATACTTAGATAGATAGATAGATGTGCATATTTTACATGGCTAGCCTCACAAATATCGAGGGATATACCCTGTCTATTATTTCCAGGAGGGGCCATGGCTTAGATGGAGAGTCCTAGAGTATTTAATGCTCATTTTGAGCTACGCAGACACAATTAGGGCCCGCGCTCTACTAGACAACTCCCGGCAACATCCAACGGCCTACACAGTGTGCCATCTCCCCAAATTCCCTCACATGGCTTGGGTTAACCCGGGGCTATGGTAACATTCACTCGCCCATGTTGAATCGCCGTCAAGAGGAATCGAACCCCGGTCTCCCGCACAGAGTACGAGAGCTATAACCACTAATCTACGGCGCCACAACTTTGTCTAAACAAAAAAAGATAAAGAGCTGATATTTTCAGGATTTACTCATCTTACTTGTAGAAATATTCCTGTTTAGTTTTAATAAAATCTTACAGTTTCCTAAAAGTTTTCCTTGATTGAGTATCTGTTGGTTGGTTGTTAATTTTAATCCTTGTTCTTATATTTCTTGGATAACTGTACTCTCAAGAGCATAAAAATGCTTCTAAGATGTGAAGTTATTGTGGTAAACAGATGCGTTTCTACAACTGAGTTACGTAAATGTTATGCTACATTTTGTCTTCTAAAGAAGAATGATAAGTGTGGAGAGGATGTTGTTTCTTTTGTTGTACACACTAGCAAGAACAAAAGTGGAGATAAGTACCAGGTAATGTTTTCAATGTATAGCTTTAAAATTATTATTTCAACCGTATCATAACTGTGAATACTTGATAATGGTTTTCCTCAATAACGAACCCCTATTTTGACACCTCTTAGGGAAATTTGAAGTTGCACTTTTAAATAGTTTATCTTGTGAAGTTAATTTAAATGATTGAATAATGTTTGTGAAAAGAAAATTATATGTGGAATAAAAAGATGTTATAGTCAGCAGGGTAAAAAGAACAAAATTTTGAAATTTACAGTTTTAAAAAAAATCAACAATGAATTTTTAAGTTTTAATGCCAAATGCTAGTGAAGGGCATATGGAAGAATTTGAGTAAGAGTTCACTTTGGCAAGTATGAAAACTCGTATTACCTTGTTAAAATGTTTGAAAAAGGGGAATACAATTGTGTAATTGTATATAAACGCAAAATAAAAATTTGTGATATTTTTTTTAACCATAATATGGGGTAAAAAAATTTTTTTGACTGGGTAAATAAAAACTTCGCTTTAAAATCCCAATTACCAATTCAAAATATTTTCTTCCTACTGTGCTTTAGAACAAAAATACTAGTACTTCTGTTTTCTTTTCTGTTGTTAAGCCTAAAAAACACCCAAAGCATAGATATCATTGCGTTAGTCAGTTTTTTGCAGTTTATTGGTCAAAACCCAAGACTTATTATTTGGGGAACTACTGAAAATATTTTCCAAAAATGTTAACATCTTTCCTATGCAGTTTGCTAGTTTCTTGTTCATTTTAGGTGAATGTCTTTTTCCCGACCTTTCTTTAAAAGCTCCCATTTGCCTCATTGATATTGAACAATGGTACTTTTTTTTGGAATTTTGTGCACAGTTGCCCCCTGTTTTACTTCCTCAACAGCTGTGGCAATTGACAGCTCTGTGTATAATTGTTTTTATACTTTTTAGGTATATTATTAATTTGTCTAAAAATAGTAAAGTGCTGTGTGGTTAGAGAGGAAAAAGAAACACTTTAAAACATCAAGAAAGTAAAAGGAAATAATAACGATAAAACAAAGAGCTAAAAAAAAATTTAGATGGTTAAAAAAAAATAACCAGCTATTTCTGTGTAGTTGACAAGTGAAACATGAAACCATTTATACCAAATTGTAGTCTATTGATATAGTTACTAGACTGTAGCGAAAAATTCCAAACTAAGTATGCTAGGAAAAAAAGTTTTTAAAATTTTCAAACATTACAAATTAAACTGTAACTTTATAACTAATCTTCTAAATAAATTGTTATTGGACCAGAATACTCTCAATACATGCGTAAGGACTAAAACAGGTAACGACCAGTCTATACAGAACGACCAGCGAACCATCAGTCTATACAGAACGACCAGAAAACTTGCAGCAAACCATCAGTGAAGTCATAAAGTTATATACAATAAATAATGTATTTCAGCTGCTGCTGTTACCTTCTACCAAAAAGAAAGATTTAATTTCTTACAACATAACGAAATGGAATATGCAATATTAAATTAATATGTGACTTGGTAATATATTTTAGATTAAAGGCAACATATTGCAAGCTCATAGCAAGTTTATAGAGGAAGGAAAGTGCACATTAAGTATGAAGGATCCCCCACATGACCTGATAATTTCCAAGGTAAGATTTATTCAGCATTGTTTAATTCAAAACATCAACTAAAATCAGTAGACTACTGATTTTAGTTGATGTATATGCATATTTTAGATATAACCACTCACCAGATCTAAAAACAACTCCCTTTCTCTGTGATTTTCGTCGATTCATATCAAAGGGTACCATATCATGTGCCAGTTTTTTTTTCTAATATCACTGGCAACATACAAACTGCAAACTTTCTTAAAATCCTAATTCAGCCAAAAAACGATGGGTGTATAAGTAAAAGCCTTATCACAGAAATTATATAAGAATGCGAGTTATCGTTAAAACGTTGCCCTTTTAGAGTGCAAATTAATTCGTTATTATGTGCAAGTGCAATTTCTAAATTGGCACTCCTAATAAAAGGCTAAAGAAGCAAAAAGAAAGATATATTTTTATTTGTTTACATTTCTTTGTGTATTCGCATATTGTTTTTATGTGCACTTCAGCGTAATAAGTTCAATTGACATAATGCATCATCAAATCAAAAGACTGAATTTTAATAATTTTAGGCTTTTTGTAAATGCAGTAGCTACTGTTCTCTATTGTTTAGCGTTCTTGACTTTATTTCTTTGTTGTTTACATTTCATGCTATCATATTTAAATAGTTGCTATAGACACAGTTACTATATAGACACAGTTGCTCTAGGTTTAGCTCATTTACAAATTTTAAAAGCCGTAAAAATGAACTTCATCACAAATTTAAAGCAGCAAAAATGAACTTCATCACAAATTTAAAGCCGTAAAAATGAACTTCATCACAAATTTAAAGCCGTAAAAATGAACTTCATCACAAATTTAAAGCCGTTAAAATGAACTTCATCACAAATTTAAAGCCGTAAAAATGAACTTCATCACAAATTTAAAGCCGTAAAAATGAACTTCATCACAAATTTAAAGCCGTAAAAACGAACTTCATCACAAATTTAAAGCCGTAAAAACGAACTTCATCACAAATTTAAAGCCGTAAAAATGAACTTCATCACAAATTTAAAGCAGCATAAAATGAACGTGGTCACTAATTTAAACAAGTCGTAAATGAATGCGATCACAAATTTAATATAGCAGCAAATTAACGTGATCGACAATTTAAATTGGCAGAAAATTAGTACGATTGCAAATTTAAAGCAGCTGAAAATATACTAACACAAGTTGTAATTTACCGAACAGAAGATCCGCATCGAGATTGTGATGGCGGCGACCGTAGTAATTCTTTCACTTTAAATATCTCGAGAACCAAAGCTCAGCTCATAAAAAATATTGTACAGTTCATATTCACAGTATAATTAACATTTTAAGCTAAACTTCTTATCAATCGTTTCCTTTAAAGCTGAACCGAAAGTTTCTTCCTCCCTTGGATACGGTAAACCCCTTCAGAAAAAAATTATTTTTTTTAATTTTGATTCTTTGGCATATTTTCCTGATATTTTTTTAAAAAGAATCAAAAATATTTATTGTTAGAGGGATAAAATGAGAAAAAATATTTTTTATCTTTTAGTGTTTTCAATAGTGTGCTCAAAGTTTAAAATTCCTCAAATATATTTAATCTGTATAATAATTAAAGAGAGTTTTGCAGAACGAATAAAAAATTGCATCTCTACATATAACATAGGAAACATTCACACTTTAATAATCTATACAAATATATTATTATTTATCATCTATACCTTTATAATTTATTTCCTTATTTTTTTCGTTTTTATCCTGGTATCTTATGTTATCCTGTTGTCTGTTAAACAATAACTAGACCCATAGTTCTACGAAAACACTTTACCTTTAATTTTAAATAAAATATTCATGACTTATTAATTATTCATAACGTTTAAGTGGGTGTAACATTTCTTCCTCATGATTTTTGCAGGTAAAAGCTTTTTCTCGAAATAAAATTTTTAGTCGTAACGGTATATATTTTTGTCGAACACTCCCCTCCATCTTGTCGAAATTGCACGAAAACAAGTTTGTTGCGACAATTATATCTTTGGCTACAAAACTTTGCTTTTTCTAACGCAGAAAGTGAGGAAATATCGAGTTATTGATCTATCATGCTTAAAAATAGATAAATCAGTCATAAAACAGCTATTGTAACACAAAATATGCGATATTTTTGGAACCACGTGTTGTTTTGAGTAAAAAAAGTAAAGTTTTTTAGAGCTGAATAAGAGCTTCGCAATCATATTTTTTTCAACGAACAAAAATTTTACTGAGGGGAGTGTTCGACAAAATGAACTGGAAGGGTGAATTTTTGTATAAATTTTTTTTTCTCCTTTTTGGATTTTTTTTATAGAAATACTTTATCATCACTCTAGAGATGATTTATTTGGCTTTCAGAATATATATATTTGTTAGGGTTAATATAGCGAGCAGAGGAGATATTTTAAATATGCTGAGTATGTGCCTCAGGGGGTTACCGTATCCTTAAATATATGAACATCATTTTTTCGTGATGTTTTTTGCGTTGTTTTTAATATGCTACTATGGATTCGTTTAGACCTACATTTTATCGACAAAACTTTTGTCTGTGTTTGTCCGACAAAGATTTGTCCATGGTATCTCACGAATGAACAATGGTCAGTTGTGGCTTCCCTCTCGTGTTCGCCCCGTCTGAATTTGTACTACATCTACATGATGTAGTAAAAATATATGTATATATTTAGGTAAACTGTGCACGGACGGGCTTGTTTTCATGTAATTTTCCAAGTTGATGTTATTTAACTCGTTTATTTATACAAAATAACATTTTCCTTTTTCGTCTAGGCAAATCCGTCCAGTTTAAAGAAATTTCTGCACGTGCTTAAGTTAGCATATAAAGGAGAAGACACGTCATCTGAAGATAAATTAAATACAATAGTGCACCCTAACAGCTGTGATCTGGAGAAGCCGAAAACATATATGAGAATATTAACAAAAGAAAATTACCCAATACGAAAATCGTTTCCTCCAAGCTTAGAGTCTTTAATAGTACTTCATTGTTCACTGAGAAAATTTGATAGGCGCATTTTGAAACTGTTTAATCTAAAAGTGTTGGATTTAAGTTACAATAACCTAACCAACTTGTGTCCAAACATGGATAGCCTGATCCATCTCTGGTCGGTTAAATTGTCGAACAATGCTTTCCAAACAGTTCCTTCGTGTTTAATAGGTGCTGAAGTATCGAAGCGCATAACATTACTCGACTTATCAGACAACCAAATAAAATATCTTCCCAATCGATTACGATATATGAAGGAGCTAATTACTCTGATGTTGAGCAGAAATGAGATAGAATATTTACCTGCGAATTTTGGTCGGTTACAAAAATTAAAAGATTTACATCTGGAGCATAACAAGATAAATGTACTACCGTGGAGCTTTCGAGTACTTCAGCTAAACCAGTTAAATTTAATGGGAAATTTGTTTGATAAGAAAAAGTGCGAGCTAAAAAACAGCATCCTCGATAGTGTTCCATCCTTATTTGAGCTATCAGCACGATGCATTGCCACAAATAAGTATGTCATTGTGTTAAAGTAATTCCCAAGTTCGAACAAAATGAATCTACAATAAACCAGCCGTTTCGACAGGAAGTTCTACGGCGTATTTTTGATTTAGTAGTCCTCTGCAGGGGAGTATTTGCTTTAGTTAATTGTGCAGAAAAATGTTCAGGTTATTAATAATTAATTATTTCAACTGGCACAGCAAAAGAGAATGAAAAATATGAAAGTAGAAAATGAGTTCAAGTTTGTAAACACTGCTTTTATGAAACCTAAATGAAACGTAAAAAGCAATAAAAACAACTATTTTTGATTAATTTTGTTTTTTAAAACAATTTTAGCCTGTTGAAACTCGCTGTACGAAATACAAATCTATAGCTTCGTAAAATTTCAGATCAATTAAAAGATAACAAACGACCGTTGCAGCTTGGTACTAGCGAAACCAACTGAACATAAAATAATAATGCAAAATGATTAATTTGTAAAAATAATAGGTTTTTGTACCTTGTGCAACAGAGTAGTTTGTTATAACACTCAAAAACTAATAATTCCTGTACCGCTACACTATGGTATCCTGCCGTGCTTTACTAGTCTCGGTGACAAAAAAGGAGCGACAAAAAAGGAGCCCATTTTAAAGAACTGGCTAAAGCCGTAGAACAAAAATAGTTTTAATTTCCATTTGTTTCTCAAAAATTGGCGCAAAGTCGTGGTAATCCATTTAAAAAAATAACGACAAAACACTCTTTTTAGCGATTTGATAATATAAGAAAGTTCGCGCGAAGTAAAATGAACAAAGTTTAGGGGCTCGTTTCCATTTGACTGGCGAGCTTTTGGTTTAGCGTGTGCACAGTTTGAAAATAATAGAGATTTTGCTTAAGTGCGCACGCACTAACAAAAAACCTAATGAGCTTTTTGCGCTATAATAGAAAATAAAATCAAATGGAAACGAGCCCTTAAACTTGACTGACATTTTTGCAGAGAACTGTTTTCTCTGTTAAAATCTAAGCGTACCCAGCTAAAGCATACGACTCATTTAGTTCGAACATTACCCAGAAAAATCTAAGTGGAAATCATCCTTAGAAGATGCATTTCTTTTTTACGTAAAAGGCTGTTTTGACGTCTGGATGATGTTTTCTTTTCTTTTGTTTAGAACTAAGATTCCGGAAGACTATCTACCACATTTTGTTCTTGAAAGAATCGAGAATGTGAAGTTTTGTCCATGTGGTACTCCGTGTTTTGTTTATTTTATACCATATGTGCAACCATTTAATTTGTTGGAAGTTTCATCTGTTGTCTCTTACGACCACTTCAGTGCAGGGCGCACTATGGCTAAAATAGTTGGCTATTTTTGCTCCAAAGTTTGCTATGAAAAATGGCTTGCTAATCCGAATACGCTTTTTACATCAAAGAAACGGAAGAGATGAGTTTCCTAGTTTTTCTTACGTTTAAAAATTGAAAGAAGCAACTTATGGAGGGTTAGAACTCTGAAATATTTTAAGAAAAAGCTCTACCGATGAAGATGTACACCCACCTTTGGCCGTTACGAAACAAGGACGGGACCATCTACGACGGAGAAAATATAATTGTTTTTTTAATGCGCATGTGCAGATCAGGGTAAATCCCCAAAAAAATTTCTATTCTCACTTCGACTCGAAAGAAACCATTTTGAGGTTGTAAGTATAAATGGATAAGTATAAATGTGATATGGAAATATTACTGAAAAAAGCAACCAGAACATTTTTTGTGTTTTAACGGCTTGTTGTCAGTTTCTTCGTCAGTTTCACATTTTTTCAATTTTTCAGAGTAGGTATATTTGTTTTGATTTTTTTTCACATTGTCGCTTTTGGCACGTTTTTCATGTGATGGTCTTTTATGAAAAGTTATTGACAACCTCGTTGCAGATAGTCCCCGTAAGTCCCTAGTATTTATGTACCAACAGAGTTTCGCTAAAAACTTGTAAAATTGTAGCAGTCTAATAACATTTTTGCTCTTGTAGCTTCCTTGAACGTCAGCAGATATATTTGTTTTGTTTTTGCTTCTGTACAAAAATTTGTTAATGTTTGTCCAGTATTCAGAATATGTAAAAAAGGTACTGTAAACATTTTTTTCAGATATAAATATACTAGTTGTATTTAAAGTCCGGAATAAATCATTAAAATTATAGAGGTTGCAAATCTGAACGTTTTCTTTGCGCATTTTTTCGCTTGACTAAAAAATATATATGAAGATGGAAGATAAACATCTCTGTTGTATTTGTTTGGTTGTTAGTGTAAACTGCTGAGTATAAACACATCCGACCATGCGTGTATTGATTATTAACTTTAGTGTCATACACGGTAGTAAAAATATATGAGCACTAAGTCTATTAAAGGGAGGCATAAATAAGAGAGGGGATGCGTTTATTTAAAAATTAATTTATGGTATAATAGTCTTTTGAATCGGTAGGATCTTCGAAGGGGTATGTGTCCATCTCGTTGAGAGGATCATAGCAGCATTGTTTGGTTTTTTAAAAGTTCTGCGCATGGCTTCTTTTCTTTGAAGCAATCAATTTTACCGTATTCGCTGCCGTCTGTCTTGATGTTAAGTGCACAACCCTTAAAGGAATCAATTATGAGATCCTTTGGAAGTTTTTGCCATGCATTTAAATCCATTCGATTACCATGCGCTGCGGAGCAGGTTTCATATTCCCTGTCTCAGTAAACTGGTGGGTCCCGTTTGCTAGCCATTCATCATACAGCTCGGTGACATAGCTTTTGAAGACTTTGTTCCAATAAACATCTGGGGCCTGGATGTATTTAGTACACCCTTCAGGTACCAGCGCACTTTCAACTTTCATTTATTTTAATGAATGTTTGACCTCATCCGTCATGTGGACTTCAAATGTGTCCCATACAAGAAGCCGTTTCCGGAACGCAAATGAACCAAACTATTTCTTGACACCACTGAATAGTTAGCTGCTTATTCATCCAGCCATTTGCAGATGATGCCATAACACATTTGGTTTTGTATTCCATATTTAAGGCTGCAGACTCACGCTTAGCACCGCCAAAAACAATGAATGGTTTCAGCTTCGTACCATCTGCTTTGGCGGCAAGACAAACGCTGACTCGTACCTTCTCGTGGCCGGTAGTTTTAAGTGTGACATCTTTCTGTGCAGTTTTATTCACCATAGTGTTGCTCACCATGTCAGCCCAAACCGCCGTTTCGTCCATGGCAATGATATCAGTAGGTTTGAAATCAGCTTCTGCACAGAATAAAATTTAGAAGTGTCGTGCGGGGTTACCATGTTAATAAAAGTAATTGGGCACCAGTTTTCAATGAAAAATTATCAGCGAAGTCAGACTCCAGAGAAGAAGCAAGAGAATATGACAAGTTTGCAATTGGAATTTATAAGGAAAAGGAAGATGGAGAAAATGAGTTGGTTGGTCATGTGCCGTTAGAGTTGTTAGTTTACTTTATCATTTCCTAAATGCTGACCCGGCTAACTTCATAAAGGTCAATGTAATTGGATTTTAATTTATGATTCCGAAGATGAAAATCAAAATTTGAATACAGGAATGGAAGAGGAACAAACAGAAAACCCTATATTAAAAGACGAGGATGTTTTAATTAAAATCCACTCAGCATTACGGTCAGCAAAGATCATCACCGACCTTTCAATCATGTACGAAAAGGTCATTGTTTTGCTGATTTTGTGTCCTTCTTCAATAAAAAATGGAACGAGCCTGGCTGCCTATACAACATAACATTCATTGGAGAAGCTGGAGTGGACGCAGGTGGTGTGTCTAGAGAATTTTATTCAGGTACATGTATATTTTAATATGCCTGTTTTTACTCTTGAGGCTTGTGTTCTATAACCAAATTGTTCTTTTAAAATTGTTAGATTTTTTTGCAAACAATGAAGACTTTTTTTTTTAGAGTGTTTCAAGGAAATCAAAGATCAATATTTTTCTGGTAGTGACGAACAAGGCTATGAATCATTTTTGGGGACAGTTAGCATTGCCAGTGGTACAGCTTTCAACATTGGACATCTCATGGCTGCTTCTCTTGTACACAATGGTCCAGGACCAGGCTTTTTAGCACCCTGGATTTACAGATATCTGAGTGGTGGGTTAAAAGAAGCCTTAGAAGATCTACCAAAGGAATTGCCTTCGACTTCCTGTTCAGACTTTTACAAAAATGTATGTTATACTACGTAATTATTTTCACTTTTGGCTGCTTTTTTTAATGTCACAAATAAATGGAATGGATCAGTTAGTTTTTGTGTTGATATTTATATATTAAATGTTTTACGAATACATTTTTACATTTTTATCTAGTTAATAAAGGCTCAATCAGACAGTGAGTTCGTTGAAATATTTACAACTGCTACTGCGCTTCCGATTTTGGGAGTTGGTGGGCTACCGTGGCATACCACGTGCTACAGTATGTTAAAAAATATTTTCAAAATGTGTACTGAAAATTGTTGAACTTTATTTTTTATTTTTTTAGATCGATTTTTATGAAGTGCAAGATCGAACCCCTAGTAGCTGGCTTAACAGAGATTGCGTCTGGCATGGGTTGCTTTAATGTACTAGACATAATCAAAGAGCAAAAGGATGTGTTCAAGCATGTATTCTGCCCTTCAGAATTGTTCATATGGAAATACGAAAACTTTATAGAAATAGTAGTTCCAGTATTCAGTGAAGATGGAAGTAATGCGAAAACCAAAGAAATTCAAATCCATAAAATGTTTCTGGATTTTATTGAGCGTTGTTTTAAAGATGGTGAGTCGTTCAATTTATCTATGTTAACAAGAGAATGTATAATTTACAAATGTCTTGTTTTTCAACCCAGTATCTTTTCTATAGTAAAATATTTATCTCAAATCTATTCTAGAATCAATTGTTATTTCACCCGCAAAAGTTTTGAATTTCCTAACTGGATCAACAACAATATCTCCGATGGAACGCCCAAAGAAATATTTTGTTTATTTCAAACATGACTGTAATAGTGGCTGCAGATGCTTCCCTGTGGTTAGTACTTGTAGTATGCACGTCACAATTCCCACGCACATAGATTGCGAAGAAAAGATGGCAGAATCTTTTATTGGTGCGATTTCAATGGACTTTGGTTTTGGAAGATGCAAATCTTTTTGTCATTTATATATTGGATGTATTTTAATAGGGTAAGTTTTTACTTATAGTGTTTTTTTATTTGGTTATATATGGATAGAGCTTATATATATATATTACCATGGTAATTAAAAACGTAATTTTAAATAAGATTAAAAAATTTCGTTTCTGTTATGCTTGTTTTGTTTACATTTTTCACTAACTAGTAGCTACAATCGTGTGCATAAATTTCTGGAAAAACCATGAATTTCATGTTTTTCACGTTTTTCTAAGCTAGGTAGCTATCTCAAGTCCCCCCCTCCCCCCCTAAACAGTGTTGACTTTGGTCTGGGTGTCCTTTGCACTCCTCAACTTTGATTAGGGGGGAGGGGGAGTTGAAAGTGGCTTTGGAATCAGTTTTCCAAAACATTTATGCACACGATTGTAGTTTTGATCTGAAGTTTTGGTCAGAAGTGAATGTAAAATATTGTTTACCTTGGACTTTAAAAAAAAAATGGCGGCATATCTTACATTAGTTTATTCTTTACTTTTATTTTTATTATTTTGTTATATATATATAGATAGAGGATAAAAACACTGCGATACTACGATAAAGAAAAAAGTATTTCCAAGTGGAATAAAAAATTTAGTATGTTCTAATTTTCTACCCCACTAACAAATTACTTTTTACGGCCAAAGTGGTTTGTTCAAATTTCACTAGTCAAGGCACCTACACAACAACAGTATCTTTACAAGTTAATATGTTCTTAACATTCACAGCGTTCAATGATTACAGAAAAAATATCTAAAGCATTTTGCCAACTCTTCGGTGGATATAACAAATTTTCCTCCGTTATTACATGCGAGAAGTATGCTTGCAAATCATTGTCGTCGAGATTTAATGCTTCTTGAGCTTCTTTATGTATGTCAACCTCTTCCAATAATTGACTGATGTCTTCGCGATCAACTTCAATTCGGTAGATTTGGAAAAAATGGAGTGGTACATACCAGAAAAAAGAATTGTTTCAGCGAAGAACTTAATAAACGATATTATTATACGCCTACCTTACACAAGCGCGAGAAAACTTTCACAGCTATGAAAATTGTAATGGGGGCAATTACACAACTAAAAACAAGAAGATTATATTCTGTCATTGAGCAGGCATTCTCCTGGGATGCTACGCTAAATATAGCTAAGTACCCCCCATGCCATTAAAGAACTATTCTTTTTGGAAAAAATAATCTGTCAAAATATAACATAAGCAAACTGTACGATAATTCTACAAAAACGATTGTTGTAAATTCCGATGCTAGCTCCACTGGGATGGCAGCGCATGCGATGCATGAAAATCAACAGAGAATTGCATTTAGACAGTTTCTGCAAGAAGAACAAGAAAAAAGCTCCGCTTGGAGGGAATTAAAAACTATAGAATACTCACTGGAGTCTTTAAAAAGCATTTTTGATAAAACAGAAAATCCGATGGAAAACGGATAATTTTGCAGTGTCAAAAATTGTAAACGCGGGAAGCCGAAAAAATGATCTTCAATTATTGCTGAAAATATATTTTATATATGTAGGAAAAATAGAATTGACCTAACGGTAAACTGGGTTCCAAGGGAACATTTAAGATTTGCTGACACTCTTAGTCGTATGATAGATCACGATGACTGGCAAGTAAAAGAAGAGCTTTATAATAATTTGAACCAACTGTGGGGCCCTTTTACTGTTGACAGATTTGCTGACAACGACAACAAAAAGATATGTCGGTTTTATTCAAAATTTTATTGTCCCAATACAGAAGGAGTAAATGCGCTAAATTACGATTGGAAAGGCGAAAACAACTACATAGTACCTCCAACAAGTCTTGTAGGAAAAGTGTTAAAACACATGAAAACTTCGAAATGTAAAAGGTGTAATTATGTTACCTTATGGGCCTTCTGGCTTATTTCTGGCCACTCCTGTTTTCAGAAAAACAAAACCGCAATCACAGACCAGAAAGGTTTTTGGTGACCCAAAAGTATGTGTAACACAGGAAAAATAAGAAGTGTTTCATTGGCAGCGAGAAATTCGTTTCGCCAATACTAGCTGTCAATTTGGATTTCAGCTAAAAATGCCACAGGGAAAAAATGCGTCCGCTGGGACCACAGGGTATGAGTACTGGTCCACTGGGACTTTGATTAAGAGCACAATACTATACTCTGAAAGTTCAAGTAGAATCAAATTGTCATAACTTTCTCCCTTTTAGACTTTATCACAAAACACTTGAAAATTGAAATTGAGAATGAATCTTTAAAACATTTGGCTACTGAGCTGCCAACATATATGTCATTTTGTAGAGAGGAGAATACCCTGAAGAAATATCAATCGTCGTTCAACATTTGGGAACGCTGGTGTAAGTCTTTTAAAGTGTCAATTACGCCAGCCAAACCAACCACTATTGCGTTGTTTATATTAAGCGGAGTTCAGTCCGATTGGTCTTTGTCAAAAATCGAAGGTGCTTATTATGCTATAAAGTTTTTTCATCTTCTCGGAGGGTACGAAAACCCATGTGAAAATCCTATTGTTACTGAAATGCTTGAGGCTTCTAAACGAATTCTTTCGACCAAGAAAAATAGAAAACAACCTATTACAATTGAACATTTAAAGTTATTGCACACAAAACTTTCGCAGAGAAAAAACATTTACAATATGAGGACATTAGCAATATGCTTAATTGGCTATGCAGGGTTTATGAGATTTTCCGAGATAGCCGGTCTTAGACGTTGTGATTATATCAATTTGTGACTCTTACATGAAACTGTTCATAGAAAAATGCAAAACTGACGTTTACAGAGAAGGATAATTGGATTTTTATTAGTAAGACTGGAAACGAATTATGTCCAGTCAAAAATCTAAAAGTGTACTTAGAACTTACAAAGTTAACGGACGAGAGTTCAGAGGAATTTATTTTTAGAGCAGTTACTGTGACAAAATCTAACCCGATTGGAACTCTGAGAAAAGGAAAGAGCTTATCATACACAAGAATGAGGGAAATACTCCTAGAAGAGCTCGACAGTATCGGTTTAGAAAAATCAACGTTTGGCCTACATAGCCTTAGATCCGGTGGTGCAACAGCGGCTGCAAATGGCGGAGTCGCAGACAGGCTATTCAAACGACATGGGCGTTGGAAATCGGAATCAGCCAAAGATGGATACGTGCAAGATGATCTTAACTCGTTACTTTCAGTCTCAAAAGCATTAGGTTTTTAATATGATATGAAATTCTTAGTTTCTAAGTTAGAAGGTTTTAATACGATAAGTAATACGACCAATAACCCCTACTTTTAGGTACAAGCTAAGACGACTCCTCTTCTCAAACAACTTGTTTTTATTCTGTCAAGTCTGGCTACGGGAAAATAAATAAGGTTAATTTCGTTTAAGCAAAGCGAATTAGAAATTAATAGAATTTATTTTCGGTGTAGCACAGGCCTTACAGTAATAACCTCGGTATCACGTTGTCACGTGATTTTAAGCAAAAGGGCGGATTTTTCAGAAAATTCAATCACACGTCGATTAGCTTTCAAGTATTCAAGCACCCCCCCACCCACCCTAAAGTTAAGGAGAAAGTTTATTATGCCACTGTGCAGGCAAAAAATTATGTTAAGGGTACTTTTACGAATATGTTATAATTTTTTAGTGTGCTTTAACAGGTTTTGTGAGAGAAATAATGATATTGTGGTTTTGCAGAGATTGTAAAGTTTTGTAGGGTAAATTATGTGACGACCTTTTAGCTAAGACGACTCCTCTTCTCAAACAACTTGTTTTTATTCTGTCAAGTCTGGCTACGGGAAAATAAATAAGGTTAATTTCGTTTAAGCAAAGCGAATTAGAAATTAATTACAAGTTAATATGTTCTTAACATTCACAGCGTTCAATGATTACAGAAAAAAATATCTAAAAGCATTTGCCAACTCTTCGGTGGATATAACAAATTTTCCTCCGTTATTACATGCGAGAAGTATGCTTTGCAAATCATTGTCGTCGGGATTTAATGCTTCTTTGAGCTTCTTTATGTATGTCAACCTCTTCTAATAATTGACTGATGTCTTCGCGATCAACTTCAATTCCTTGGTTTTCAAATCCATTTATTTCGGGGAAATTAAAGAGCTGATCTGGAAACTCCGGAAACTTGAGCCAAATTCGATGCTCTAATTGATGATTATTCCATTCCTCTGACATTTGTGTCTAGTTCCTGTTGCAGAAATTTCGAGAACACAAACCACAAACATTCCGTATTAACATGATGGCCTAGTTTGAGACGTCCAGTTGATTACCATTTCTTTGAAAAAATTTATTACCCGAATTAGAGTAGCCCCTTCGAAAATGACTCCAAAAGTTTTCAATTCGTTGATTTGAATGAGATGAGCCATAGCTATGGGATTCTAAGTTGTCAGCTAGCGCACACTGTAAAGCTGCTAATTTTGCGTTCTCAGAACACAGTCGGTTCGAACGCTTTTAGGGACGATATCCTAAGGTCTGAATTGTTTGAATGAATAGACTTGCAGGTACAAGCTGAAGCATTATTTGACCTTACTACCCTTAACCACAAAATTTTCTGGAAACCCATCTACACAGCCGTGTATTGGAAAGCCGTTACGGCTTTAGTTTATCATAACCCGTCCGGTATGCCATGTACTATTAGGTCCATCAGAACGATAAACTCGCCTTTCTAATCTTCGACACTTCCTTTTTTTACAAGCCATCCGGATCAAGCTCTCTAAGTATGTTCATTACAGCATCCCGTGGAATATTTAACCCATACGTTGTCCTCAGTTTATTCCACATACTACGATAACCAATTTGTGACGAAGGACCTGATTTCTGAAGCTCAGAATGAATGAGATTGTTAGCTTGATTGAATTTACTGTAATCAGATTTACTTAAACCGTAACTTTGTAAACGTCTTTTAAATGTGCGAAGACTCATTGTTATAGAATGTTGCTTTTTTCAAAATGTAAATAATTTCTTCGTATGGAATTCCACGTTGAAAATATGTTGTTATAAGCTGCTGTTCTGAACACGACTCAATACAATTATTTCCTTTCCTTCTAGTACCACAACTACCACAAAACAAGTCATCCTTTCCTAATTCTTTTCCGCAATGATGGCAAAACATTTCTGAATTATCTCACAGTCACCTTCCCCATTAGGCCATATGAATATAATATAGCGATTTTAAAATGTGGACTTTGGAATGTGGATTTAAACTTTGAAATGCGGATTTGAACTTTGAAATGCGGATTTGAACTTTGAAATGCGGATTTGAACTTTAATGCAGATTGCAAATTTGAAATGCGGATTTGATCATTGAAATGCGGATTTGGACTATAAAATGTGTATTTGAACATTGAAATATGGATTTGAACTTTGAAATGCGGATTTGATCATTGAAATGCGGATTTGATCATTGAAATGCGGATTTGAACTTTGACATGTTGATTCCGTAATTTTGAAATACGGATTTAACATTGAAACTCGGATTTAACGAGAAATTCGGATTGGCACTCCTCGGCTTCCGTAAAAAATCGAGCAGTTAATAACAAAAAGTAGAAGTTTGATAAATTCAATTATTTCGGTATGATCTATACTGTCCCCTGCCAAAATTTTAATCCGAACTGTACAAAAAAGTGGTTTGCAAGGAGTAAACTCAAATCAACAAATGGTTCTTTCATTATTTTGTATACAGTACAATCCGTTAATTCGAAACACGCAAGAGACCGAAAAATTTGACGAATGTTCGAATTATCGGATAATAAATAGGAAAAAATAAGAATTCGGATATAATTTCTCACGTCGTAGTTGGACATTTGGCAAAAGGAAAGACATGTCGTTGTGCAAAAAACAATCTCATTTTTTCTTTGAACAAGCGACGACAACAGCTGCTAAGTAGAGCTGGGAAAAAGTAACTGGAGTTAATCTGGAGAAGGACTCCAGATACCTTGTAATCTCCATTTTACTGGAAATGTAAAATTTATTGAGAAGTTGTCGGTCATTTCGGTATATCACATACAGTCCTCTCCCACAAAAAATTAAACAAAATGTAAAAAAATAAATGGTTAACGAAAAAATTCAATTTATTTCAGTATGGTTCCCTCTACCAAAAAATTTCAATCTGAAATGTCAAACTGAGGTATGTGAGGAGTAAATTCTAAAAAAGCAGTTATATACTTCAGTAATTTTGCATACATTCCTTCCCCACAGAAGTGTACACAGAATGTAAAAACGGAAGGGTTTATGAGGAATAGCTCTTTTGTCATCCTGCATATTGTCTTTACTTATAAAATCTTAAACTGATGATAAAAATGATTTGAAACACCGTCAAATTTTAATCTAATGACAATCAGTGATTTCCATATATTTCCATACAGTCCTTCCCCATAAGAGTTAATACAAAATATAAAAAATAAAGCCTGTAAGGGATCAATTTTAAGGTCCTCTCTCACAAAAATAAAATATCAGTCAGTCAGATCAATCATACATAACATCTAAAACCACAAAAACCAGTTCTTTCAGTCTTTTCGGTTTTTCATACCATTGTCTTCCACAAAATCTTAACCTCAAAATTGTAAAAATCAACTAAAATAGTTTTTCTACACAAATTGTAAAAAAAATAGAATTGCAAAATTCATTTATCCCGGTATAATGAATGGCTAAAAACTACACAAGTTTCTCAAAACTTTAAGTTTTGAGAAACTTGTGTAGTTTTTATGGATACAGGAATTTAAACAAGTTAGTCCATTTTTTTACAAAGTCACTAAGAAATGGGCGTTAAAAAAACGCAAGACGTTTAAGGGCGTTTTTACTTAGCGCATAAAATTCGCATTTTAAAAATACATTAAACAAGCCAATATGAGGAAAACCAAGCAGGGACAGGTCTATATATTAGCCAGTTTCATACTGAGATTTAAAGCTAGTTTACTTAAAATGACATGTTTCATAGTGACCGGTTTGCACACCGTGTTGAGGTCAAAATTTCTGCACGCTTTGAAAAAAATCTTGAGTATTTTAACCCTCTATCCAGGAGGCATTTTTTTTAAGAACTACAAATTTTTGTGTACCGCATGGCTTCCTCTCTACGCTGGAGAGCATATTTCAATAGATTTTTGGTGACCAGCTAGCCAGGGAGACCCAGCGTAATTTTTCTTACCACCGGGAAATCGGAGTAGTTAAGGTGGGAAAAATTACGCTGGGTCTCAAAACAATTTTTCTGCGGCCAAAATCTGGCCGCCGCTTTTTGATTGGCTAATTCTATTGTTTTTTGCTCACGTGGTCCATGTCGGGGAAAGCCCTTTTCATCCGAATATTCCAGCGAGTGGTTTCACTCACCCTAACAAACATTAGTAAACTATAAAGTTTTTTACCACAGTAAGATGTGGCCAAGCCTGGTAAACAACTCACAGATAAATTAAAATGGCCTCCGAAGCGATTAGTCACATTGTCCAATTTAAACTCGGGGTTTCCGCTGAGTCATTCGTTTGCGTCTAAGCTTTAGTTTGAGATAAACTCATTTTATCAACTCGAGGAAGAAAGCTTAGTTAACTAGGCTAGTGACCAGCCCGAATAAGAGTACCGTTTTATGAAACCTTGTGTGAGAAAAAAAAGCAAAATAAAATTTATACAAGACAACATAAAATTATATTTTATTAAAATATAAATTACCATTTTTATGTGAATAAGCCATTTTCCGTTTTTATATAACTAACAAAAATTTTATAGCTTAGTGATTTTTTATCTTACTAGTTCAAATTAGTACGAAAGTTTTTCTGCACAATTTTATCTGCATTTCTAACTAGTTAAAAACACATTAGAAACATTACAAAATCTCCTTCTACCTAAACACCATCCATCGATAAACAAAGTTCACCAGAAAATAGTATTTTTCGAGGTCTTGTAAAGTAAACCATTTCTTTTAAGCTAAAATCGTTGATTTAAAAAGAGCAGCTTAATTCCACTTTCCCATCTGCTTATAATTCGAAAATTCGTATTGCCAAGCACAACAACTTTCTTTATCCAACCATCTATGATCCAACTTAACCAAGAGCAAAGCTTTAATAAAAAAACATCATGCGTTTTTCTTTCTCCAGCTACAAATAACTTTGTACAAAGCACCACACATGCTAGCTACGGCTTCAAAGTTTCATATTCAATTCAGCATGGAAATCTCTCCAAAGTCAGTCGCAATAAATTTATCAGGGGGTAGTTGTACAATTTTGTCAAGTTTCTTATTTCTTTTGCTGTTTTATGACCTTGATAACAAATCTTCAAATATGTTGTTTATTTTTTTTTTGTTTTTAACGGTTTTTAACGGCAACCTCGATCCCAGGGCCTGTAGCGTTTTTTTGATATGAGGATGAAACGCGTACGAGGCCCTGGCTACAACAGACTGTATCAACCAATGAGATTGCGTGCACGGCTTTTTAAATTATGTTGAAAGATAATTAATGCAGACGTTTTTTTGCAAGCACTGCATTTTTTTATCAACAACAAATATGGCGGTGAGCATTACGAAGATTTTTCTGGGTACTTGTTTTTATGAAGAAAATATTTATATTCACGTTATTTTTGACTTCCTTGCATCGTTTACAAATTTATCAAAGCTGTTAAAAATTTTCAAACATTACTTTTGTTTCCTCACTGATGGTGAAAAAGGCGGCTGACAACTCAAATGGAATAGTGCGACGAACATCCTGTCCTGCGAACGAAAAGTAACAGGTACTCTCACCTTTTGTTGGGACACAATACTTCATTTTTAAAAGAACTGAAAATTTTATTTTATGTTTTCATATGCTAAAAAGTGAAGAAAAAACTTACAGATTGCAACTATGTAGTGTGTATGCTGACTAACTGGCTAAATGCTGTTGGCTTAAAGATGCACAAACACAACAATGACAACCAATTTTTCTTAAAATGCCACATGTGTCAAAAGATATCTTTTAACAAAACTATTGGGACAAAATACTAGCTAAAGTATTGAAAAAATTAATGGAAATAAATTAGGGAATAAAGTATAGCTAGCCTGGTATAAATAAAAAAAAATATATATACAAGAAATCACAACTATATAACATATTATTGTTTTTAGGCAATGAGAAAGAAAATATTGCAACACATAAAGTTTATGGTGGGTGTGTGAAGTATGTAGGCTGCGTGCTGAAACAAACTTAAAACAGTTTTAGTGAAATTTTCGGAAGTATTGGAACCTCAAATATCACAATTATGCAAACTAAATACTGTCGTAAATGTGAAAGACAATTAAAGATTTTCTGCCGGATTGCACAAATAAGCTTTCAGAAAAATTACATTGTAAAGAGCGTTTATATCATCACCAAAAACTCATTAATATTATTTTGTTTTCAAACACCTAGTGGCTGATATTATGTCCAGTATAATATAATCTTGCCAATGCTTTTTGCCCTCATCGACCAGACCGTCCAAATTGCGGCATATATAATATATATATATTCAATGGTCTTCAATGGTACTTGGTGGACTTATATGGTGATTTGTTTGATAATGGTGCATAAAATCCTATACCAAGAGCAAGGTTGCTATAATAATGCAAACGTTCAGATCTTCTTTTGCAACTTCAAGAAGAATTTGGTTTTACATGTCTTTGTTTGTGGTGTATGAAATTGCACAATAAAACAATTGCTAGATGTTATGTTTTTAATGTATATATATACTTGTTTTCTTAATATGTTATGTTTTATAACCTTAATCTGCAATATTTCTTCCTTGCCAACTTTTCTCTTTTTTCTGCGGTATACATTTTTTCGGTTTGGATTGACAGATTATTGTTAAGGTTCTTATTCCAAATATAATATGTTTCATTCTAGTCACTGTTTTTCCTGTTATCCGGTTGTTATAGATATTCTTAAGTATAAGTAAGTATAAGTATTGGTCATATAGCTATATATAAAGTACAAAACAGGTGTTGAAGCAGTAAGCCTCGTCAATAACACAAGCTTTGACATTTTTTGATAAATTTCTAATTTCATTAAATTTCTTTCTCTTTCACTCAAAATTGCCCCAATGACCATCCAATAGATGACTTTCAATGTTTACGTTTTTAAGGGATTCTTGAACATGCGCGGAAAAAATCAGAAAAATCGACAGGCAAAACAATGCAGACCATAGGTGAAGAAAGTCAAATTATGGTTAAAAAATATTGTATTGTGGCTACTAGCATCTTTTCACTGATATATGATCTAAATCTAAACTACATGCAAGCTATATTCTAATTTTAAGATCAAAAGATGCCTCTAATTGAAAATAAAGTTTGGAATGGACTGGTCCACCACTTACCGCCTCCATTATTTTGCCTGTCGATTTGCGTAAGAGGTCTGGGGATTATAAACACAACACGCGTCACGATGATGAAAGTTGTCTATACAAATGATGACAACACATCTTCTATTTTATTGTTAAGAAAGAGATCCTCAAACAACATCTGTACAGCATTCTTCTCAAAGATTAAACCACGTAAAATGTATCAAGGCATTCCTACATCTTCAAGAAAATTCACTTGATCGTTAATAATTGCATTTGGTAGCTAGCTAACACTTGAAAAATTAAAGATTTTCCATATGCTTATGATAAACTCCAATGACGTCCTTGTCCTCATACTATTGACTCTAAGCATTTGACTTGTTATGGTCAGGAAAATTTCGGCCCTCTAAAGATCTCTGAATTTTCTCCAACATTAAGTGGTCCATCCTTTCATCTGTTATTTTGCAGCTGGTGTAAATTATTCTATAATATTTATAAGTGCTGTAGTTTTTACTACATGTATGATACACCACAAAATGACTAGAAAGTCACTAAGGGTTGTATTTATTCTGAAATTGTATGTTGTATCCGCGCATGTTCAAGAATCCCTTAAAAACGTAAACATT
>JASGCC010000354.1:106309-179563 GCA_030067915.1 Hydractinia echinata | reverse complement strand
GTCAATCGTTTCACTGTTTAAAAGCGATGCAACCTAGTAATATCAGAAAATATCGTAAATACATGTTGTACGAATATGTGACGAACCGTTGTAACTCAAACCGACTGAATACCGTTAGAAAGTCAATTAGTTTTTGAAATTGTCTCTATTTCTTCAGCGCGTGCTAACGGCTATGATTGGTCCCACAGAATGACTTATTTATCTAAATTTTAGATAAAGCGCTACCACAGCGCCCAGTGTAATCGCTGAGTTCCAGGAATCATGTCAAATTAAGAAGAATGTTATTCTTGGAGTCCATTGTCTCATTTATCACATTTATAAGGTCAAGTCCAAATCAGTTCAATTATATCCCACAGTCAATCGTTTCACTGTTAAAAAGCGATGCAACCTTAGTAATATCAGAAAATATTGCTAAATACTTGTTGGTACGAATATGTGACCCAACCGTTGTAACTCAAACCGACTGATACCGTTAGAAAAGTCAATGAAATGTAGTTTTTGAAACTGTCTCTATTTCTTCAGCGCGCGTAACGGCTAGGATTGGTCCCACGGTAAAAAAATGACTTCTTTATCTAAATTGTTAAATAAAGCGCTTCTTCAGCGCCCAGTGTAATTGCTGACTTCAGGCAATCATGTCAAATTAAGAAGAATGTTATTTCTTGGAGTTCTATTGTCTCATTTATCACATTTATAAGGTGAAAGTCCAAAATCTGTTCAATTAAGTCCCACAGTCAATCGTTTCACTGTTAAAAGCGATGCAACCTAGTAATATCAGAACAATATTGCTAAATACATGTTGGTACGAATATGTGACCCAACCGTTGTAACTCAAACCGACTGATACTGTTAGAAAGTCAATGAAATTTAGTTTTTGAAACTGTCTCTATTTCTTCAGCGCGTGCTAACGGCTATGATTGGTCCTACAGAATGACTTATTTATCTAAATTTTTAGATAAAGCGCTACCACAGCGCCCAGTGTAATCGCTGAGTTCCAGGAATCATGTCAAATTAAGAAGAATGTTATTTCTTGGAGTCCAATTGTCTCATTTATCACATTTATAAGGTCAAAGTCCAAAATCAGTTCAATTATATCCCACAGTCAATCGTTTCACTGTTAAAAGCGATGCAACCTAGTAATATCAGAAAAATATCGCTAAATACATGTTGGTACGAATATGTGACCCAACCGTTGTAACTCAAACCGACTGATACCGTTAGAAAGTCAATGAAATGTAGTTTTTGAAACTGTCTCTATTTCTTCAGCGCGCGCTAACGCTAGGATTGGTCCCACGGTAAAAAAATGACTTCTTTATCTAAATTGTTAAATAAAGCGCTTCTTCAGCGCCCAGTGTAATTGCTGACTTCAGGCAATCATGTCAAATTAAGAAGAATGTTATTTCTTGGAGTTCTATTGTCTCATTTATCACATTTATAAGGTGAAAGTCCAAAATCTGTTCAATTAAGTCCCACAGTCAATCGTTTCACTGTTAAAAGCGATGCAACCTAGTAATATCAGAACAATATTGCTAAATACATGTTGGTACGAATATGTGACCCAACCGTTGTAACTCAAACCGACTGATACTGTTAGAAAGTCAATGAAATGTAGTTTTTGAAACTGTCTCTATTTCTTCAGCGCGCGCTAACGGCTAGGATTGGTCCCACGGTAAAAAAATGACTTATTTATCTAAATTTTTAAATAAAGCGCTTCTTCAGCGCCCAGTGTAATTGCTGACTTCAGGCAATCATGTCAAATTAAGAAGAATGTTATTTCTTGGAGTCCAATTGTCTCATTTATCACATTTATAAGGTCAAAGTCCAAAATCAGTTCAATTATATCCCACAGTCAATCGTTTCACTGTTAAAAGCGATGCAACCTAGTAATATCAGAACAATATTGCTAAATACTTGTTGGTACGAATATGTGACCCAACCGTTGTAACTCAAACCGACTGATACCGTTAGAAAGTCAATGAAATGTAGTTTTTGAAGCTGTCTCTATTTCTTCAGCGCGCGTAACGGCTAGGATTGGTCCCACGGTAAAAAAATGACTTCTTTATCTAAATTGTTAAATAAAGCGCTTCTTCAGCGCCCAGTGTAATTGCTGACTTCAGGCAATCATGTCAAATTAAGAAGAATGTTATTTCTTGGAGTTCTATTGTCTCATTTATCACATTTATAAGGTGAAAGTCCAAAATCTGTTCAATTAAGTCCCACAGTCAATCGTTTCACTGTTAAAAGCGATGCAACCTAGTAATATCAGAACAATATTGCTAAATACATGTTGGTACGAATATGTGACCCAACCGTTGTAACTCAAACCGACTGATACTGTTAGAAAGTCAATGAAATTTAGTTTTTGAAACTGTCTCTATTTCTTCAGCGCGTGCTAACGGCTATGATTGGTCCTACAGAATGACTTATTTATCTAAATTTTTAGATAAAGCGCTACCACAGCGCCCAGTGTAATCGCTGAGTTCCAGGAATCATGTCAAATTAAGAAGAATGTTATTTCTTGGAGTCCAATTGTCTCATTTATCACATTTATAAGGTCAAAGTCCAAAATCAGTTCAATTATATCCCACAGTCAATCGTTTCACTGTTAAAAGCGATGCAACCTAGTAATATCAGAAAAATATCGCTAAATACATGTTGGTACGAATATGTGACCCAACCGTTGTAACTCAAACCGACTGATACCGTTAGAAAGTCAATGAAATGTAGTTTTTGAAACTGTCTCTATTTCTTCAGCGCGCGCTAACGGCTAGGATTGGTCCCACGGTAAAAAAATGACTTCTTTATCTAAATTGTTAAATAAAGCGCTTCTTCAGCGCCCAGTGTAATTGCTGACTTCAGGCAATCATGTCAAATTAAGAAGAATGTTATTTCTTGGAGTTCTATTGTCTCATTTATCACATTTATAAGGTGAAAGTCCAAAATCTGTTCAATTAAGTCCCACAGTCAATCGTTTCACTGTTAAAGCGATGCAACCTAGTAATATCAGAACAATATTGCTAAATACATGTTGGTACGAATATGTGACCCAACCGTTGTAACTCAAACCGACTGATACTGTTAGAAAGTCAATGAAATGTTAGTTTTTGAAACTGTCTCTATTTCTTCAGCGCGCGCTAACGGCTAGGATTGGTCCCACGGTAAAAAAATGACTTATTTATCTAAATTTTTAAATAAAGCGCTTCTTCAGCGCCCAGTGTAATTGCTGACTTCCAGCAATCATGTCAAATTAAGAAGAATGTTATTTCTTGGAGTCCAATTGTCTCATTTATCACATTTATAAGGTCAAAGTCCAAAATCAGTTCAATTAAGTCCCACAGTCACTCGTTTCACTGTTAAAAGCGATGCAACCTATTAATATCAGAAAAATATCGCTAAATACATGTTGGTACGAATATGTGACGCAACCGTTGTAACTCAAACCGACTGATACAGTTAGAAAGTCAATGATATGTAGTTTTTGAAACTGTCTTAGCGCGCGCTGAAGAAATAGAGACAGTTTCAAAAACTACATTTCATTGACTTTCTAACGGTATCAGTCGGTTGGAGTTACAACGGTTGGGTCACATATTCGTACCAACATGTATTTAGCGATATTTTTCTGATATTACTAGGTTGCATCGCTTTTAACAGTGAAACGATTGACTGTGGGACTTAATTGAACAGATTTTGGACTTTCACCTTATAAATGTGATAAATGAGACAATTGGACTACAAGAAATAACATTATTCTTAATTTGAGATGATTGCTAGAACTCAGCAATTACACTGGGCGCTGTGGTAGCGCTTTATTTAAAAATTTAGATAAATAAGTCATTTTTTACTGTGGGATCAATCCTAGCCGTTAGCACGCGCTGCAGAAATAGAGACAGTTTCAAAAACTACATATCATTGACTTTCTAACTGTATCAGTCGGTTTGAGTTACAACGGTTGCGTCACATATTCGTACCAACATGTATTTAGCGATATTTTTCTGATATTACTAGGTTGCATCGCTTTTAACAGTGAAACGATTGACTGTGGGATATAATTGAACTGATTTTGGACTTTGACCTTATAAATGTGATAAATGAGACAATTGGACTCCAAGAAATAACATTCTTCTTAATTTGACATGATTCCTGGAACTCAGCCATTACACTGGGCGCTGTGGTAGCGCTTTATCTAAAAATTTAGATAAATAAGTCATTTTTTACTGTGGGATCCATCCTAGCCGTTAGCACGCGCTGAAGAAATAGAGACAGTTTCAAAAACTACATATCATTGACTTTCTAACTGTATCAGTCGGTTTGAGTTACAACAGTTGCGTCACATATTCGTACCAACATGTATTTAGCGATATTTTTCTGATATTAATAGGTTGCATCGCTTTTAACAGTGAAACGAGTGACTGTGGGACTTAATTGAACTGATTTTGGACTTTGACCTTATAAATGTGATAAATGAGACAATTGGACTCCAAGAAATAACATTCTTCTTAATTTGACATGATTGCTGGAAGTCAGCAATTACACTGGGCGCTGAAGAAGCGCTTTATTTAAAAATTTAGATAAATAAGTCATTTTTTTACCGTGGGACCAATCCTAGCCGTTAGCGCGCGCTGAAGAAATAGAGACAGTTTCAAAAACTACATTTCATTGACTTTCTAACAGTATCAGTCGGTTTGAGTTACAACGGTTGGGTCACATATTCGTACCAACATGTATTTAGCGATATTGTTCTGATATTACTAGGTTGCATCGCTTTTAACAGTGAAACGATTGACTGTGGGACTTAATGGAACAGACTTTGGACTTTCACCTTATAAATGTGATAAATGAGACAATAGAACTCCAAGAAATAACATTCTTCTTAATTTGACATGATTGCTGGAAGTCAGCAATTACACTGGGCGCTGAAGAAGCGCTTTATTTAACAATTTAGATAAAGAAGTCATTTTTTTACCGTAGGACCAATCCTAGCCGTTAGCGCGCGCTGAAGAAATAGAGACAGTTTCAAAAACTACATTTCATTGACTTTCTAACGGTATCAGTCGGTTCGAGTTACAACGGTTGGGTCACATATTCGTACCAACATGTATTTAGCGATATTTTTCTGATATTACTAGGTTGCATCGCTTTTAACAGTGAAACGATTGACTGTGGGACTTAATTGAACAGATTTTGGACTTTCACCTTATAAATGTGATAAATCAGACAATTGGACTACAAGAAATAACATTATTCTTAATTTGAGATGATTGCTAGAACTCAGCAATTACACTGGGCGCTGTGGTAGCGCTTTATTTAAGAAATTAGATAAATAAGTCATTTTTTACTGTGGGACCAATCCTAGCTCTTAGCGCGCGCTGAAGAAATAGAGACAGTTTCAAAAACTACATTTAATTGACTTTCTAACGGTATCAGTCGGTTTGAGTTACAACGGTTGCGTCACATATTCGTACCAACATGTATTTAGCGATATTTTTCTGATATTACTAGGTTGCATCGCTTTTAACAGTGAAACGATTGACTGTGGGATATAATTGAACTGATTTTGGACTTTGACCTTATAAATGTGATAAATGAGACAATTGGATTCCAAGAAATAACATTCTTCTTAATTTGACATGATTCTGGAACTCAGTCGATTACACTGGGCGCTGTGGTAGCGCTTTATCTAAAAATGTAGATAAATAAGTCATTCTGTGGGACCAATCATAGCCGTTAGCACGCGCTGAAGAAATAGAGACAATTTCAAAAACTACATTTCATTGACTTTCTAACGGTATCAGTCGGTTTGAGTTACAACGGTTTCGTCACATATTCGTACCAACATGTATTTAACGATATTTTTCTGATATTACTAGGTTGCAATCGCTTTTAACAGTGAAACGATTTACTGTGGGATATAATTGGACTGATTTTGGACTTTGACCTTATAAATGTGATAAATGATACAATTGGACTCCAAGAAATAACATTATTCTTAATTTTGAGATGATTGCTAGAACTCAGCAATTACACTGGGCGCTGTTGGTAGCGCTTTATTTAAAAATTTATATAAATAAGTCATTTTTTACTGTGGGACCAATCCTAGCTGTTAGCGCGCGCTGAAGAAATAGAGAGAGTTACAAAAATACATTTCATTGTTTTTCTAACGGTATCAATCCGTTTGAGTTACAACGGTTGCGTCACATATTTGTACCAACATGTATTTAGCGATATTTTTCTGATATTACAAGGTTGCATCGCTTTTAACAGTGAATCGATTGACTGTGGGATTAATTGAACTGATTTTGCACTTTGACCTTATAAATGTGATAAATGAGACAATGGACTCCAAGAAATAACATTCTTCATAATTTGACATGATTCCTGGATCTCAGCCATTACACTGGACGCTGTGGTAGCGCTTTATCTAAAAATTTAGATAAATAAGTCATTTTTTACTGTGGGATCCATCCTAGCCGTTAGCACGCGCGGAAGAAATAGAGACAGTTTCAAAAACTACATATCATTGACTTTCTAACTGTATCAGTCGGTTTGAGTTACAACGGTTGCGTCACATATTCGTACCAACATGTATTTAGCGATATTTTTCTGATATTAATAGGTTGCATCGCTTTTAACAGTGAAACGAGTGACTGTGGGACTTAATTGAACTGATTTTGGACTTTGACCTTATAAATGTGATAAATGAGACAATTGGACTCCAAGAAATAACATTCTTCTTAATTTGACATGATTGCTGGAAGTCAGCAATTACACTGGGCGCTGAAGAAGCGCTTTATTTAAAAATTTAGATAAATAAGTCATTTTTTTACCGTGGGACCAATCCTAGCCGTTAGCGCGCGCTGAAGAAATAGAGACAGTTTCAAAAACTACATTTCATTGACTTTCTAACAGTATCAGTCGGTTTGAGTTACAACGGTTGGGTCACATATTCGTACCAACATGTATTTAGCAATATTGTTCTGATATTACTAGGTTGCATCGCTTTTAACAGTGAAACGATTGACTGTGGGACTTAATTGAACAGATTTTGGACTTTCACCTTATAAATGTGATAAATGAGACAATAGAACTCCAAGAAATAACATTCTTCTTAATTTGACATGATTGCCTGAAGTCAGCAATTACACTGGGCGCTGAAGAAGCGCTTTATTTAACAATTTAGATAAAGAAGTCATTTTTTTACCGTGGGACCAATCCTAGCCGTTAGCGCGCGCTGAAGAAATAGAGACAGTTTCAAAAACTACATTTCATTGACTTTCTAACGGTATCAGTCGGTTTGAGTTACAACGGTTGGGTCACATATTCGTACCAACATGTATTTAAGCGATATTTTTCTGATATTACTAGGTTGCATCGCTTTAACAGTGAAACGATTGACTGTGGGATATAATTGAACTGATTTTGGACTTTGACCTTATAAATGTGATAAATGAGACAATTGGACTCCAAGAAATAACATTCTTCTTAATTTGACATGATTCCTGGAACTCAGCGATTACACTGGGCGCTGTGGTAGCGCTTTATCTAAAAATTTAGATAAATAAGTCATTCTGTAGGACCAATCATAGCCGTTAGCACGCGCTGAAGAAATAGAGACAGTTTCAAAAAACTAAATTTCATTGACTTTCTAACAGTATCAGTCGGTTTGAGTTACAACGGTTGGTCACATATTCGTACCAACATGTATTTAGCAATATTGTTCTGATATTACTAGGTTGCATCGCTTTTAACAGTGAAACGATTGACTGTGGGACTTAATTGAACAGATTTTGGACTTTCACCTTATAAATGTGATAAATGAGACAATTAGAACTCCAAGAAATAACATTCTTCTTAATTTGACATGATTGCCTGAAGTCAGCAATTACACTGGGCGCTGAAGAAGCGCTTTATTTAACAATTTAGATAAAGAAGTCATTTTTTTACCGTGGGACCAATCCTAGCCGTTACGCGCGCTGAAGAAATAGAGACAGTTTCAAAAACTACATTCATTGACTTTCTAACGGTATCAGTCGGTTTGAGTTACAACGGTTGGTCACATATTCGTACCAACATGTATTTAGCAATATTGTTCTGATATTACTAGGTTGCATCGCTTTTAACAGTGAAACGATTGACTGTGGGATATAATTGAACTGATTTTGGACTTTGACCTTATAAATGTGATAAATGAGACAATTGGACTCCAAGAAATAACATTCTTCTTAATTTGACATGATTCCTGGAACTCAGCGATTACACTGGGCGCTGTGGTAGCGCTTTATCTAAAAATTTAGATAAATAAGTCATTCTGTGGGACCAATCATAGCCGTTAGCACGCGCTGAAGAAATAGAGACAATTTCAAAAACTACATTTCATTGACTTTCTAACGGTATCAGTCGGTTTGAGTTACAACGGTTTCGTCACATATTCGTACCAACATGTATTTAACGATAGTTTTCTGATATTACTAGGTTGCATCGCTTTTAACAGTGAAACGATTGACTGTGGGATATAATTGGACTGATTTTGGACTTTGACCTTGTAAATGTGATAAATGATACAATTGGACTCCAAGAAATAACGTTATTCTTAATTTGAGATGATTGCTAGAACTCAGCAATTACACTGGGCGCTGTGGTAGCGCTTTATTTAAAAATTTATATAAATAAGTCATTTTTTACTGTGGGACCAATCCTAGCTGTTAGCGCGCGCTGAAGAAATAGAGAGAGTTACAAAAATACATTTCAGTGATTTTCTAACGGTATCAATCCGTTTGAGTTACAACGGTTGCGTCACATATTTGTACCAACATGTATTTAGCGATATTTTTCTGATATTACTAGGTTGCATCGCTTTTAACAGTGAAACGATTGACTGTGGGACTTAATTGAACAGATTTTGGACTTTCACCTTATAAATGTGATAAATCAGACAATTGGACTACAAGAAATAACATTATTCTTAATTTGAGATGATTGCTAGAACTCAGCAATTACACTGGGCGCTGTGGTAGCGCTTTATTTAAAAAATTAGATAAATAAGTCATTTTTTACTGTGGGACCAATCCTAGCTCTTAGCGCGCGCTGAAGAAATAGAGACAGTTTCAAAAACTACATTTAATTGACTTTCTAACGGTATCAGTCGGTTTGAGTTACAACGGTTGCGTCACATATTCGTACCAACATGTATTTAGCGATATTTTTCTGATATTACTAGGTTGCATCGCTTTTAACAGTGAAACGATTGACTGTGGGATATAATTGAACTGATTTTGGACTTTGACCTTATAAATGTGATAAATGAGACAATTGGATTCCAAGAAATAACATTCTTCTTAATTTGACATGATTCCTGGAACTCAGCGATTACACTGGGCGCTGTGGTAGCGCTTTATCTAAAAATGTAGATAAATAAGTCATTCTGTGGGACCAATCATAGCCGTTAGCACGCGCTGAAGAAATAGAGACAATTTCAAAAACTACATTTCATTGACTTTCTAACGGTATCAGTCGGTTTGAGTTACAACGGTTTCGTCACATATTCGTACCAACATGTATTTAACGATATTTTTCTGATATTACTAGGTTGCATCGCTTTTAACAGTGAAACGATTTACTGTGGGATATAATTGGACTGATTTTGGACTTTGACCTTATAAATGTGATAAATGATACAATTGGACTCCAAGAAATAACATTATTCTTAATTTGAGATGATTGCTAGAACTCAGCAATTACACTGGGCGCTGTGGTAGCGCTTTATTTAAAAATTTATATAAATAAGTCATTTTTTACTGTGGGACCAATCCTAGCTGTTAGCGCGCGCTGAAGAAATAGAGAGAGTTACAAAAATACATTTCATTGTTTTTCTAACGGTATCAATCCGTTTGAGTTACAACGGTTGCGTCACATATTTGTACCAACATGTATTTAGCGATATTTTTCTGATATTACAAGGTTGCATCGCTTTTAACAGTGAATCGATTGACTGTGGGATATAATTGAACTGATTTTGCACTTTGACCTTATAAATGTGATAAATGAGACAATTGGACTCCAAGAAATAACATTCTTCATAATTTGACATGATTCCTGGAACTCAGCCATTACACTGGACGCTGTGGTAGCGCTTTATCTAAAAATTTAGATAAATAAGTCATTTTTTACTGTGGGATCCATCCTAGCCGTTAGCACGCGCGGAAGAAATAGAGACAGTTTCAAAAACTACATATCATTGACTTTCTAACTGTATCAGTCGGTTTGAGTTACAACGGTTGCGTCACATATTCGTACCAACATGTATTTAGCGATATTTTTCTGATATTAATAGGTTGCATCGCTTTTAACAGTGAAACGAGTGACTGTGGGACTTAATTGAACTGATTTTGGACTTTGACCTTATAAATGTGATAAATGAGACAATTGGACTCCAAGAAATAACATTCTTCTTAATTTGACATGATTGCTGGAAGTCAGCAATTACACTGGGCGCTGAAGAAGCGCTTTATTTAAAAATTTAGATAAATAAGTCATTTTTACCGTGGGACCAATCCTAGCCGTTAGCGCGCGCTGAAGAAATAGAGACAGTTTCAAAAACTACATTTCATTGACTTCTAACAGTATCAGTCGGTTTGAGTTACAACGGTTGGGTCACATATTCGTACCAACATGTATTTAGCAATATTGTTCTGATATTACTAGGTTGCATCGCTTTTAACAGTGAAACGATTGACTGTGGACTTAATTGAACAGATTTTGGACTTTCACCTTATAAATGTGATAAATGAGACAATAGAACTCCAAGAAATAACATTCTTCTTAATTTGACATGATTGCCTGAAGTCAGCAATTACACTGGGCGCTGAAGGAAGCGCTTTATTTAACAATTTAGATAAAGAAGTCATTTTTACCGTGGGACCAATCCTAGCCGTTAGCGCGCGCTGAAGAAATAGAGACAGTTTCAAAAACTACATTTCATTGACTTCTAACGGTATCAGTCGGTTTGAGTTACAACGGTTGGGTCACATATTCGTACCAACATGTATTTAGCGATATTTTCTGATATTACTAGGTTGCATCGCTTTTAACAGTGAAACGATTGACTGTGGGATATAATTGAACTGATTTTGGACTTTGACCTTATAAATGTGATAAATGAGACAATTGGACTCCAAGAAATAACATTCTTCTTAATTTGACATGATTCCTGGAACTCAGCGATTACACTGGGCGCTGTGGTAGCGCTTTATTTAAAAATTTAGATAAATAAGTCATTTTTTACTGTGGGACCAATCCTAGCCGTTAGCGCGCGCTGAAGAAATAGAGACAGTTTCAAAAACTACATTTCATTGACTTTCTAACGGTATCAGTCCGTTTGAGTTACAACGGTTGCGTCACATATTCGTACCAACATGTATTTAGCGATATTTTTCTGATATTACTAGGTTGCATCGCTTTTAACAGTGAAACGATTGACTGTGGGACTTAATTGAACTGATTTTGGACTTTGACCTTATAAATGTGATAAATGAGACAATTGGACTCCAAGAAATAACATTCTTCTTAATTTGACATGATTGCTGGAACTCAGCATTACACTGGGCGCTGTGGTAGCGCTTTATTTAAAAATTTAGATAAATAAGTCATTTTTTACTGTGGGACCAATCCTAGCCGTTAGCGCGCGCTGAAGAAATAGAGACAGTTTCAAAAACTACATTTCATTGACTTTCTAACGGTATCAGTCGGTTTGAGTTACAACGGTTGGGTCACATATTCGTACCAACATGTATTTAGCCATATTTTCTGATATTACTAGGTTGCATCGCTTTAACAGTGAAACGATTGACTGTGGGATATAATTGAACTGATTTTGGACTTTGACCTTATAAATGTGATAATGAGACAATTGGAACTCCAAGAAATAACATTCTTCTTAATTTGACATGATTCCTGGAACTCAGCGATTACACTGGGCGCTGTGTGGTAGCGCTTTATCTAAAAATTTAATAAATAAGTCATTTACTGTGGGACCAATCCTAGCTGTTAGCGCGCGCTGAAGAAATAGAGACAGTTTCAAAAACTACATTTCATTGACTTTCTAACGGTATCAGTCGGTTTGAGTTACAACGGTTTCGTCACATATTCGTACCAACATGTATTTAACGATAGTTTTCTGATATTACTAGGTTGCATCGCTTTTAACAGTGAAACGATTGACTGTGGGATATAATTGGACTGATTTTGGACTTTGACCTTGTAAATGTGATAAATGATACAATTGGACTCCAAGAAATGACATTATTCTTAATTTGAGATGATTGCTAGAACTCAGCAATTACACTGGGCGCTGTGGTAGCGCTTTATTTAAAAATTTATATAAATAAGTCATTTTTTACTGTGGGACCAATCCTAGCTGTTAGCGCGCGCTGAAGAAATAGAGAGAGTTACAAAAATACATTTCAGTGATTTTCTAACGGTATCAATCCGTTTGAGTTACAACGGTTGCGTCACATATTTGTACCAACATGTATTTAGAGATATTTTTCTGATATTACAAGGTTGCATCGCTTTTAACAGTGAAACGATTGACTGTGGGACTTATTTGAACTGATTTCGGTCTTTGACCTTATAAATGTGATAAATGAGACAATTGAACTCCAAGAAATAACATTCTTCTTAATTTGACAAATTGCTGGAACTCAGCGATTACACTGGGCGCTGTGGTAGCGCTTTATCTAAAAATTTAGATAAATAAGTCATTTTTTACTGTGGGATCAATCCTAGCCGTTAGCGCGCGCTGAAGAAATAGAGACAGTTTCAAAAACTACATTTCATTGACTTTCTAACGGTATCAGTCGGTTTGAGTTACAACGGTTGCGTCACATATTCGTACCAACATGTATTTAGCGATATTTTCTGATATTACTAGGTTGCATCGCTTTTAACAGTGAAACGATTGACTGTGGGATATAATTGAACTGATTTTGGACTTTGACCTTATAAATGTGATAAATGAGACAATTGGATTCCAAGAAATAACATTATTCTTAATTTGAGATGATTGCTAGAACTCAGCATTATACTGGGCGCTGTGGTAGCGCTTTATTTAAAAATTTATATAAATAAGTCATTTTTACTGTGGATCAATCCTAGCTGTTAGCGCGCGCTGAGAAATAGAGACAGTTTCAAAAAACTACATTTCATTGACTTTCTAACGTATCAATCGGTTTGAAGTTACAACGGTTGCGTCACATATTCGTACCAACATGTATTTGGCGATATTTTTCTGATATCACAAGGCTTGCATCGCTTTTAACAGTGAAACGATTGACTGTGGGATATTAATTGGAACTGATTTTGGACTTTGACCTTATAAATGTGATAAATGAGACAATTGGACTCCAAGAAATAACATTCTTCTTAATTTGGAATGATTCCTGGAACTCAGCGATTACACTGGGCGCTGTGGTAGCGCTTTATCTTAAAAATTTATATAAATAAGTCATTTCTGTGGGACCAATCATAGCCGTTAGCACGCGCTGAAGAAATAGAGACAAGTTTCAAAAACTACATTTCATTGACTTTCTAACGGTATCAGTCGGTTTGAGTTACAACGGTTTCGTCGCATATTCGTACCGACATGTATTAAACGATATTTTTTCTGATTTTACTAGGTTGCATCGCTTTTAAACAGTGAAACGATTGACTGTGGGACTATAATTGGACTGATTTTGGACTTTGACCTTATAAATGTGATAAATGAGACAATTGGACTCCAAGAAATAACATTTTTCTTAATTGACATGATTCCTGGAACTCAGCGATTACACTGGGCGCTGTGGTAGCGCTTTATCTAAAATTTAGATAAATAAGTCATTTTTTACTGTGGGACTAATCTAGCCGTTAGCACGCGGCTGAAGAAATAGAGACAATTTCAAAAACTACATTTCATTGACTTTCTAACGGTATCAGTCGGTTTGAGTTACAACGGTTGCGTCACATATTTCGTACCAACATGTATTTTAGCGATATTTTTGTGATATTACTAGGTTGCATCGCTTTTAACAGTGAAACGATTGACTGGTGGGGATTTAATTGGACTGATTTTGGACTTTGACCTTATAAATGTGATAAATGAGACAATTGGACTCCAAGAAATAACATTATTCTTAATTTGACGATGATTGCTGGAACTCAGCAATTTCACTGGGCGCTGTGGTAGCGCTTTATTTAAAAATTTAGATAAATAAGTCATTTTTTACTGTGGGACCAATCCTAGCTGTTAGCGCGCGCTGAAGAAATAGAGACAGTTTGAAAAACTACATTTCATTGACTTTCTAACGGTATCAGTCCGGTTTGAGTTACAAAGGTTGCGTCACATATTTGTACCAACATGTATTTTAGCGATATTTTTCTGATTTTACTAGGTTGCATCGCTTTTAACAGTGAAACGATTGACTGTGGGACTTAATTGAACTGATTTTGGACTTTGACCTTATAAATGTGATAAATGAGACAATTGGACTCCAAGAAATAACATTTTTCTTAATTTGACGATGATTCCTGGAACTCAGCGATTCACTGGGCGCTGTGGTAGCGCTCTATCTAAAAATTTTAGATAAATTAAGTCATTTTTTACTGTGGGACTAATCATAGCCGTTAGCAGCGCGCTTGAAGAAATAGAGACAATTTCAAAAACTACATTTCATTGACTTTCTAACGGTATCAGTCCGTTTGAGTTACAAAGGTTGCGTCACATATTCGTACCAACATGTATTTAGCTATATTTTTCTGATTTGACTAGGTTGCATCGCTTTTAACAGTGAAACGATTGACTGTGGGACTTAATTGAACTGATTTTGGACTTTGATCTTATAAATGTGATAAATGAGACAATTGGACTCCAAGAAGTAACATTCATCTTAATTTGACATGATTCCTGGAACTCAGCGATTACACTGGGCGCTGTGGTAGCGCTTTATCTAAAAATTTAGATAAATAAGTCATTTTTTACTGTGGGACCAATCCAAGCCGTTAGCCGCGCGCTGAAGAAATAGAGACAATATCAAAACTACATTTTATTGACTTTCTAACGGTATCAGTCCGTTTGAGTTACAACGTTGCGTCACATATTCGTACCAACATGTATTTAGCGATATTTCTCCGATATTACTAGGTTGCATCGCTTTTAAAAGTGAAACGATTGACCGTGGGAACTAATTGAACTGGTTTTGGACTTTTACATGATAATGTGAGAAAATTAGACAATTGGACTCCAAGAATGGTATGAATGCTGGAACTCCGCAGTTACACTGGACGCTCTGTTAGCTCTTTGTTTAAATATTTAGTTCGATAAGTCATTTTTTACAGTGGTACCAATCCAAGCCGTTAGCGTGCGCTGAAGAAATAGAGACAGTTTTTAAAACTACATTTCATTGACTTTCAAACGGTATCAGTCCGTTTGAGTTACAACGGTTGTGTCACATATTTGTCCCAACGTGTATTTAGCGATATTTTTCCGATATTACTATGTTGCATTGCTTTTAAAAGTGAAACGATTGACCGTGGGACCTAATTGAACTAATTTTAAACTTTAACCTTGTAAATGTCATAAATGAGACAATTGGACTCCGAAAATTAACATTCTTCTAAATTTGGCTTGAATACTGGAACTCCGCAGTTACACTGGACGCTCTGTTAGCTCTTTATTTTAATATCTAGATCTATAAGACATTTTTTACAGTGGGACCAATCCAAGCCGTTAGCGCGCTGAGGAAATAGAGACAGTTTCTAAAACTACATTTCATTGATTTTCTGACGGTATCAGTCCGTTTAAGTTACAACGGTTGCGTCACATATTCGTACCAACATGTATTTAGCGATATTTTTTCGATATTACTAGGTTGAATTGCTTTTAAAAGCGGAACTATTGACCGTAGGACCTAATTGAACTGATTTTGGACTTTGACCTTATAAATGTGATAAATGAGACAAATGGACTCCAAGAATTAACATTCTTCTCACTTTGGTATGACTGCTGGAACGTCGCAGTTACACTGGACGCTCTGTTAGCTCTTTATTTAAATATTTAGTTCGAAAAGTCATTTTTTACAGTGGGGCCAGTCCAAGCCGTTAACGCGCGCTGAAGAAATAGAGACAGTTTCAAAAACTACATTTCATTGACTTTCTAACGGTATCAGTCCGTTTGAGTTACAACGGTTGCGTCACACATTCGTACCAACATGTATTTAGAGATATTTTTCCGATATTACTCGGTTTGCATCGCTATTAAAAGCGGAACTATTGACCGTGGGACCTAATTGAACTGATTTTGGACTTTGACCTTATAAATATGATAAATGAGACAATTGGACTCCAAGAATTAACATTCTTCTTACTTTGACATGAATGCTGGAACTCCGCAGTTACACTGGACGCTCTGTTAGTTCTTTATTTAAATATTTAGTTAGATAAGTCATTTTTTATAGTGGGACCAATCAAACCCGTTAGCGCGCGCTGAAGAAATAGAGACAGTTTCAAAAACTACATTTCATTGAATTTTTAACGATGTCGGTCCGCTTAAGTTACAACGGTTGCGTCACATATTCGTACCAACATGTATTTAGCGATATTTTTCCGATATCACTAGGTTGCATTGTTTTTAAAAGAGGAACTATTGACCGTGGGACCTAATTGAACTGATTATGGACTTTGACCTTATAAATGTGAAAAATGATACAATTGAACTCCAAGAATTAACATTCTTCTTACTTTGGCATGAATGCTGGAACTCTTTTCTTTTTCTTTTATTTTCAATTTATTTAAAGTCGATTATTCATATATTTACAATAGTTTCCAAAAAAAAAAAAGTAATTAAGAAAACTAATCTAAATCGACTAAATTTTTTATGGTTATTATTAAATAAAATCATTTTTTTTATATATATAAGCAATAATAACAACAAAGTTCTATAAAGGGACCTTACATTCATCACAGTTACATTTAGATCCGTCCCGCATTTTTACCATGCTTTTAAAAACTTTAAGGTTGTCACATCGTTTCAAATGTGATGGTAAGTTATTCCAAATCTTTGGTCCCAGGGCTGATAAGCTATTAGCTCAAAAGTCGCGGTCCTTTTCCTTGAGAATACCAAATTATTTGTATTTTGTTCTCTGACTGTCCTACCGTTATCATTTAAACAAAATATATCTTTCATAAAAAGAGGGCTGCTGTTATTTATAGTTTTTAAAGATTTCTATACACAATGACCGTAAGCGATTTACATTCATGTGACTCTTGCTGGAATCTTTAAGTAAATTTTCGTATATACTTACCGTATCATTAGACAGAAATTTTATGCTCGTTTTTGTATCATTTCGACTTTAGATAAAGATTTAGAAGAAGAAAAATGCCATATAAGGGAACAATAATTGAAATTTGCGTAGATAAAACTTTGAACTAAAATATATTGTGCTTGAAAGGATAAGAAACTTCTAAATCGAAATAAGGCATTTAGTTGGGCTGATGCTTTTCGACACAAATCACTAACGTGTCTGTCAAAATTTAATTTATTGTCTATAGTCAAACCTAATAATTTCACGTTATTTTCACTTTCAATAATGATAAATAAATATCTGCCTTATTCTTTGTCAGAATTATCGAGTGAAACTTTTCAGGGTTTGCAATCATTTTATTATCTTTTAACCAGGAGAGGGCAGTTTTAGCTTCGTTTTCTAAAGTATTTATCAAATTAGGAATAGAATTTGAGAAGTTGGATGTTGTGTTATCATCAGCATAATTATATAGCTTATTTTTTTCTATAAAAAGAAACAAATCATTTATAAATATATTGAATATGATAGGTCCCAAAATAGAACCTTGTGGTACACCAGATAAGATAATTTGAAATAGACTATAGATCCCATTTATTCGAGTGGCTTGTTCTCTATCAGTAAATAGAATGAATTGAAGAGACTTATTGTCAAATCCATAAGCAGCTAATTTAGCAATTAGTAAGTCATGTGGTACACAGTCAAAAGCTTTTGAAAGATCCATCAAGATCGCACCCACCACATAATTCTTATCAAGTTTACTCTTCCATTCCTCTATCAAGCGAATTAGTACTTGTTGGGTACTATAGCATTTCCTATAGGCGGAGAGAAAGTTCGACAATTTTGATTCCAATATAAGCGGTTATTTGTTCTTTCATAACCCTTTCGTCAAATTTGGAAAAAACATTTAAAACACTGACAGGCATGTAGTTTGATATTTTAGTTTATCTTTTCCTCCCTTATCCAATGGCGTTACAGCAGCTCGCTTAGCTTTGCTTGGAAATTTGTTTGAAACTATGCTACTATTTACAGCATCTGTTAGTGGCGTTATTAGGTGCCTTTTTGCTAATTTTGTCAGCTTTGATGGTATTGTATTTTCACCTGTTGATTCTTTGGTGTTTAAATCATTAAAAAGTGTATAAATTGTATTTTCATCGACTTATTGGAATGTAAAGTTCTCAGTGTTGTTAGAATCATTGATTTCCTTCATTTTAATGATACTAGGATGATTTTCAAAACTATCAACAATTTCTTCAATCATTTTTGACTTATCATTTACATTCTTATAATTTATAGATTTTGGTTTTATGCCACTAGAATTTTCTAAAATATTGATGTAGTCGTTGAAAAGTTTGGTTAGCTGTTTTTTATCAGTAACTAAACTTTCATTTTGAACGATCGCTATATCTCCTTTGCTTATTCCACTTTTATTTGATATTAAGGGTTTAACAGTTTCCCAAAATGTTTTTTTGGAAATAAAACCTGATTCTGTTACCTTTTGAAATGGTTTCTGATAGCCTTTTTGCGTAAATTTACACACTTGTTTCTCTGTTTCTTGTTCGTGATTTTGTTTTCAGAAGTAGGATTTTTATTGTATTTATTTTTGAACCCAGACCTTGTATATATTGCCTTTTTTAACTCTTTTGTCATAAATGGTGCCTCGTTTCCACGTAAAGTTTTTTGCTTCCGTGGGGCATGTTTTTCTATGATAGATGTGAAAACATTGATGAGGTTTTCATAATTCTGTTCAGGATCTTTACTATTACAAATAAAATTTGCGTTCTCAACATCACGTAAAAAGTTGGCTTCATTAAAAAATTTTGTAACTTCTGTATACAATTTTTTTTTCTTGGATGCTAAGCGTGCTAAATGAGATTTTAAAAATGTTGTTACCGTTTGGTGATGATCACTTAATCCTGTTTCACATGTTAGTGTGTGTTAAAAACATCTGGGTCTATTTGTAAGAATGACATCTATAGCTGTTCCGTTAGGACTAGCAAAATAATTTTTGTTTTTGACAAGATTTTCAAGACTAAAAATATCACAGAAATTATTTAAGGTTTCGAAACCAGAATCGTTCGAGTTATGGCAATCGATATGTATATCACCCATAATTATTATGTTTTCGACTTTAGAAAGAGCTTTATTCAAAACTATCTCTAATTCCTCCAAAAAGTTGTTTAAGTTTGAATAATAAGGTGGTCTATAAATACTGATAACTGTCTTATAAGGTTAAAGTCCAAAATCAGTTCAATTAGGTCCCACGGTCGATCGTTTCACTGTTAAAAGCAATGCAACCTAGTAATATTGGAAAAATATCGCTAAATACATGTTGGTACGAAAATGTGACGCAACCGTTGTAACTCAAACGGACTGATACCGTTAGAAAATCAATGAAATGTAGTTTTAGAAGCTGTCTCTATTCCTTCAGCGCACGCTAACGGCTTGGATTGGTCCCACTGTAAAAAATGACTTATCGAACTAAATATTTAAATAAAGAGCTAACAGAGCGTCCAGTATAACTGCGGAGTTCCAGCAGTCATACCAAAGTGAGAAGAATGTTAATTATTGGAGTCAATTTGTCACATTTATCAGATTTATAAAGTCAAGGTCCAAAATCAATTCAATTAGGTCCCAAGGTCAATCGTTTCACTGTTAAAAGCGATGCAACCTAGTAAAATCGGAAAAAATCGCTAAATACATGTTGGTACGAATATGTGACACAACTGTTGTAACTCAAACGGACTGATACCGTTAGAAAGTCAATGAAATATAGTTTTTGAAACTGTCTCTATTTCTTCAGCGCACGCTAACGGCTTGGATTGGTCCCACCGTAAAACATGACTTATTGATCTAAATATTTAAATAAAGAGCTAACAGGGCGTCCAGTGTAACTGCGGAGTTCCAGCATTCATGCCAAAGTAAGAAGAATGTTAATTCTTGGAGTCCAATTGTCTCATTTATCACATTTATAAGGTCAAAGTCCAAAATCAGTTCAATTAGGTCCCACGGTCAATCGTTTCAGTTTTAAAAGTGATGCAAGCCGTAATATCGGACAAATATTGCTAAATACATGTTGGTACGAATATGTGACGCAACCGTTGTAACTCAAACAGACTGATACCTTTAGAAAATCAAAGAAATGTAGTTTTAGAAACTGTCTCTACTTCCTCAGCCCGCGCTAACGACTTGGATTGGTACAAATGTAAAAAATGACTTATTGATCTAGATATTAAAATAAAGAGCTAACAGAGCGTCCAGTGTAACTGCGGAGTTCCAGCATTCATGCCAAATTAAGAAGAATGTTAATTCTCGGAGTCCAATCAACTCATTTATCACATTTATAAGGTTAAAGTCCAAAATTAGTTCAATTAGGTCGCACGGTCAATCGTTTCACTTCCAAAAGCAATGCAACCTATAATATCGGAAAAATATCGCTAAATACATGTTGGTACGAAAATGTGACGCAACCGTTGTAACTCAAACGGACTGATACCGTTAGAAAATCAATGAAATGTAGTTTTAGAAACTGTCTCTATTTCCACAGCGCGCGCTAACGGCTTGATTGGTCCCACTGAAAAAAATGACTTATTGATCTAGATATTAAAATAAAGAGCTAACAGAGCATCCAGTGTAACTGCGGAGTTCCAGCAGTCATACCAAAGTGAAAAGAATGTTAGTTCTTGGAGTCCATTTGTCTCATTTATAAGGTCAAAGTCCAAAATCAGTTCAATTAGGTCCCATGGTCGATCGTTTCACTGTTAAAAGCGATGCAACCTGGTAATATCGGAAAAATATCGCTCAATACATGTTGGTACGAATATGTGACGCAACTGTTGCAACTTAAACGGACTGATACCCTTAGAAAGTCAATGAAATGTAATTTTATAAACTGTCTCTATTTCTTCGGCGCGCGCTAACGGCTTGGATTGGTCCCACTGTAAAAAATGACTTATCGAACTAAATATTTAAATAAAGAGCTAACAGAGCGTCCACTGTAACTGCGGAGTTCCAGCAGTCATACCAAAGTGAGAAGAATGTTAATTCTTGGAGTCCATTTGTCTCATTTATCACATATATAAGGTCAAAGTCCAAAATCAGTTCAGTTAGGTCCCACAGTCGATCGTTTCTCTGTTAAGAGCAATGCAACCTAGTAATATCGGAAAAATATCGCTAAATACATGTTGGTACGAATATGTGACACAACCGTTGTAACTTAAACGGACCGATACCGTTAGAAAGTCAATGAAATGTAGTTTTTGAAACTATCTCTATTTCTTCAGCGCGCGCTAACGGGTTGGATTGGTCCCACTGTAAAAAATGACTTATCGAACTAAATATTTAAATAAAGACCTAACAGAGCGTCCAGTGTAACTGCGGAGTTCCAGTACTCCTGCCAAAATAAGAAGAATGTTAATTCTTGGAATCCAATTGTCTCATTTATCACATTTATAAGGTCAAAGTCCAAAATCAGTTCAATTAGGTCAGAGATAGGAAAATGTTACTTCGGGCACAGTCGCGAACGCCCACGCATACGCACAGGGAACTTCCCTAAATCAACGCATGCGCAGTACACCTTGGATTACGGGACCCAACACTGAGCTTAACCCCGATGACAAGAGCTTCAGCGACTTGCAGTGGATGCAAAGCTTGCCGAGGCAGGCCTTACTCATTTGCCGTATGATAGGGGAAATTCCCTGGAAATAGGACCTGTGCTAGTTTAACATAATAATCTTATAATAAAAGAAATGAATTCATACACCGTGAAACAACTACACGCTATCGCAAAAACCCGTGGACTTAGGAGGTACTAAAGACTGAACAAGACTGAATTGGTTACCTTGTTGGAGGAGGTACTGCAGACCCCGCCCACGAGGGCCGGACAACAAGTCCCGGTAATGCCAGTCGCTATACAACCCAGAACTATAACACCGGAGGGCATGGATCTCTTTGAAAAACAAGAGATGGCGAAGGACCGTCCTATTGGAGGTAAAACCGGGGAGTTGCATAGCTGGGTATTGCCCCCATCTGAGATGGACGTCTGCGAGAAACGGGAGCTGTCGAAAAATCGTTCGATAGTGAAAACCAAGATGCGGAGATGGTATAATGGCTAGTGAATGCAGTTCCAAAGCCTATAAAGGAGGGGGTCAAGAGGACCTATGCAGCTTTTAAACGTGGGGTGATGGGGCTATATAATGGGGGCAGCCGGCGCGAAACCTACACTGCATGACGAGGTTGAAAAAGAGGCCGAGGAAGACTACCTGGAAGACATCCAAAATCTCTACAATCAGCCGGAGCAAGACTACACACACCAGGAACATAAACATGCTCACCATAGGACCTTCCGAAGTTTCCGCATCCCCGGCATGGAAGGGGCCGACGTTGACGGATATATAGGGATTGTGCGACCAAATGTGAAAACCTTGGTTGAGAGGCAAGTAGAAGATATGGGGTCAGCGAAGGTACGGGCTGTCACTATGGATCATGTGGAAGAAGCCCACCATAGAGGGGGTCAACGATGGGGAGTACATCGAGGTGAAGAAGGTCTTCAATAGTAACATGGCCTCGGTCTTCCAAGGTAGCGACGTAGATGACGTGCTGGATACGATTTTTGCCCATATCAAGACACATGTGGAGAATCCGGCACTACCCCGAAGTGGCTTCACGATCTCGAAAATCCTATACCTTGACGTAGACTTTCACAAATTGAGGCTAACGAGGGGCTCTTCATACATTGAACAACCCAAATGGATAGCCTCTAAAAAGGCTGTAATTAACCCGGTGAATGAGGACGAGGAGTGCTTCAAGTGGACCGTTATTGCATCCCTGCATCATGAGGAGATAGGGAAGAATCCGAATCGAATATCTCAGATGAGACCCTACGTAGGCCTCTACAACTGGGAGGGTATAGAGTTCCCCACAAGCACCAAGAGCATCTACAAGTTCGAGAAGAATAACAAGGAGATTGCGGTGAACGTCATGTACGTGACGGGAAAGAAGATCAACATCCTGCGGCGATCAACGCATAACGGGCGTGGCAAGCAAGTGAATCTACTGCTCCTTACCGATGACAAGAAGAATCACTATACAGCCGTCAAAAGCCTATCACGGCTCCTAGGCAAGGAGACCTCGAAAAATAGGAATCCAATGCACTTCTGCCTGAACTGCCTCCAAGGCTTTCCAACAGCCGAATCGAGAGACAAGCACCACCGCTACTGCACTGATCACGAGGCAGTCAAGATCACGATGCCAACAGAGGCCGAAAAATGGCTCTACTACAGCTGTTAGCTGTTAGCGCACGCTGAAGAAATAGAGAGAGTTACAAAAATACATTTCATTGATTTTCTAACGGTATCAATCCGTTTGAGTTACAACGATTGCGTCACATATTTGTACCAACATGTATTTAGCGACATTTTTCTGATATTACAAGATTGCATCGCTTTTAACAGTGAAACGATTGACTGTGGGACTTATTTGAACTGATTTCGGACTTTGACCTTATAAATGTGATAAATGAGACAATTGAACTCCAAGAAATAACATTCTTCTTAATTTGACAAGATTGCTGGAACTCAGCGATTACACTGGGCGCTGTGGTAGCGCTTTATCTAAAAATTTAGATAAATAAGTCATTTTTTACTGTGGGATCAATCCTAGTGGTTAGCGCGCGCTGAAGAAATAGAGACAGTTTCAAAAACTACATTTCATTGACTTTCTAACGGTATCAGTCGGTTTGAGTTACAACGGTTGCGTCACATATTCGTACCAACATGTATTTAGCGATATTTTTCTGATTTTACTAGGTTGCATCGCTTTTAACAGTGAAACGATTGACTGTGGGACTTAATTGAAATGATTTTGGACTTTGACCTTATAAATGTGGTAAATGAGACAATTGAACTCCAAGAAATAACATTCTTCTTAATTTGACATGATTCCTGGAACTCAGCGATTACACTGGGCGCTGTGGTAGCGCTTTATCTAAAAATTTAGATAAATAAGTCATTCTGTGGGACCAATCATAGCCGTTAGCACGCGCTGAAGAAATAGAGACAATTTCAAAAACTACATTTCATTGACTTTCTAACGGTATCAGTCGGTTTGAGTTACAACGGTTGCGTCACATATTCGTACCAACATGTATTTAGCGATATTTTTCTGATATTACTAAGTTGCATCGCTTTTAACAGTGAAACGATTGACTGTGGGATATAATTGAACTGATTTTGGACTTTGACCTTATAAATGTGATAAATGAGACAATTGGACTCCAAGAAATAACATTATTCTTAATTTGAGATGATTGCTAGAACTCAACAATTATACTGGGCGCTGTGGTAGCGCTTTATCTAAAAATTTAGATAAATAAGTCATTTTTTACTGTGGGATCAATCCTAGTGGTTAGCGCGCGCTGAAGAAATAGAGACAGTTTCAAAAACTACATTTCATTGACTTTCTAACGGTATCAGTCGGTTTGAGTTACAACGGTTGCGTCACATATTCGTACCAACATGTATTTAGCGATATTTTTCTGATTTTACTAGGTTGCATCGCTTTTAACAGTGAAACGATTGATGTGGGACTTAATTGAAATGATTTGGACTTTGACCTTATAAATGTGGTAAATGAGACAATTGAACTCCAAGAAATAACATTCTTCTTAATTTGACATGATTCCTGGAACTCAGCGATTACACTGGGCGCTGTGGTAGCGCTTTATCTAAAAATTTAGATAAATAAGTCATTCTGTGGGACCAATCATAGCCGTTAGCACGCGCTGAAGAAATAGAGACAATTTCAAAAACTACATTTCATTGACTTTCTAACGGTATCAGTCGGTTTGAGTTACAACGGTTGCGTCACATATTCGTACCAACATGTATTTAGCGATATTTTTCTGATATTACTAAGTTGCATCGCTTTTAACAGTGAAACGATTGACTGTGGGATATAATTGAACTGATTTTGGACTTTGACCTTATAAATGTGATAAATGAGACAATTGGACTCCAAGAAATAACATTATTCTTAATTTGAGATGATTGCTAGAACTCAACAATTATACTGGGCGTTGTGGTAGCGCTTTATTTAAAAATTTATATAAATAAGTCATTTTTTACTGTGGGACCAATCCTTGCTGTTAGCGCGCGCTGAAGAAATAGAGAGAGTTTCAAAAATACATTTCATTGATTTTCTAACGGTATCAATCCGTTTGAGTTACAACGGTTGCGTCACATATTTGTACCAACATGTATTTGGCGATATTTTTCTGATATCACAAGGTTGCATCGCTTTTAACAGTGAAACGATTGACTGTGGGACTTATTTGAACTGATTTCGGACTTTGACCTTATAAATGTGATAAATGACACAATTGAACACCAAGAAATAACATTCTTCTTAATTTGACATGATTGCTGGAAGTCAGCAATTACACTGGGCGCTGAAGAAGCGCTTTATTTAGAAATTTAGATAAAAAAGTCATTTTTTTACTGTGGGACCAATCCTAGCCGTTAGCGCGCGCTGAAGAAATAGATACAGTTTCAAAAACTACATTTCATTGACTTTCTAACGGTATCAGTCGGTTTGAGTTACAACGGTTGCGTCACATATTCGTACCAACATGTATTTAGCGATATTTTTCTGATATTACTAGGTTGCATCGCTTTTAACAGTGAAACGATTGACTGTGGGACTTAATTGAACACATTTTGGACTTTGACCTTATAAATGTGATAAATGAGACAATTGGACTCCAAGAATTAACATTCTTCTTAATTTGACATGATTGCTGGAACTCAGCGATTACACTGGGCGCTGTAGTAGCGCTTTATCTAAACATTTATATAAATAAGTCATTTTTTACTGTGGGACCAATCCTAGCTGTTAGTGCGCGCTGAAGAAATAGAGACAGTTTCAAAAACTACATTTCATTGACTTTCTAACGGTATCAGTCCGTTTGAGTTACAACGGTTGCGTCACATATTTGTACCAACATGTATTTAGCGATATTTTTCTGATTTTACTAGGTTGCATCGCTTTTGACAGTGAAACGATTGACTGTGGGACTTAATTGAACTGATTTTGGACTTTGACCTTATAAATGTGATAAATGAGACAATTGGACTCCAAGAAATAACATTTTTCTTAATTTGACATGATTCCTGGAACTCAGCGATTACACTGGGCGCTGTGGTAGCGCTTTATCTAAAAATTTAGATAAATAAGTCATTTTTTACTGTGGGACTAATCATAGCCGTTAGCACGCGCTGAAGAAATAGAGACAATTTCAAAAACTACATTTCATTGACTTTCTAACGGTATCAGTCGGTTTGAGTTACAACGGTTGCGTCACATATTCGTACCAACATGTATTTAGCGATATTTTTGTGATATTACTAGGTTGCATCGCTTTTAACAGTGAAACGATTGACTGTGGGATTTAATTGGACTGATTTTGGACTTTGACCTTATAAATGTGATAAATGAGACAATTGGACTCCAAGAAGTAACATTATTCTTAATTTGAGATGATTGCTGGAACTCAGCAATTTCACTGGGCGCTGTGGTAGCGCTTAATTTAAAAATTTAGATAAATAAGTCATTTTTTACTGTGGGACCAATCCTAGCTGTTAGCGCGCGCTGAAGAAATAGAGACAGTTTGAAAAACTACATTTCATTGACTTTCTAACGGTATCAGTCCGTTTGAGTTACAAAGGTTGCGTCACATATTCGTACCAACATGTATTTAGCTATATTTTTCTGATTTGACTAGGTTGCATCGCTTTTAACAGTGAAACGATTGACTGTGGGACTTAATTGAACTGATTTTGGACTTTGATCTTATAAATGTGATAAATGAGACAATTGGACTCCAAGAAGTAACATTCATCTTAATTTGACATGATTCCTGGAACTCAGCGATTACACTGGGCGCTGTGGTAGCGCTTTATCTAAAAATTTAGATAAATAAGTCATTTTTTACTGTGGGACCGATCCAAGCCGTTAGCGCGCGCTGAAGAAATAGAGACAATATCAAAAACTACATTTTATTGACTTTCTAACGGTATCAGTCCGTTTGAGTTACAACGTTTGCGTCACATATTCGTACCAACATGTATTTAGCGATATTTCTCCGATATTACTAGGTTGCATCGCTTTTAAAAGTGAAACGATTGACCGTGGGAACTAATTGAACTGGTTTTGGACTTTTACATGATAATTGATAAAAATTAGACAATTGGACTACAAGAATGGTATGAATGCTGGAACTCCGCAGTTACACTGGACGCTCTGTTAGCTCTTTGTTTAAATATTTAGTTCGATAAGTCATTTTTTACAGTGGTACCAATCCAAGCCGTTAGCGTGCGCTGAAGAAATAGAGACAGTTTTTAAAACTACATTTCATTGACTTTCAAACGGTATCAGTCCGTTTGAGTTACAACGGTTGTGTCACATATTTGTCCCAACGTGTATTTAGCGATATTTTTCCGATATTACTATGTTGCATTGCTTTTAAAAGTGAAACGATTGACCGTGGGACCTAATTGAACTAATTTTAAACTTTAACCTGGTAAATGTCATAAATGAGACAATTGGACTCCGAAAATTAACATTCTTCTAAATTTGGCTTGAATACTGGAACTCCGCAGTTACACTGGACGCTCTGTTAGCTCTTTATTTTAATATCTAGATCTATAAGACATTTTTTACAGTGGGACCAATCCAAGCCGTTAGCGCGCTGAGGAAATAGAGACAGTTTCTAAAACTACATTTCATTGATTTTCTAACGGTATCAGTCCGTTTAAGTTACAACGGTTGCGTCACATATTCGTACCAACATGTATTTAGCGATATTTTTTCGATATTACTAGGTTGAATTGCTTTTAAAAGCGGAACTATTGACCGTGGGACCTAATTGAACTGATTTTGGACTTTGACCTTATAAATGTGATAAATGAGACAAATGGACTCCAAGAATTAACATTCTTCTCACTTTGGTATGACTGCTGGAACGTCGCAGTTACACTGGACGCTCTGTTAGCTCTTTATTTAAATATTTAGTTCGAAAAGTCATTTTTTACAGTGGGGCCAGTCCAAGCCGTTAACGCGCGCTGAAGAAATAGAGACAGTTTCAAAAACTACATTTCATTGACTTTCTAACGGTATCAGTCCGTTTGAGTTACAACGGTTGCGTCACACATTCGTACCAACATGTATTTAGAGATATTTTTCCGATATTACTCGGTTGCATCGCTATTAAAAGCGGAACTATTGACCGTGGGACCTAATTGAACTGATTTTGGACTTTGACCTTATAAATATGATAAATGAGACAATTGGACTCCAAGAATTAACATTCTTCTTACTTTGACATGAATGCTGGAACTCCGCAGTTACACTGGACGCTCTGTTAGTTCTTTATTTAAATATTTAGTTAGATAAGTCATTTTTTATAGTGGGACCAATCAAACCCGTTAGCGCGCGCTGAAGAAATAGAGACAGTTTCAAAAACTACATTTCATTGAATTTTTAACGATGTCGGTCCGTTTAAGTTACAACGGTTGCGTCACATATTCGTACCAACATGTATTTAGCGATGTTTTTCCGATATCACTAGGTTGCATTGTTTTTAAAAGAGGAACTATTGACCGTGGGACCTAATTGAACTGATTTTGGACTTTGACCTTATAAATATGATAAATGAGACAATTGGACTCCAAGAATTAACATTCTTCTTACTTTGACATGAATGCTGGAACTCCGCAGTTACACTGGACGCTCTGTTAGTTCTTTATTTAAATATTTAGTTAGATAAGTCATTTTTTATAGTGGGACCAATCAAACCCGTTAGCGCGCGCTGAAGAAATAGAGACAGTTTCAAAAACTACATTTCATTGAATTTTTAACGATGTCGGTCCGTTTAAGTTACAACGGTTGCGTCACATATTTGTACCAACATGTATTTAGCGATATTTTTCCGATATCACTAGGTTGCATTGTTTTTAAAAGAGGAACTATTGACCGTGGGACCTAATTGAACTGATTATGGACTTTGACCTTATAAATGTGAAAAATGATACAATTGAACTCCAAGAATTAACATTCTTCTTACTTTGGCATGAATGCTGGAACTCTTTTCTTTTTCTTTTATTTTCAATTTATTTAAAGTCGATTATTCATATATTTACAATAGTTTCCAAAAAAAAAAAGTAATTAAGAAAACTAATCTAAATCGACTAAATTTTTTATGGTTATTATTAAATAAAATCATTTTTTTTATATATATAAGCAATAATAACAACAAAGTTCTATAAAGGGACCTTACATTCATCACAGTTACATTTAGATCCGTCCCGCATTTTTACCATGCTTTTAAAAACTTTAAGGTTGTCACATCGTTTCAAATGTGATGGTAGGTTATTCCAAATCTTTGGTCCCAGGGCTGATAAGCTATTAGTTCAAAAGTCGCGGTCCTTTTCCTTGAGAATACCAAATTATTTGTATTTTGTTCTCTGACTGTCCTACCGTTATCATTTAAACAAAATATATCTTTCATAAAAAGAGGGCTGCTGTTATTTATAGTTTTAAAGATTTCTATACACAATGACCGTAAGCGATTTACATTCATGTGACTCTTGCTGGAATCTTTAAGTAAATTTTCGTATATACTTACCGTATCATTAGACAGAAATTTTATGCTCGTTTTTGTATCATTTCGACTTTAGATAAAGATTTAGAAGAAGAAAAATGCCATATAAGGGAACAATAATTGAAATTTGCGTAGATAAAACTTTGAACTAAAATATATTGTGCTTGAAAGGATAAGAAACTTCTAAATCGAAATAAGGCATTTAGTTGGGCTGATGCTTTTCGACACAAATCACTAACGTGTCTGTCAAAATTTAATTTATTGTCTATAGTCAAACCTAATAATTTCACGTTATTTTCACTTTCAATAATGATAAATAAATATCTGCCTTATTCTTTGTCAGAATTATCGAGTGAAACTTTTCAGGGTTTGCAATCATTTTATTATCTTTTAACCAGGAGAGGGCAGTTTTAGCTTCGTTTTCTAAAGTATTTATCAAATTAGGAATAGAATTTGAGAAGTTGGATGTTGTGTTATCATCAGCATAATTATATAGCTTATTTTTTTCTATAAAAAGAAACAAATCATTTATAAATATATTGAATATGATAGGTCCCAAAATAGAACCTTGTGGTACACCAGATAAGATAATTTGAAATAGACTATAGATCCCATTTATTCGAGTGGCTTGTTCTCTATCAGTAAATAGAATGAATTGAAGAGACTTATTGTCAAATCCATAAGCAGCTAATTTAGCAATTAGTAAGTCATGTGGTACTTTTGAAAGATCCATCAAGATCGCACCCACCACATAATTCTTATCAAGTTTACTCTTCCATTCCTCTATCAAGCGAATTAGTACTTGTTGGGTACTATAGCATTTCCTATAGGCGGAGAGAAAGTTCGACAATTTTGATTCCAAATATAAGCGGTTATTTGTTCTTTCATAACCCTTTCGTCAAATTTGGAAAAAACATTTAAAACACTGACAGGCATGTAGTTTGATATTTTAGTTTATCTTTTCCTCCCTTATCCAATGGCGTTACAGCAGCTCGCTTAGCTTTGCTTGGAAATTTGTTTGAAACTATGCTACTATTTACAGCATCTGTTAGTGGCGTTATTAGGTGCCTTTTTGCTAATTTTGTCAGCTTTGATGGTATTGTATTTTCACCTGTTGATTCTTTGGTGTTTAAATCATTAAAAAGTGTATAAATTGTATTTTCATCGACTTATTGGAATGTAAAGTTCTCAGTGTTGTTAGAATCATTGATTTCCTTCATTTTAATGATACTAGGATGATTTTCAAAACTATCAACAATTTCTTCAATCATTTTTGACTTATCATTTACATTCTTATAATTTATAGATTTTGGTTTTATGCCACTAGAATTTTCTAAAATATTGATGTAGTCGTTGAAAAGTTTGGTTAGCTGTTTTTTATCAGTAACTAAACTTTCATTTTGAACGATCGCTATATCTCCTTTGCTTATTCCACTTTTATTTGATATTAAGGGTTTAACAGTTTCCCAAAATGTTTTTTTGGAAATAAAACCTGATTCTGTTACCTTTTTGAAATGGTTTCTGATAGCCTTTTTGCGTAAATTTACACACTTGTTTCTCTGTTTCTTGTTCGTGATTTTGTTTTCAGAAGTAGGATTTTTATTGTATTTATTTTTGAACCCAGACCTTGTATATATTGCCTTTTTTAACTCTTTTGTCATAAATGGTGCCTCGTTTCCACGTAAAGTTTTTTGCTTCCGTGGGGCATGTTTTTCTATGATAGATGTGAAAACATTGATGAGGTTTTCATAATTCTGTTCAGGATCTTTACTATTACAAATAAAATTTGCGTTCTCAACATCACGTAAAAAGTTGGCTTCATTAAAAAATTTTGTAACTTCTGTATACAATTTTTTTTTCTTGGATGCTAAGCGTGCTAAATGAGATTTTAAAAATGTTGTTACCGTTTGATGATGATCACTTAATCCTGTTTCACATGTTAGTGTGTGTTAAAAACATCTGGGTCTATTTGTAAGAATGACATCTATAGCTGTTCCGTTAGGACTAGCAAAATAATTTTTGTTTTTGACAAGATTTTCAAGACTAAAAATATCACAGAAATTATTTAAGGTTTCGAAACCAGAATCGTTCGAGTTATGGCAATCGATATGTATATCACCCATAATTATTATGTTTTCGACTTTAGAAAGAGCTTTATTCAAAACTATCTCTAATTCCTCCAAAAAGTTGTTTAAGTTTGAATAATAAGGTGGTCTATAAATACTGATAACTGTCTTATAAGGTTAAAGTCCAAAATCAGTTCAATTAGGTCCCACGGTCGATCGTTTCACTGTTAAAAGCAATGCAACCTAGTAATATTGGAAAAATATCGCTAAATACATGTTGGTACGAAAATGTGACGCAACCGTTGTAACTCAAACGGACTGATACCGTTAGAAAATCAATGAAATGTAGTTTTAGAAGCTGTCTCTATTCCTTCAGCGCACGCTAACGGCTTGGATTGGTCCCACTGTAAAAAATGACTTATCGAACTAAATATTTAAATAAAGAGCTAACAGAGCGTCCAGTATAACTGCGGAGTTCCAGCAGTCATACCAAAGTGAGAAGAATGTTAATTATTGGAGTCAATTTGTCACATTTATCAGATTTATAAAGTCAAGGTCCAAAATCAGTTCAATTAGGTCCCAAGGTCAATCGTTTCACTGTTAAAAGCGATGCAACCTAGTAAAATCGGAAAAAATCGCTAAATACATGTTGGTACGAATATGTGACACAACTGTTGTAACTCAAACGGACTGATACCGTTAGAAAGTCAATGAAATATAGTTTTTGAAACTGTCTCTATTTCTTCAGCGCACGCTAACGGCTTGGATTGGTCCCACCGTAAAAACATGACTTATTGATCTAAATATTTAAATAAAGAGCTAACAGGGCGTCCAGTGTAACTGCGGAGTTCCAGCATTCATGCCAAAGTAAGAAGAATGTTAATTCTTGGAGTCCAATTGTCTCATTTATCACATTTATAAGGTCAAAGTCCAAAATCAGTTCAATTAGGTCCCACGGTCAATCGTTTCAGTTTTAAAAGTGATGCAAGCCGTAATATCGGACAAATATTGCTAAATACATGTTGGTACGAATATGTGACGCAACCGTTGTAACTCAAACGGACTGATACCTTTAGAAAATCAAAGAAATGTAGTTTTAGAAACTGTCTCTACTTCCTCAGCCCGCGCTAACGACTTGGATTGGTACAAATGTAAAAAATGACTTATTGATCTAGATATTAAAATAAAGAGCTAACAGAGCGTCCAGTGTAACTGCGGAGTTCCAGCATTCATGCCAAATTAAGAAGAATGTTAATTCTCGGAGTCCAATCAACTCATTTATCACATTTATAAGGTTAAAGTCCAAAATTAGTTCAATTAGGTCGCACGGTCAATCGTTTCACTTCCAAAAGCAATGCAACCTATAATATCGGAAAAATATCGCTAAATACATGTTGGTACGAAAATGTGACGCAACCGTTGTAACTCAAACGGACTGATACCGTTAGAAAATCAATGAAATGTAGTTTTAGAAACTGTCTCTATTTCCACAGCGCGCGCTAACGGCTTGATTGGTCCCACTGAAAAAAATGACTTATTGATCTAGATATTAAAATAAAGAGCTAACAGAGCGTCCAGTGTAACTGCGGAGTTCCAGCAGTCATACCAAAGTGAAAAGAATGTTAGTTCTTGGAGTCCATTTGTCTCATTTATAAGGTCAAAGTCCAAAATCAGTTCAATTAGGTCCCATGGTCGATCGTTTCACTGTTAAAAGCGATGCAACCTGGTAATATCGGAAAAATATCGCTCAATACATGTTGGTACGAATATGTGACGCAACTGTTGCAACTTAAACGGACTGATACCCTTAGAAAGTCAATGAAATGTAATTTTATAAACTGTCTCTATTTCTTCGGCGCGCGCTAACGGCTTGGATTGGTCCCACTGTAAAAAATGACTTATCGAACTAAATATTTAAATAAAGAGCTAACAGAGCGTCCACTGTAACTGCGGAGTTCCAGCAGTCATACCAAAGTGAGAAGAATGTTAATTCTTGGAGTCCATTTGTCTCATTTATCACATATATAAGGTCAAAGTCCAAAATCAGTTCAGTTAGGTCCCACAGTCGATCGTTTCTCTGTTAAAAGCAATGCAACCTAGTAATATCGGAAAAATATCGCTAAATACATGTTGGTACGAATATGTGACACAACCGTTGTAACTTAAACGGACCGATACCATTAGAAAGTCAATGAAATGTAGTTTTTGAAACTATCTCTATTTCTTCAGCGCGCGCTAACGGGTTGGATTGGTCCCACTGTAAAAAATGACTTATCGAACTAAATATTTAAATAAAGACCTAACAGAGCGTCCAGTGTAACTGCGGAGTTCCAGTATTCCTGCCAAAATAAGAAGAATGTTAATTCTTGGAATCCAATTGTCTCATTTATCACATTTATAAGGTCAAAGTCCAAAATCAGTTCAATTAGGTCAGAGATAGGAAAATGTTACTTCGGGCACAGTCGCGAACGCCCACGCATACGCACAGGGAACTTCCCTAAATCAACGCATGCGCAGTACACCTTGGATTACGGGACCCAACACTGAGCTTAACCCCGATGACAAGAGCTTCAGCGACTTGCAGTGGATGCAAAGCTTGCCGAGGCAGGCCTTACTCATTTGCCGTATGATAGGGGAAATTCCCTGGAAATAGGACCTGTGCTAGTTTAACATAATAATCTTATAATAAAAGAAATGAATTCATACACCGTGAAACAACTACACGCTATCGCAAAAACCCGTGGACTTAGGAGGTACTAAAGACTGAACAAGACTGAATTGGTTACCTTGTTGGAGGAGGTACTGCAGACCCCGCCCACGAGGACCGGACAACAAGTCCCGGTAATGCCAGTCGCTATACAACCCAGAACTATAACACCGGAGGGCATGGACCTCTTTGAAAAACAAGAGATGGCGAAGGACCGTCCTATTGGAGGTAAAACCGGGGAGTTGCATAGCTGGGTATTGCCCCCATCTGAGATGGACGTCTGCGAGAAACGGGAGCTGTCGAAAAATCGTTCGATAGTGAAAACCAAGATGCGGAGATGGTATAACTGGCTAGTGAATGCAGTTCCAAAGCCTATAAAGGAGGGGGTCAAGAGGACCTATGCAGCTTTTAAACGTGGGGTGATGGGGCTATATAATGGGGCAGCCGGCGCGAAACCTACACTGCATGACGAGGTTGAAAAAGAGGCCGAGGAAGACTACCTGGAAGACATCCAAAATCTCTACAATCAGCCGGAGCAAGACTACACACACCAGGAACATAAACATGCTCACCATAGGACCTTCCGAAGTTTCCGCATCCCCGGCATGGAAGGGGCCGACGTTGACGGATATATAGGGATTGTGCGACCAAATGTGAAAACCTTGGTTGAGAGGCAAGTAGAAGATATGGGGTCAGCGAAGGTACGGCTGTCACTATGGATCATGTGGAAGAAGCCCACCATAGAGGGGGTCAACGATGGGGAGTACATCGAGGTGAAGAAGGTCTTCAATAGTAACATGGCCTCGGTCTTCCAAGGTAGCGACGTAGATGACGTGCTGGATACGATTTTTGCCCATATCAAGACACATGTGGAGAATCCGGCACTACCCCGAAGTGGCTTCACGATCTCGAAAATCCTATACCTTGACGTAGACTTTCACAAATTGAGGCTAACGAGGGGCTCTTCATACATTGAACAACCCAAATGGATAGCCTCTAAAAAGGCTGTAATTAACCCGGTGAATGAGGACGAGGAGTGCTTCAAGTGGACCGTTATTGCATCCCTGCATCATGAGGAGATAGGGAAGAATCCGAATCGAATATCTCAGATGAGACCCTACGTAGGCCTCTACAACTGGGAGGGTATAGAGTTCCCCACAAGCACCAAGAGCATCTACAAGTTCGAGAAGAATAACAAGGAGATTGCGGTGAACGTCATGTACGTGACGGGAAAGAAGATCAACATCCTGCGGCGATCAACGCATAACGGGCGTGGCAAGCAAGTGAATCTACTGCTCCTTACCGATGACAAGAAGAATCACTATACAGCCGTCAAAAGCCTATCACGGCTCCTAGGCAAGGAGACCTCGAAAAATAGGAATCCAATGCACTTCTGCCTGAACTGCCTCCAAGGCTTTCCAACAGCCGAATCGAGAGACAAGCACCACCGCTACTGCACTGATCACGAGGCAGTCAAGATCACGATGCCAACAGAGGCCGAAAAATGGCTCTACTACAGAGATGGTCAGCAGCAATTCAAGGTGCCCTTTGCCATCTATGCCGACTTCGAGAGTCTGCTGATCCCGGTGGAGGATTCCAGGGGACCAAGACGAAGAAGCTGAACAAGCATGTACCGTCGGGCTGGTGCACGTATAGTACCTTTGCCTATGGAGATGTTCCGGACCCTCTGACAGTCTACAGGGGTGAGGACTGCGTGTCGAGGTTCGTCAACCATTTGGAGGACGAGGTCAAACGTCTTTACCGTACCTACCCGCAGCAGGACATGAAGCCTCTAACGGAGGTGCTAAAAAGGGAGCACAACGAGACCTCGAACTGCCATATCTGTCTTCGACCCTTCGATGACGACAAGAATTACAAAGTTCGGGACCATTGTCACTATACGGGGCTCTACAGGGGTGCAGCCCATAACAGCTGCAATTTAAAGTACAAGATACCCGGCCACATACCCGTGATCTTCCACAACCTCTCAGGATACGACGCACACCTGTTCATCCGAGAGCTAGGCGAAAAGTATAATACGGAGGACATTGGGTGCATCGCTGAGAACACGGAGAAGTATATCAGCTTCAATGTCAAAATCCAAGTACCCCTTGGAGGTATGGGATATGGCGATGGCGAGACGTATAAGACAATCGAAATTTGGTTCATCGACAGCTGTCGATTCATGGCATCCAGCCTGGCTAAATTGGCAAGCAACCTCAACAATGAACAGTGTAAAAATCTCCGTTGGTTTTTCAATGAGGATGACATGTTTCAACTCATGCGCAGGAAGGGCGTCTACCCCTACGAGTACATGGATGATTGGCAGCGATTCGAAGAGTTGGTGCTACCGCCCAAGGAGGCCTTCTATAGCAAGCTGAATATGGGGGGTATAAGCGATGAGGATTATGTCCACGCGCTCACAGTATGGAATTGTATCACCCCAGAGGGGGATAACGTCACCATGGGGGACTATCACGACGTGTACCTCAGCACAGACGTCCTGCTACTGGCAGACGTCTTCGAGACGTTTCCAGGCGTCTGCTTGGACAACTACAAGCTTGACTCCGCCCACTTCTACAGCGCGCCCGGCTTGGCCTGGAAAGCAGCATTAAAATTTACGGGTATAAAGCTAGAACTCCTCACCGATCCCGACATGCTCCTCATGTTTGAAAAAGGTATCCGTGGTGGTATAGTTCAAGCTGTACACCGTTATGCCAAAGCAAATAACAGGTACATGGGAGATCAGTATAATCCGGAGGTTCAATCCTCCTACTTGCAGTACCTCGACGCCAACAACCTCTACGGCTGGGCAATGAGGCAGGATCTACCCACTGACGGGTTCAAATGGGTATTGAACGTCGAGCCATTCACCGAAAAGAAGCGGATCGGGAAGCTCATCGAAGACAACAAGCATGGGTACATTTTAGAGGTTGACATCGACTACCCGGAGAGACTACACGACAAGCACAATGAGTTGCCGTTCCTACCGGAACGCAGGAAGATCCACGGAGTCGAGAAGCTGATCCCGAATTTGGAAAACAAACGTCGATACGTGGTGCACGAGGCCATAAAACATGGGCTTGAATTGAAGAAGATCCATAGAGTCATCCGGTTCAATCAGAAGGCGTGGCTTCGAGGGTACATCGATCAAAACACGGGGTTGAGAACGGCTGCCAAGAACGACTTCGAGAAGGATTTTTACAAGCTGATGAACCTCTCGGTGTTTGGCAAGACGATGGAGAATGTTAGAAACCACCACAACATCCAGTGAGTCACGAGCGAGGAGAAGTACACGAAGCTCGTAATGAAGCCCAATTTCAAGGGTGTAAATCGATTCAGCAATCACCTCCTAGGGGTTGAGATGGGCAAGACAGAGGTCAAGATGAACAAGCCCATCTACATTGGCCAAGCCATCCTGGATATATCGAAAATGGTGATGTACGAATTTCACAACGACTACATGCAGCCGAAATACGGCAGCAAACTGCGGTTGTGCTACATGGACACGGACTCGTTCGTATACCACATTCGAACGGATGATTTCTATCGTGATATCAAGGACGACGTCGAAAAAAGATTCGATACCAGTGCCTATAATCCTGACGATAATAGGCCTCTCCCCATAGGAAAAAATAAGAAGGTCGTGGGCTTGATGAAAAACGAACTAAGTGTGAACATCACGACCGAGTTCATCACCTTGAGAGCCAAACTCTACGCCTATAAGAGCCTTACACCAGAAGGCGGGGATCGAAAAGCGAAAGGCGTCAAGAGGTGTGTCACCAAGCAGTCGATCACTTTCGACGATTACCAGCGATGCTTGGAAGAGGGCGTTGACATTTACAAAACCTGGGCTACAATCCAAAACAAGGGTCATAAAGTATATACCCAGGAAGTGAATAAACTGGCGCTTAACAGGGCAGACGACAAACGGCTCGTGCAATCGGACCAATTTACCACGCTGGCCCGTGGTCACTACTGCCTGTACTCTACGGGGAAATAAATGATGGAGGTATGCTTGTATATATCCATACTCCTGCCGTATGCCCTGATTGCCTACTTACTTTTTCGATACCGCCGTATAATAAACAGTATAATGAACATATCGATAAGCCCATCGATAAACGTAGTGCCTTGAAGGAGGCTCTGAGAAAGGGCAAGCGACACTTGCTGCCCAAGAAATGTACCGAAGGCTTTGTTGACAAAGCTCCGGAAGAGGCCATCGATAAAGTCCATACCGAGTATGTACAGCGGGAACTCCACGAAAAGGGTGAGAAGACGGCCAGGGCACTGTCTACCCACGTAATCAGCCTATACGCAAATTTGATCAGGAATGTTGTCAACATTGACAGCGTTGACGAGCTACGTCGGGATATCGAAGAAGACCCCATCATCAAGGACTCGATGACCGATCTTGGTATCCTTGTGTACTGCGCCATTGGTAGATGTTTGGCTCCACTCTTGGTAGCGGGGCACACCGCAAGGCATATGACCAAACAGAAAGAGGAGGAGGAGGAGACTACGGAGGAAGAGGCCTAGATTTAGATTCTTATAAGTCTTGTGGCTTATAAGACATGAGCGAGGAACAGAGACAAGAAGATAGAGTCATTACAAGGCCAGTAAAGCATCCGGGGTGTGTGACGCAAGGTAACAAGTTGGCGGCATTGATGAAGAAGAGGAAGGAAGAAATGAAGCAACAAGAGGCTACTATAGAGCCCGCTGTCAAAGCCTCTTCTGGGACCAGTTCCGTACAGTCAAGCGGTGTATACTATGGCGCCGGAGGTCTTGCCGTACTTGCTTGCGTGGGAGTCGGGGTTTGGTATAGATTTGGCAGGGGCGCCATCACTGCTGGCGCCTCCAAGCCAGCGACTCCAGAGCCTCGACAAGGCTCAACTTGAAATTGATGTTTTTCGCATGTATTGAACCATAAATAAATGAGCAACGTTACCCCAAAAGAAAAGGAGATTTTGGATATGCTCTACGAGACCGTCGTAGACCTTGGCTTCATATTCGCTTACGCCATGGCAGGGAAGAAATTTTTGGGGATCACTAGTCCCTCTACCAAAATGGATACCAGCGATGGTCTGAAGATGGTAGTTTACTTCTCAGCAGGCAGGGCCAGTCGCGAAATGGCCGTAAGCAAGGGATGGCTACCCGCGAGCATCGTGCCGAAAGCTAAATAGCGGAAAATTTGGTGACTACTTTGTGTGGTAGACACAAAAATAAATGCTAGACATTGTCAAAGACTCACACACTACAATCTTTACAGGTCCGACGTCTTGTGGCAAAACGCAGCGTGTCTTGGATTTGCTTGAGAACGGATATAAGGGGCACTACCACAACATCGTCATACTGTGTCCTACCCTACGATGGAATACCACTTACCTTGACAGAGCCTCGCTCTGGAAGGATACTTATGTCTTCCTCATAGACCCCAAAGATCAGCTATTCGAATGGATCCAAAAATTGTCGTCGCTCCTAGCGGGCGAAGAGTCGTTGTTCACTGCATAGCCGATGAAAACCTCGACAAGCGGCGACAGCCGTTGCTTGAATTGGCGGTCTCGGGCAGACATCGCAAGCACAGTCTTTGGCTATTAACGCAGAGTTATACGGCTCTCCCCAAGAACCTTCGACGTCAAAAGAAGCAACTCTTTCTCTGGTATCCCCACGAACGCGGCGACATGAAGCTAATCGACGAAGAGACGAACATGATCTCGGACTGGGGCGAGATCAAGGCCGAGTTGAAAAAATCCAAGCATGCATGCTTGTACGTGAGGCTGGAACACCCCAGGAGTTGGAAGATTCTCGATTGACCACGGTGAAAACCCCTGGTTGAACATGGACTATAATAGAAAATGTCTTCTCAACTTACCCTGTTGAACGCAATACCTGCTGGAGCCATCGAGACTCTATTCGATGAGCACTCGCAACCTCATTTCAATCGCGCTGATCTCGGGAGGTTTTTGGGGGATTGCTGATATTCGAACCACCTGTAGAGCGCTTAACATGGTGGAGAACACACGCTTTGAGCTACGTGGTCAGGGGCTGGCATACCATGCCGGCCCCCAGGAAGGTCAAAATTGGCATGATGTCTTCGTCACATTAGATACTGCTCTGGAGATTGCTGCCAAATCAAGAAAGCCCAAAGCCGTTGAGCTTATGAAGTGGCTAGCTGGGAAGGGTGTAGAAAAATTACAGGATGAGGTCAAGGAGCAGTGCAAGCTAATCGAAGAACATCGCCAGGCCCTGGCCTTACTCGGCGATGACCTCGAAGACAGGGACAAACAACTCCTGGCACTCGGGGGTGAGGTCGGGGAGCAGTGCAAGATAATCGAGGACAGAGATACAGCCGTCGCCATACTCGAGGACGATCTTGATGACAGGGATCGACAACTTGTGGCACTTGAAGATGACCTCGAAGATAGGGACGTGGCCATCACCAACCTAGAGGACGACCTCCAGTAGAGGGACGAGGAAATTGGTGAGCTGCGAGAAAGACACGTCCCCCGGGGATACCCCTACGATACGATCCTCCAGGTGGTTGATAAGAACGATCCTCAGGAGTGTGGAAAGAAAGGTAAGCATCCCCACTACATGATACGTTGTCAACGCAGAATACTTAGCACAAGGATTAGCACGCTAAGAGCAATGTATCCCGAGATGACTGTGAGAGAACCGGCATGCGACGATCCTAACGCCGTGCACGCCTGGAACCGTTTTAGGGACGACACCCTCGAGACCGAAAATTATCAATGGCATCATTTCAGTTTACCCGACGATGATACGCGGGATCTGTTCGAGGGAATGTTTGGTATTGACATGGTGTAGGCGCACAAATTTTTTCCTGCCATTTGCCTCCGCGCTTCGCGAACTTGACATGTTCACCCGCAGCGGGGGAACCGGTAAACTGGCCATCCAACTCTCAAAAGTACGAGCTGGTTTTTGGAATGGGCTGTAGAAGAGGTGCTATCAGCCCTCCTCTCTTGACCACTTCCCCAGAGGGTCAGAAGCGGAAGAATCGTGAAAGAAAAAAGATGGAAGCATACATAAGACAAGAACAATTTACAAACAACTACCCTGATATCAGCATACCTGTACTACATTGATGTATCAGGGCAGGGTCGGAGGATGGATATTGCTCTACCTGCATGGAAAATTTTAGGTATCGGGGTGGGGTATACTACGAAGGTTTTGAATACCCTACTGATGACGACCTTTTACACAGGTTAGCGTCAGGCGAAAAAGCATGCGGTACATTTGTAAGAAGCGAGATTGACGAGGATTTAGAGGATGATATTGAACGCCTAGGACTCCATATTGTTCAAAGGGATAGGAACAACTATGGGGCACTCTGCTACCAGATCATCAAGGATAGGGACTTGAAGCTATCAGATTTGGCCAATATATCAAGAATAGGTGATATACTCAACTTTCCGATACCAGATAGACGATTGATTGATATTGATTTGGAAAATGAACATAGGGTCATCAAAGGCATCGTCTATAGGTATCCGTCCTACACCCAACATCCTTTGGACTATGTAAGTGATCCGAATGAAGATGACGAGGATGACGAAATGGATCTGGGTGACCTAGATGAACTCGTGAAAACATTTTACCATTCCTTGTAACATCTGGAGGTACCTGAACATCCTCCCGTAACACTCTGGGGGGTACCGTCACTACCGGTACCCCTCAGGGTCAAAATCCACACGATGTCTTCGTCACATTAGCGCCGTCGAGATTACTGCCAAATTTTCTCGTACCCGTAACACTCTGGGGGGTACCGGCACTGCCGGTACCCCCCAGGTATGCTAGGAGGCGGGAAAAATCCGCATGTTTTGTAGCTTCATCAACCTACAAAAACAATCCATTTACCACTCTTTGACATGCTCCGGAGGTACCTGAACGCCCTCTGGAATAAGCATCAACTCTTCCGACACGAAACTTCTTTTGGGTCCATCTGCAAGATAGTACAACAGACAACTACCTGCCACTATTTTGTCCAATCTATACGTTTTCTTGCTCCACCAGGCGTCAGTGGCACGTCGTCTTTGATCACCGTGTTCTTCTCCGGGCTGTAGCAGATACAAATAAAGACCGTCCTCAGGTAATGGCTTTTCCTGCCCGTCAGGACGGAGCCGCAGGCGATCGCCTTCCGCGATCTGGACATCCTCGAGTTTGATCGCCTTGCTAGGTTTCATGTTGATCATGGCAGTCTTGGTATTGTTGAGACTGTTGACGATGGTGTACAGGTGCTTGACCCAAATGGTACTGGGCTCGCAAGAGACCAGCTCTTGTGCATCCTGAGGTTTGAAGAGCCTTTCCGCGAGTACTTTGTTGTAAGACTCGACAAATGCTGTGAACGTATGGTGGTACTTGGTGGTAGCCCGCTTTAATTCAACCCCTTTGTCCTCTAGCAGCTTGGTCACGTCTGCTTTGAACTCACTACCGTTGTCGCATTGGAAGGTTTTGGGATATCGAAGGCCCCCGGGCTTCGTGTAAATGTTCCTGATCATCTCGGCAACCTCGCTAGCCTTCTTGGTACGTAGGGGCCTAGCTACTTTGTAGCGAGAAGCCACGTCAATGCCTGTCAGGATGTACTTGTACACGTTCCCTTTAGATTTGTCATGGGACATGTACAGCAGATCGAATTGGTGCATTTCGTTGGGTCTGGTAATGGTGAAGTGTGGGTAATCGATCTTTTTGGGACCTTTGATGTGTCGTAGCCACAACAGTTGACGAGACAGCCATGAGAAGACTAACTTTTTGGATAGATCAGCCTCCACAACGAGTAATTTAATTGCCTTGCGTCCGACCCAGAGATGCTCCGGGGTATAGTAAATTTGGCTTAGTTTCTCAACCTCTTTTTCCGTAACAACGTGCGTTTTTGACATGTTTATATATGTCAAAAATCTTACAAATACTTGTACGCGACCACCCCCAGAAGGGCTAAGGAGCTAACGATGAATGTGAGCTCACCGTCTTGTTGGATTTTTGAAGGTGTGTAAAAATTCTTTAGTTGTGGGGCCCCCTTTTCGGAGGCAATATAGTATTGGTAGAGGTCGTCATCCAATTCACGAAAGCTCTTCCCCGCTTTCATTTGTATTTCTCGTTGCTTGCCGAACCAATCCAGCTTGAGCTGCATATTACGTATCCAGGCAGCTTGAACAGTATTCAATTTCTCGACTGCTTCGTCATGCCGTTTCCTCTCGGCCTCCCCATGCCCCGAGAGCTTAGAAAACAAAAAGGTTGGTTCCGCTAAACGCTAGGGCGTTGATCAACGCACCTCCTGCCATAATTGCCAAGGGTTGCCATTTATTCAGTATTCGACAGAGTGGAAGCGCCCGTCTAAAATGTTTAGTTGAGCGTCCATCAGCAAGTAGACGTAGCATCGTATGTCTCCAGTCCCATCGGCTTTCCTGGTCATGTGCAACGTGATGCCGTCACTCAGCCGTTGTAGAGGTCTCCCGCTACCATGTAGGGTATGGTCGGGAGAGGATTTAAAGTCGATAAACAAGCCATAGCGTTCGTTGAAGAATTGACCGATCGTTACTGATGAGTCATCCGACGAAAAGGTTCATAACCCCCTCGAGATGATCTTTTGGTACCATGGCGTGGCTGTATAGCTCGTTAGGCTCGCCTTCGACAGTGATCGATATCTTGTCGATCTTAGGGTTGTAGAAGACCTCGTTGATACCAGAATAAGCCTTCACTTTCCCCGGGTCTTGAAAGAGTAACAGGACACCTTTCAACGACTTGACTGGAGTATCGATTTGGAGATTGTAGTTCGTCTCCGATTTTTTCATGGTCACCACCTTACTTCTCAGGATCCCCTCGTAGGGCAGGGCCAATCTTGCATACCTTGACATCATAGCACTCGCCAGCCCCTCGTGGGTGATCTTGTCGAACTCCAACTTGATGTTGGTTATCTTGTACGCTGTGTCGGCTGCCTTGGCTGCCGTAGATCCCACGGCTGCTGTCCCTCCATCTTAGATGACGCCGGCGTGTCCCGCGAAATTTACGACGAATTGGAGTCGGTCATGGAGTCCTGCTTGGTAAAAGGGGAGGTCTCGGGTGAGTTCAAACATCTTGCCGAGTGGGATGGAGAAAGTGTTACCAAACGCCGCCGCGATTGCCTTTTCTTCATCAGTACCCACGTAATCGGTAGGTTTGACTTGCAGGGCCCTGATGGTACCGTCGTTGGGGTTAATCCCTTATAGGATCAGGTTGTTCTCCCGATCGAATTTGGGCAGCCACAAGTCCTTGTAGATGGCGAGCACATTGTAGTCGCTGATATTCTGGACCTCGTTGCCGTTCTGGGTAACTCGCAGATTTCGCACCAAGCTTTTGCCGATATTCGAGACGATGGTACGTTTCGTATTTGTTCCCGTCAGCGTCAGATCAAACAGGAGCTTGATGCTCCCCGGGAATAGGACATCGTTCTGGGACATGTTGGGTATATCAACTTAGAGGTCCTCGTTCTGGTCGATGGTGGAGGGTACATACGAGATTTGGACGCGTTGACGACGTCCTTTGATACCCATCATTGTTTTAACTTCCTGGTAAGGATCGAGCTTAGTTCCGAGCATGTTAGTCATGCTTTATTACTAGCTGAAATAAATGCCGATTAATCCACTATACGAAGGAGACAACTTTACGCCAGGGGAAAACATTCCAGACGAGCAGGATGAATCCTTCAGTAGGCATGATGGTAGACAACTTCCACAACTTCCATCAACACCGGGGACTTCAACACAGGGAGAACAACAAGGTGCTCCAGGGTCTAGGCTTTCGGAGCAGAGGGGAGAGCTACTAAAATCAAAGGTCGACGATCTTTACGATCTCCTTACAGTGCAGTTGGGGGTACGGCTTGAGGTGAGACAATACGATGCCTTCGAGATGAAGGAGGGGGATCAGCTTATTGTGAAAGGGATAGTGAAAGGGAATAAAAGTTTACAGGATGGCACATTAAAAGCCTTTAGCACGATACAAACGTTGTTGGGTAGTACGCGTCTGCAAGCCCTGGGCTTTGGTGAATATACTACACCCAACAAAGGCAGTCAATCAAGGGGGCAGAGAATCCTGAACAAGATTTCTCATATATAGGAGGCTAGGAATGCTGAAAATATTGGGATGGAATCGTTTAAGGAGGTCGATGAAGTTGTAGATGCCACGGCGAGCCTTACACAAGACACTTCATTTGGTGGTACCGATGAAGTATTCACTGAACGTGAAAGAAGGGGGCTTGACCTCGAACTTCAGAGTATAAGAGGTAACTTGAAATCTTGAAAAACGAGATGATCACGTGCGATAGCGAGATCAATAAGGCAAGGGGTAAGGTGAAAGAACTCGAGAAGCAGAAAGCCGGGACAACAGAGGGCAGGGTGAAGGAACTCGATGGGGAAATCAAGGAGCTTGAGGATAAGATCAAGGGGCTTGAGGATAAGAAAGAGGCCACGCTGGATGCTCGTGGCATACTTTCAAGGAAAATTTATAGTCAGCTGGGTGTCATTGAGGAGACGCTGTTGAAGATCGCTGGAGATGACACGTCTTTGCTCGAGAAGCTAAAAATCTTGTTCAAGGAACAGGGGCTGACTATCGCCAGCATCGTCTCCGCTATTGGTCTACTGGTTTCCACCATCGTGCTCTCCGTTACGGGAGGAAGTGCCGCGGTAGGTGGTGCCGGTGCTGCCGGTGCTGCGGGGGAGGGGTTTGTAGAGAAGCAGCTTGAAAGGCTGGGAAAGTTCCTGAAGTACCTGGCAGGTAAGGCAGGTGCTGCTCTACCAGGGATTATTGGCAGCGTTGTCTCCTTCCTTATAAGGGTAGTAGCAACTGTCATCAAATACGTGGCAAGGCATCTGTACATGGCAATCGCGGCTGCTGTAGGGTTTGTTGTGCTCTATGTTGGGAAGGGCGCGAAGCCGTAGATCGAATGCTAGGAAGTATGGTCTTGATCTACATACACCCCCATGAAGGTCGAAATCCGCATGATGTCTTCGTCACATTAGATGAGTCTAGTGTGTTGATCAACACATTAGACCTATTTTTTAAGCCAGATGTAGGCAAGGATTAACCCTACCCCCGTCGTGATTAATACGGCCTTGGTATCCTCGTGCTGATTTGATCCGTACCGCTGCGGTACACCGCCTCCTTCTATTTCTTCTCGTGATATTGCCACCACATGTCTGATGGTATGCTCGGTATGCTCCATATGCCCAATGGGTTCGGCATGTTTAGGAGGTATATGAGGTATAGGTGCGGCATGCTTGGGGGTGTCGCATCCCTTATAATATTGTTGTTCACATCAACTTGGACACCCACATTGACATTGGCGGGTGCTATGAGGATGTTGTTGTTGTACCCTGCAATCTTGCCGATACGCAATTCAAGGTCGGAGGGCAGCATGTACACGCTGGGTATGACGGCGAAGTTTACCGGTGTTCGGGCGTATTGCAGCACCTTCTGGAACTCCGTAATGTCATGTCCTACGTTCTCTTGACGCCGTAATATGGCTTCAAATTTTTGCATCAAGATTTGCCTTGCTGTATAGTTGTCAGCACCTGAGCCGAGTAAGGATGCCTTGGCCCCTGCTTGGGACCCTAATAACAAGACCACGTAGACGCGAATACTCTCACTTACCTTGTTCAGGCCTTCTGATGTCAAGCCTTGACTTGTTGGCATGATGAATTTCGCCCAATCACCCTCAACTTGGGGCCACCATCTACCATTGGAGAGTGACGCCGATACCGAATTGGTCTTATAGAGACTATTGGGGTCCGCACCATATTCGCGACATACTTGCGCATATCCAGAGGTGGAGTAGGGGTTCTTATAGCGTGAGAACCCATCGTTAAAGGACATGGGGACTTTCATCCTTGCTAAGATGCGACGCATGTGGTAGTAGACATGGAACTTGAAGATGGCATTGACGAGCGGTACGGAGCCCGTTAGATTCTTGGCAGAGATGCCCAATGCGGTGGTTGCGCAATGGGTGGCGACGTTTACCTGAATATTCCAGTAGTCCAAGGCTTGACCTCTTGTCCAGCCCTGAATGACGGGGTCGTTCAGGTAGGTTGTGGTCACCTTGATGGGGTATTGGGTGAACTCGGGGAATGATATGGGAATAGGTGAGCTCGTAGAGACGTACAGGTCCTGATGCTCCAAGTTGGTTACACCAAGTGGCCATTCACCCCTGTTGGATTGTTACTTTGCCTTCGAGTTGTAGGAGTAGATATTCATTCCTTTTATTTAGAAGAAAAGGAATGAGACAACTGTACATCACTAACATCGAGAAGCCTACGCTTTTTTACGATTACCTAGGGCAGGATACAAGGGTCGCCCTGAAATCGATCAGTATTCGACCTGTATGGTTGAACCTTTACAGCAATAACGAGCTCGTCATACGTAAGATGGGACCCGACCAAAGAGAGATTCGGATTGAGATCATGAACGGTCTGTATAGGATCGAGGATTTGGCGGCTATCGTGAACAGCCAGGCACAGGACAGGATCAAGCTCTTCGTATTGAAAAATGGACTCTGTAGGCTCCGTGTCACTGACGGGAACACGGTGGTGATTCATCGACAACTGCAGGAGCTCCTGGGCCTACCCTACGATCCTAATAAGAAGTGCTGTCAGAAGGGTGACTACGATGCCTTCTACAAAACTGACGTCTACCATCGGCTGAGACTCGTTTGCCCTCAGTTGGATGAGGATGACTGCCTGCTAGATGGTAAAAAGTCAAAAATTCTGGACCTGCTTCCTACCAAAGAGCTAACCGCCTGGGGAGACATGCTAACATGGAGTTTTGACAATCCAATCTATCTTCCTTTGAAGGGGTCCACGGATCGTTTGGAGTTCATGCTGACCGACGAATTCCACCACGACAAAAATGTCTCGTTCGTTGGAATTACGATGCAGCTGCTTATAGAATAAATGGTTGATACAATGAAGCTTTATCCGAGCTTCGCGAGTGCTCCTGCCCAGGAGCACGAGCCTGACGAAAGTCAGGTCTACAGACTCCAGAAGATCGAGTAGGTCAAGCAGTATCTACGAAACGAATCAAAAGAGCGGGATAAACTCGCCTAAAACTTCAAGATGCATGGTACGTGGGTAAGATATAGTGATCATGGATTGCTAGCTGTCTCGGTAATCACCTCAGGTGTTGGGATCGGTAGTATGCTGTCAGGGATTGGTGTACCGCTTGCCGTAGCAATAGGAGGCATCACGATCGCTGTAGAATTAGGGTAAGCGGGTCTGCGGAATGCGGGGAAGAGGTTGGACGTTAAGTCAAAGAAGCACGAGAGCATCAGATTATTGGCAGAGACTAAGCTCAACTCTGTTGTCGATCTAATTAGCAAAGCTGTGGAGAATGGGAAAGTCGATGAGTATGAATTTACCCTGATTCTGCAGGAGAAACAACGCTATATGATACTCAAAGAGCAAGTCCGACAACGAACAAAGCGGATCGTAGATTCAATCAATGATCGGGAGAGACAGCAGCTTGTAGCAAAGGGGCGTGAGGAGGCCAAGGATGAACTGTTAAAAAAACTTCAATCTGCACAATATGTCACAGGTACTTAGAGTCTCCACCTGCGTATTCGTAGACACTAGATTTAGTGTGTGTTGTTCAACACACTAGATCACAGGTACTTAGATTCGGGCACCTCTCCAGTATCTTGATCAATGAGCAGATCACCATCTTGTATAACACGTCGCTGAAAAGCAGCGAGCTCTCTCGAGTATTGCTCAGGATTTTTCTGCCACGCAATTTTTGTACAAGGCTCGCAATAGGGCCCGTCTGTTTGTGTTGAGACGTCCTTGTACTTAGCCTTTTGGATCACCTCTAGAAGAGGGGCCTTATTCAGAGTTGAGTAGCCCCTAATACCCAGTGCTCTCGCTTCTTTTTTGAGTTCTGGAACCTTCATGTTTGTTTATGAGATTGGAGAACAATCACATAACTCACAAGACAGTGAAGCTGTCGATATCGTTGTCATCAGAGTCACTAAAGTAGCAAGCAGTATACCTTTCGACCTCTTTGTATTTGCACTCTTTCAGGTAGGTCTTCAGGTAGTAGTTTTCACCTTGCCTGTAGATACTAGCCAGTTTGATGATAACCTTACACTCACAGCTTTCCTGTGGCACCTTCTTCTTGTGGAAGTTGGTTCTCACTTTACCATCCCACGTCTTAAGCTTAGTGTTGAGGTATCTCCCCTTTTTCACACCGCCGTTGGTTAGGCGATGTTCTATCAGGGAATCCACCTTCTTCAGGATCTCCCCGTAGAGGTCTAACCACTCAGGGTAGTCACCAAGATCGAAAGACATCGTAAGCGCGGAGCCTTCGGAGTAGCATGAGACACCCTTGGAGTAGACTATTTCAGGGGTCTTGAGCAGTAGCGTTGCTATGTTGCCGTCTTGGTTCTGATAGCCAATTACGAAGCGCTCATCCTTGTCTTTGTTGGCTGGAATGGGGTCGCTCAGCACAAGGTTTTCAATTTTCACTTCTTCGATGTTTAGCGGAGCTGCGTTAGTGTAAAATTCTATTGTCTTAACAGTTTTGTCTCCGAATTTCATCACCATCTTTCTTAGAGACAAAACCTCAACCAGGTCTTCTATGTTGTCTTAGCGCAATCGCAACTACCTCCATTGTAGGTGATGTACTCTTGAAAGCAGTACCAGCAGAGCAGCTTGGCCCTTATAAGGAGTCTGCGTCCGCAGCGACATCTGTCGTACTCGTCGAGTACGCGTTCACAGTCGTAGCAGTGTTCCCTCATCGTTTATTTAAGCCCGAACCTAGCGTACATTTCCTGAGTCATGAGATGGTTCGGAACAAACCCGAGTACAGCAGGATCCTCTTCAACCGCCCTAGCGCACATTTCCTGAGTCTTGAAAGTTTCTGGGACACCCCCGAGTAGCCAGGGATCCTCTTCAACCACCCTGGTACACATTTCCTGAATCTTGAAAGTTTCTGGGACAAAATCTAATATCATAGGATCCTCTTCAACCGCCTCAGTGCACATGTCCTGGTTCTTGAAAGAGTCGTGGACAACACCGAGCTGCCAGGGATCCTTGTCAACCGCCATAATGCACATTTCCTGAGTCTTGAAAGTTTCTGGGACACCCCCGAGCAGCAACGGCATTTCCTCAACGAGCTTGGACACAATCTCTGGTGTCGCGCTCCTCAATACATCCGTAATAGCGTCGTCGGTTGCTGCTTTTGACAATGAGAGATTGAATCTTAGTTTTCTGATAGCGTTCCTGAGGTAGTCCATCTTTATTTTAGAGACTTTCCTCAAAAAGCGCGGTCGGCTTTCAGTATGGTGCCGCAGGTACCATAGAGTACGGGATTTTAGGGGTAAGAATGGCATGTACCATGAGGTACCACAGGTATCGCAGGTACCACAGAGTACGGGGTTTTAGGGTGTAATACCGGGGTTAAGCTCAGTGTTGGGTACCGTAATCCAAGGTGTACTGCGCATGCGTTTGATCAAGGTGTACTGTGCGTATGCGTGGGCGTTCGCGACTGTGCCAGAAGTAACATTTTCATATCTCTAGGTCCCACGGTCAATAGTAAAACCTAGTAAAATCGGAAAAATATCGCTAAATACATGTTGGTACGAATATGTGACGCAACCGTTGTTATTCAAACGGACTGATACCGTTAGAAAATCAATGAAATGTAGTTTTAGAAACTGTCTCTATTTCCTCAGCGCGCGCTAACGGCTTGATTGGTCCCACTGAAAAAATTGACTTAGTGATCTAGATATTAAAATAAAGAGCTAACAGAGCTAACAGAGGGACAAATATGTGACGCAACCGTTGTAACTCAAACGGACTGATACCGTTACAAAGTCGTGGGAATGTAGTTTTTGAAACTGTCTCTATTTCTTCAGCGCACGCTAACGGCTTGGATTGGTCCCACTGTAAAAAATGACTTATCGACCTAAATAATTAAATAAAGAGCTAACAGAGCGTCCACTGTAACTGCGGAGTTCCAGCAGTCATACCAAAGTGAGAAGAATGTTAATTCTTGGAGTCCATTTGTCTCATTTATCACATTTATAAGGTCAAAGTCCAAAATCAGTTCAATTAGATCCCAAGGTCAATCGTTTCACTGTTAAAAGCGATGAAACTTAGTAATCTCGGAAAAATATCGCTAAATACATGTTGGTACGAATATGTGACGCAACCGTTATAACTCAAACGGACTGATACCGATAGAAAGTCAATGAAATGTAGTTTTAGAAACTGTCTCTGTTTCTTCGGTGCGCGCTAACGGCTTGGATTGGTCCCACTGTAAAAAATGACTTATTGATTTAAATATTTAAATAAAGAGCTAACAGAGCGTCCAGTGTAACTGCGGAGTTCCAGCATTCATGCCAAAGTAAGAAAAATGTTAGTTCTTGGAGTCCATTTGTCTCATTTATCACATTTATAAGGTCAAAGTCCAAAATCAGTTCAATTAGATCCCAAGGTCAATCGTTTCACTGTTAAAAGCGATGCAACTTAGTAATATCGGAAAAATATCGCTAAATACATGTTGGTACGAATATGTGACACAACCGTTGTAACTTAAACAGACCGATACCGTTAGAAAGTCAATGAAATGTAGTTTTTGAAGCTATCTCTATTTCTTCAGAGCGCACTAACGGGTTGGATTGGTCCCACTGTAAAAAATGACTTATCGAACTAAATATTTAAGTAAAGAGCTAACAGAGCGTCCAGTGTAACTGCGGAGTTCCATCATTCCTGCCAAAGTAAGAAGAATGTTATTTCTTGAAGTCCAGTTGTCCCATTTATCACATTTATAAATTTAAAGTCCAAAATCAATTCAATTAGGTCCCACGGTCAATCGTTTCACTGTTAAAGGCGATGCAACCTAGTAATATCAAAAAAATATCGCTAAATACATGTTGGTACAAATATGTGACGCAACCGTTGTAACTTAAAGGGACTGATACCGTTAGAAAGTCAATGAAATGTAGTTTTAGAAACTGTCTCTATTTCCTCAGCGCGTGCTAACGGCTTGATTGGTCCCACTGAAAAAAATGACTTATTGATCTAGATATTAAAATAAGGAGCTAACAGAGCGTCCAGTGTAACTGCGGAGTTCCAGCAGTCATACCAAAGTGAGAAGAATGTTAATTCTTGGAGTCCATTTGTCTCATTTATCACATTTATAAGGTCAAAGTCCAAAATCAGTTCAATTAGATCCCAAGGTCAATCGTTTCACTGTTAAAAGCGATGAAACTTAGTAATCTCGGAAAAATATCGCTAAATACATGTTGGTACGAATATGTGACGCAACCGTTATAACTCAAACGGACTGATACCGTTAGAAAGTCAATGAAATGTAGTTTTAGAAACTGTCTCTGTTTCTTCGGCGCGCGCTAACGGCTTGGATTGGTCCCACTGTAAAAAATGACTTATTGATTTAAATATTTAAATAAAGAGCTAACAGAGCGTCCAGTGTAACTGCGGAGTTCCAGCATTCATGCCAAAGTAAGAAAAATGTTAGTTCTTGGAGTCCATTTGTCTCATTTATCACATTTATAAGGTCAAAGTCCAAAATCAGTTCAATTAGATCCCAAGGTCAATCGTTTCACTGTTAAAAGCGATGCAACTTAGTAATATCGGAAAAACATCGCTAAATACATGTTGGTACGAATATGTGACACAACCGTTGTAACTTAAACAGACCGATACCGTTAGAAAGTCAATGAAATGTAGTTTTTGAAAGCTATCTCTATTTCTTCAGAGCGCGCTAACGGGTTGGATTGGTCCCACTGTAAAAAATGACTTATCGAACTAAATATTTAAGTAAAGAGCTAACAGAGCGTCCAGTGTAACTGCGGAGTTCCATCATTCCTGCCAAAGTAAGAAGAATGTTATTTCTTGAAGTCCAGTTGTCCCATTTATCACATTTATAAATTTAAAGTCCAAAATCAATTCAATTAGGTCCCACGGTCAATCGTTTCACTGTTAAAGGCGATGCAACCTAGTAATATCGAAAAAATATCGCTAAATACATGTTGGTACAAATATGTGACGCAACCGTTGTAACTTAAAGGGACTGATACCGTTAGAAAGTCAATGAAATGTAGTTTTAGAAACTGTCTCTATTTCCTCAGCGCGTGCTAACGGCTTGATTGGTCCCACTGAAAAAAATGACTTATTGATCTAGATATTAAAATAAAGAGCTAACAGAGCGTCCAGTGTAACTGCGGAGTTCCAGCAGTCATACCAAAGTGAGAAGAATGTTAATTCTTGGAGTCCATTTGTCTCATTTATCACATTTATAAGGTCAAAGTCCAAAATCAGTTCAATTAGGTCCCACGGTCGACCGTTTCACTGTTAAAAGCGATGCAACCTAGTAATATCGGAAAAATATCGCTAAATACATGTTAGTACGAATATGTAACGCAACCGTTGTAACTCAAACGGACTGATACAGTTAGAAAGTCAATGAAATGTAGTTTTAGAAACTGTCTCTATTTCTTCGGCGCGCGCTAACGACTTGGATTGGTCCCACTGTAAAAAATGACTTATTGATTTAAATATTTAAATAAAGAGCTAACAGAGCGTCCAGTGTAACTGCGGAGTTCCAGCATTCATGCCAAAGTAAGAAGAATGTTAATTCTTGGAGTTCAATTGTCTCATTTATCACATTTATAAGGTCAAAGTCCAAAATCAGTTCAATTAGATCCCACGGTCAATCGTTTCACTGTTAAAAGCGATGCAACCTAGTAATATCGGAAAAATATCGCTAAATACATGTTGGTACGAATATGTGACACAACCGTTGTAACTTAAACAGACCGATACCGTTAGAAAGTCAATGAAATGTAGTTTTTGAAACTATCTCTATTTCTTCAGCGCGCGCTAACGGGTTGGATTGGTCCCACTGTAAAAAATGACTTATCGAACTAAATATTTAAATAAAGAGCTAACAGAGCGTCCAGTGTAACTGCGGAGTTCCAGCAGTCATACCAAAGTGAGAAGAATGTTAATTCTTGGAGTCCATTTGTCTCATTTATCACATTTATAAGGTCAAAGTCCAAAATCAGTTCAATTAGGTCCCACGGTCAATCGTTTCACTGTTAAAAGCGATGCAACCTAGTAATATCGGAAAAATATCGCTAAATATCGCTAAATACATGTTGGTACAAATATGTGACGCAACCGTTGTAACTTAAACGGACTGATACCGTTAGAAAGTCAATGAAATGTAGTTTTAGAAACTGTCTCTATTTCTTCAGCGCGCGCTAACGGCTTGGATTGGTCCCACTGTAAAAAATGACTTATGATCTAAATATTTAAATAAAGAGCTAACAGAGCGTCCAGTGTAACTGCGGAGTTCCAGCAGTCATACCAAAGTGAGAAGAATGTTAATTCTTGGAGTCCATTTGTCTCATTTATCACATTTATAAGGTCAAAGTCCAAAATCAGTTCAATTAGGTCCCCACGGTCGATCGTTTCACTGTTAAAAGCGATGCAACCTAGTAATATCGGAAAAATATCGCTAAATACATGTTGGTACGAATATGTGACGCAACCGTTATAACTCAAACGGACTGATACCGATAGAAAATCAATGAAATGTGGTTTTAGAAACTGTCTCTGTTTCTTCGGCGCGTGCTAACGCCTTGGATTGGTCCAACTGTAAAAAATGACTTATTGATTTAAATATTTAAATAAAGAACTAACAGAGCGTCCAGTGTAACTGCGGAGTTCCAGCATTCATGCCAAAGTAAGAAAAATGTTAATTCTTGGAGTCCATTTGTCTCATTTATCACATTTATAAGGTCAAAGTCCAAAATCAGTTCAATTAGATCCCAAGGTCAATCGTTTCACTGTTAAAAGCGATGCAACTTAGTAATATCGGAAAAATATCGCTAAATACATGTTGGTACGAATATGTGACGCAACCGTTATAACTCAAACGGACTGATACCGATAGAAAGTCAATGAAATGTAGTTTTAGAAACTGTCTCTGTTTCTTCGGCGCGCGCTAACGGCTTGGATTGGTCCCACTGTAAAAAATGACTTATTGATTGAAATATTTAAATAAAGAGCTAACAGAGCGTCCAGTGTAACTGCGGAGTTCCAGCATTCATGCCAAAGTAAGAAAAATGTTAGTTCTTGGAGTCCATTTGTCTCATTTATCACATTTATAAGGTCAAAGTCCAAAATCAGTTCAATTAGGTCCCACGGTCGACCGTTTCACTGTTAAAAGCAATGCAACCTAGTAATATCTGAAAAATATCGCTAAATACATGTTAGTACGAATATGTAACTCAACCGTTGTAACTCAAACAGACTGATACCGTTAGAAAGTCAATGAAATGTAGTTTTAGAAACTGTCTCTATTTCTTCGGCGCGCGCTAATGACTTGGATTGGTCCCACTGTAAAAAATGACTTATTGATTTAAATATTTAAATAAAGAGCTAACAGAGCCTCCAGTGTAACTACGGAGTTCCAGCATTCATGCCAAAGTAAGAACAATGTTAATTCTTGGAGTTCAATTGTCTCATTTATCACATTTATAAGGTCAAAATCCAAAATCAGTTCAATTAGGTCCCACGGTCAATAGTTCCACTTTTAAAAGCAATCCAACCTAGTAAAATCGGAAAAATATCGCTAAATACATGTTGGTACGAATATGTGACGCAACCGTTGTAACTTAAACGGACCGATACCGTTAGAAAGTCAATGAAATGTAGTTTTTAAAACTGTCTCTATTTCTTCAGCGCGCTAACGGTTTGGATTGATCCCACTGTAAAAAATGACTTATCGAACTAAATATTTAAATAAAGAGCTAACAGAGCGTCCAGTGTAACTGCGGAGTTCCAGCAGTCATACTAAAGAGAAAAGAATGTTAATTTTTGGAGTCCATTTGTCTTATTTATCACATTTATAACGTCAAAGTCCAAAATCAGTTCAATTAGGTCTCACGGTCTATCGTTTCACTGTTAAAAGCGATGCAACCTAGTAATATCGGAAAAATATCGCTAAATACATGTTGGTACGAATATGTGACGCAACCGTTGTAACTCAAACAGACTGATACCGTTAGAAAGTCAATGAAATGTAGTTTTAGAAACTGTCTCTATTTCTTCGGCGCGTGCTAACGCCTTGGATTGGTCCAACTGTAAAAAATGACTTATTCATTTAAATATTTAAATAAAGAGCTAACAGAGCGTCCAGTGTAACTGTGGAGTTCCAGCATTCATGCCAAAGTAAAAAATTGTTAATTCTTGGAGTCCATTTGTCTCATTTATCACATTTATAAGGTCAAAGTCCAAAATCAGTTCAATTAGATCCCAAGGTCAATCGTTTCACTGTTAAAAGCGATGCAACTTAGTAATATCGGAAAAATATCGCTAAATACATGTTGGTACGAATATGTGACGCAACCGTTATAGCTCAAACGGACTGATACCGATAGAAAGTCAATGAAATGTAGTTTTAGAAACTGTCTCTATTTCTTCGGCGCGCGGCTTATCGAACTAAATATTTAAATAAAGAGCTAACAGGGCGTCCAATGTAACTGCGGAGTTCCAGCAGTCATACCAAAGTGAGAAGAATGTTAATTCTTGGAGTCCATTTCTCTCATTTATCACATTTATAAGGTCAAAGTTCAAACTCAGTTCAATTAGATCCCACGGTCGATCGTTTCACTGTTAAAAGCGATGCAACTTAGTAATATCGGAAAAATATCGCTAAATACATGTTGGTACGAATATGTGACGCAACCGTTATAACTCAAACGGACTGATACCGATAGAAAATCAATGAAATGTAGTTTTAGAAACTGTCTCTGTTTCTTCAGCGCGTGCTAACGCCTTGGATTGGTCCAACTGTAAAAAATGACTTATTGATTTAAATATTTAAATAAAGAGCTAACAGAGCGTCCAGTGTAACTGCGGAGTTCCACCATTCATGCCAAAGTAAGAAAAATGTTAATTCTTGGAGTCCATTTGTCTCATTTATCACATTTATGAGGTCAAAGTCCAAAATCAGTTCAATTAGATCCCAAGGTCAATCGTTTCACTGTTAAAAGCGATGCAACTTAGTAATATCGGAAAAATATCGCTAAATACATGTTGGTATGAATATGTGACGCAACCGTTATAGCTCAAACGGACTGATACCGATAGAAAGTCAATGAAATGTAGTTTTAGAAACTGTCTCTGTTTCTTCGGCGCGCGCTAACGGCTTGGATTGGTCTCACTGTAAAAAATGACTTATTGATTTAAATATTTAAATAAAGAATTAACAGAGCGTCCAGTGTAACTGCGGAGTTCCAGCATTCATGCCAAAGTAAAAAAATGTTAGTTCTTGGAGTCCATTTGTCTCATTTATCACATTTATAAGGTCAAAGTCCAAAATCAGTTCAATTAGATCCCAAGGTCAATCGTTTCACTGTTAAAAGCGATGCAACTTAGTAATATCGGAAAAATATCGCTAAATACATGTTGGTACGAATATGTGACGCAACCGTTATAACTCAAACGGACTGATACCGATAGAAAGTCAATGCAATGTAGTTTTTGAAACTGTCTCTATTTCTTCAACGCACGCTAACGGCTTGGATTGGTCCAACTGTCAAAAATGACTTATCGAACTAAATATTTAAATAAAGAGCTAAATAAGCTAAGAGCTAAATAAGCTAAATAAGCTAAGAGAGTCCACTGTAACTGCGGAGTTCCAGCATTCATGCCAAAGTAAGAAGAATGTTAATTCTTGAAGTCCAGTTGTCTCCTTTATCACATTTATAAGTTTAAAGTCCAAAATCAGTTCAATTAGGTCCCACGGTCAATCCTTTCACTGTTAAAAGCGATGCAACCTGGTAAGATCGGAAAAATATCGCTAAGTACATGTTGGTACGAATATGTGACGCAACCGTTGTTATTCAAACGGACTGATACCGTTAGAAAATCAATGAAATGGAGTTTTAGAAACTGTCTCTATTTCCTCAGCGCGCGCTAACGGCTTGATTGGTCCCACTGAAAAAATTGACTTATCGATCTAGATATTAAAATAAAGAGCTAACAGAGCGTCCAGTGCAACTGCGGAGTTCCAGTATTCATGCCAAAGTGAGAAGAAGGTTAGTCTCGGAGTCCAATTGTCTCATTTATCACATTTATAAGGTTAAAGTCCAAAATTAGTTCAATTAGGTCCCACGGTCAATCGCTTCACTTTTAAAAGCAATGCAACCTAGTAATATCGGAAAAACATCGCTAAATACACGTTGGGACAAATATGTGACGCAACCGTTGTAACTCAAACGGACTGATACCGTTACAAAGTCGTGGGAATGTAGTTTTTGAAACTGTCTCTACTTCTTCAGCGCACGCTAACGGCTTGGATTGGTCCCACTGTAAAAAATGACTTATCGACCTAAATATTTAAATAAAGAGCTAACAGAGCGTCCACTGTAACTGCGGAGTTCCAGCAGTCATACCAAAGTGAGAAGAATTTTAATTCTTGGAGTCCATTTGTCTCATTTATCACATTTATAAGGTCAAAGTCCAAAATCAGTCCAGTTAGGTCCCACGGTCGATCGTTTCACTGTTAAAGGAGATGCAACCTAGTAATATCGGAAAAATATCGCTAAATACATGTTGGTACGAATATATGACACAACCGTTGTAACTTAAACAGAGCGATACCGTTACAAAGTCAATGAAATGTAGTTTTTGAAACTATCTCTATTTCTTCAGCGCGCGCTAACGGGTTGGATTGGTCCCACTGTAAAAAATGACTTATCGAACTAAATATTTAAATAAAGAGCTAACAGAGCGTCCAGTGTAACTGCGGAGTTCCAGCATTCATGCCAAAGTGAGAAGAATGTTAATTCTCGGAGTCCAATTGTCTCATTTATCACATTTATAAGGTTAAAGTCCAAAATCAGTTCAATTAGGTCCCACGGTCAATCGTTTCACTTTTAAAAGCAATGCAACCTAGTAATATCGGAAAAATATCGCTAAATACATGTTGGTACGAATATATGACGCAACCGTTGTAACTCAAACGGACTGATACCGTTAGAAAGTCAATGAAATGTAGTTTTAGAAACTGTCTCTATTTCTTCGGCGCGCGCTAACGGCTTGGATTGGTCCCACTGTAAAAAATGACTTATTGATTTAAATATTTAAATAAAGAGCTAACAGAGCCTCCAGTGTAACTACGGAGTTCCAGCATTCATGCCAAAGTAAGAAGAATGTTAATTCTTGGAGTTCAATTGTCTCATTTATCACATTTATAAGGTCAAAATCCAAAATCAGTTCAATTAGGTACCACGGTCAATAGTTCCACTTTTAAAAGCAATCCAACCTAGTAAAATCGGAAAAATATCGCTAAATACATGTTGGTACGAATATGTGACGGAACCGTTGTAACTTAAACGAACCGATACCGTTAGAAAGTCAATGAAATGTAGTTTTTAAAACTGTCTCTATTTCTTCATCGCGCTAACGGTTTGGATTGATCCCACTGTAAAAAATGACTTATCGAACTAAATATTTAAATAAAGAGCTAACAGAGCGTCCAGTGTAACTGCGGAGTTCCAGCAGTCATACTAGGAGAAAAGAATGTTAATTCTTGGAGTCCATTTGTCTTATTTATCACATTTATAACGTCAAAGTCCAAAATCAGTTCAATTAGGTCTCACGGTCGATCGTTTCACTGTTAAAAGCGATCCAACCTAGTAATATCGGAAAAATATCGCTAAATACATGTTGGTACGAATATGTGACGCAACTGTTGTAACTCCAACAGACTGATACCGTTAGAAAGTCAATGAAATGTTGTTTTAGAAACTGTCTCTGTTTCTTCGGCGCGCGCTAACGCCTTGGATTGGTCCAACTGTAAAAAATGACTTATCGAACTAAATATTAAAATAAAGAGCTAACAGAGCGTCCAGTGTAACTGCGGAGTTCCAGCAGTCATACCAAAGTGAGAAGAATGTTAATTCTTGGAGTCCATTTGTCTCATTTATCACATTTATAAGGTCAAAGTCCAAAATCAGTTCAATTAGGTCCCACGGTCGATCGTTTCACTGTTAAAAGCGATGCAACCTAGTAATATCGGAAAAATATCGCTAAATACATGTTAGTACGAATATGTGACGCAACCGTTATAGCTCAAACGGACTGATACCGATAGAAAGTCAATGAAATGTAGTTTTAGAAACTGTCTCTGTTTCTTCGGCGCGCGCTAACGGCTTGGATTGGTCTCACTGTAAAAAATGACTTATTGATTTAAATATTTAAATAAAGAACTAACAGAGCGTCCAGTGTAACTGCGGAGTTCCAGCATTCATGCCAAAGTAAAAAAATGTTAGTTCTTGGAGTCCATTTGTCTCATTTATCACATTTATAAGGTCAAAGTCCAAAATCAGTTCAATTAGATCCCAAGGTCAATCGTTTCACTGTTAAAAGCGATGCAACTTAGTAATATCGGAAAAATATCGCTAAATACATGTTGGTACGAATATGTGACGCAACCGTTGTAACTTAAACGAACCGATACCGTTAGAAAGTCAATGAAATGTAGTTTTTAAAACTGTCTCTATTTCTTCATCGCGCTAACGGTTTGGATTGATCCCACTGTAAAAAATGACTTATCGAACTAAATATTGAAATAAAGAGCTAACAGAGCGTCCAGTGTAACTGCGGAGTTCCAGCAGTCACACTAAAGAGAAAAGAATGTTAATTCTTGGAGTCCATTTGTCTTATTTATCACATTTATAACGTCAAATTCCAAAATCAGTTCAATTAGGTCTCACGGTCGATCGTTTCACTGTTAAAAGCGATCCAACCTAGTAATATCGGAAAAATATCGCTAAATACATGTTGGTACGAATATGTGACGCAACTGTTGTAACTCAAACAGACTGATACCGTTAAAAAGTCAATGAAATGTTGTTTTAGAAACTATCTTTGTTTCTTCGGCGCGCGCTAACGCCTTGGATTGGTCCATCTGTAAAAAATGACTTATCGAACTAAATATTTAAATAAAGAGCTAACAGAGCGTCCAGTGTAACTGCGGAGTTCCAGCAGTCATACTAAAGAGAAAAAATGTTAAATCTTGGAGTCCATTTGTCTTATTTATCACATTTATAACGTCAAAGTCCAAAATCAGTTCAATTAGGTCTCACGGTCGATCGTTTCACTGTTAAAAGCAATTCAACCTAGTAATATCGGAAAAATATCGCTAAATACATGTTGGTACGAATATGTGACGCAACTGTTGTAACTCAAACAGACTGATACCGTTAGAAAGTCAATGAAATGTAGTTTTAGAAACTGTCTCTGTTTCTTCGGCGCGCGCTAACGCCTTGGATTGGTCCAACTGTAAAAAATGACTTATTGAATTAAATATTTAAATAAAGAGCTAACAGAGCGTCCAGTGTAACTGCGGAGTTCCAGCAGTCGTACTAAAGAGAAAAGAATGTTAATTTTTGGAGTTCATTTGTCTTATTTATCACATTTATAACGTCAAAGTCCAAAATCAGTTCAATTAGGTCTCACGGTCGATCGTTTCACTGTTAAAAGCGATGCAACCTAGTAATATCGGAAAATATCGCTAAATACATGTTGGTACGAATATGTGACGCAACTGTTGTAACTCAAACAGACTGATACCGTTAGAAAGTCAATGAAATGTAGTTTTAGAAACTGTCTCTATTTATTCGGCGCGCGGCTTATCGAACTAAATTTTTAAATAAAGAGCTAACAGGGCGTCCAATGTAACTGCGGAGTTCCAGCAGTCATACCAAAGTGAGAAGAATGTTAATTCTTGGAGTCCATTTGTCTCATTTATCACATTTATAAGGTCAAAGTTCAAACTCAGTTCAATTAGATCCCACGGTCGATCGTTTCACTGTTAAAAGCGATGCAACTTAGTAATATCGGAAAATAATCGCTAAATACATGTTGGTACGAATATGTGACGCAACCGTTATAACTCAAACGGACTGATACCGATAGAAAATCAATGAAATGTAGTTTTAGAAACTGTCTCTGTTTCTTCGGCGCGTGCTAACGCCTTGGATTGGTCCAACTGTAAAAAATGACTTATTGATTTAAATATTTAAATGAAGAGCTAACAGAGCGTCCAGTGTAACTGCGGAGTTCCAGCATTCATGCCAAAGTAAGAAAAATGTTAATTCTTGGAGTCCATTTGTCTCATTTATCACATTTATAAGGTCAAAGTCCAAAATCAGTTCAATTAGATCCCAAGGTCAATCGTTTCACTGTTAAAAGCGATGCAACTTAGTAATATCGGAAAAATATCGCTAAATACATGTTGGTACGAATATGTGACGCAACCGTTGTAACTTAAACGAACCGATACCGTTAGAAAGTCAATGAAATGTAGTTTTTAAAACTGTCTCTATTTCTTTCCTCGCGCTAACGGTTTGGATTGATCCCACTGTAAAAAATGACTTATCGAACTAAATATTTAAATAAAGAGCTAACAGAGCGTCCAGTGTAACTGCGGAGTTCCAGCAGTCATACTAAAGAGAAAAGAATGTTAATTCTTGGAGTCCATTTGTCTTATTTATCACATTTATAACGTCAAATTCCAAAATCAGTTCAATTAGGTCTCACGGTCGATCGTTTCACTTTAAAAGCGATGCAACCTAGTAATATCGGAAAAATATCGCTAAATACATGTTGGTACGAATATGTGACGCAACCGTTGTAACTCAAACAGACTGATACCGTTAGAAAGTCAATGAAATGTAGTTTTAGAAACTATCTCTATTTCTTCGGCGCGCGCTAACGGCTTGGATTGGTCCACTGTAAAAAATGACTTATCGAACTAAATATTTAAATAAAGAGCTAACAGAGCGTCCAGTGTAACTGCGGAGTTCCAGCAGTCATACCAAAGTAGAAAGAATGTTAATTCTTGGAGTCCATTTGTCTCATTTATCACATTTATAACGTCAAAGTCCAAAATCAGTTCAATTAGGTCCCACGGTCAATCGTTTCACTGTTAAAAGCGATGCAACCTAGTAATATCGGAAAAATATCGCTAAATACATGTTGGTACGAATATGTGACGCAACCGTTGTAACTCAAACGGACTGATACCGTTAGAAAGTCAATGAAATGTAGTTTTAGAAACTGTCTCTATTTCTTCAGCGCGCGCTAACGGCTTGGATTGGTCCCACTGTAAAAAATGACTTATTGAGTTAAATATTTAAATAAAGAGCTAACAGAGCGTCCAGTGTAACTGCGGAGTTCCAGCAGTCATACAAAGTAAGAAGAATGTTAATTCTTGGAGTCCATTTGTCTCATTTATCACATTTATAAGGTCAAAGTCCAAAATCAGTTCAATTAGGTCCCACGGTCAATCGTTTCACTTTTAAAAGCGATGCAAGCTAGTAATATCGGACAAATATCGCTAAATACATGTTGGTACGAATATGTGACGCAACTGTTGTAACTCAAACAGACTGATACCGTTAGAAAGTCAATGAAATGTAGTTTTAGAAACTGTCTCTATTTCTTCAGCGCGCGCTAACGCTTGATTGTCCACTGTAAAAATGACTATGAATAAATATTTAAATAAAGAGCTAACAGAGCGTCCAGTGTAACTGCGGAGTTCCAGCAGTCATACCAAAGTGAGAAGAATGTTAATTCTTGGAGTCCATTTGTCTCATTTATCACATTTATAAGGTCAAAGTTCAAAATCAGTTCAATTAGATCCCACGGTCGATCGTTTCACTGTTAAAAGCGATGCAACTTAGTAATATCGGAAAATAATCGCTAAATACATGTTGGTACGAATATGTGACGCAACCGTTATAACTCAAACGGACTGATACCGATAGAAAATCAATGAAATGTAGTTTTAGAAACTGTCTCTGTTTCTTCAGCGCGTGCTAACGGCCTTGGATTGGTCCAACTGTAAAAAATGACTTATTGATTTAAATAATTTAAATGAAAGAGCTAACAGAGCGTCCAGTGTAACTGCGGAGTTCCAGCATTCATGCCAAAGTAAGAAAAATGTTAATTCTTGGAGTCCATTTGTCTCATTTATCACATTTATAAGGTCAAAGTCCAAAATCAGTTCAATTAGATCCCAAGGTCAATCGTTTCACTGTTAAAAGCGATGCAACTTAGTAATATCGGAAAAATATCGCTAAATACATGTTGGTACGAATATGTGACGCAACCGTTATAACTCAAACGGACTGATACCGATAGAAAGTCAATGAAATGTAGTTTTAGAAACTGTCTCTGTTTCTTCGGCGCGCGCTAACGGCTTGGATTGGTCCCACTGTAAAAAATGACTTATTGATTTAAATATTTAAATAAAGAACTAACAGAGCGTCCAGTGTAACTGCGGAGTTCCAGCATTCATGCCAAAGTAAAAAAATGTTAGTTCTTGGAGTCCATTTGTCTCATTTATCACATTTATAAGGTCAAAGTACAAAATCAGTTCAATTAGATCCCAAGGTCAATCGTTTCACTGTTAAAAGCGATGCAACTTAGTAATATCGGAAAAATATCGCTAAATACATGTTGGAACGAATATGTGACGCAACCGTTATAACTCAAACGGACTGATACCGATAGAAAGTCAATGAAATGTAGTTTTTGAAACTGTCTCTATTTCTTCAGCGCGCGCTAACGGCTTGGATTGGTCCCACTGTAAAAAATGACTTATCGAACTAAATATTTAAATAAAGAGCTAACAGAGCGTCCAGTGTAACTGCGGAGTTCCAGCAGTCATACCAAAGTGAGAAGAATGTTAATTCTTGGGATCCATTTGTCTCATTAATCACATTTATAAGGTCAAAGTCCAAAATCAGTTCAATTAGATCCCACGTTCAATCGTTTCACTTTTAAAAGCGATGCAACCTAGTAATATCGGAAAAATATCGCTAAATACATGTTGGTACGAATATGTGACGCAACCGTTGTAACTCAAACGGACTGATACCGTTAGAAAGTCAATGAAATGTAGTTTTAGAAACTGTCTCTATTTCCTCAGCGCGCGCTAACGGCTTGGATTGGTCCCACTGTAAAAAAATGACTTATCGAACTAAATATTTAAATAAAGAGCTAACAGAGCGTCCAGTGTAACTGCGGAGTTCCAGCATTCATGCCAAAGTGAGAAGAATGTTAATTCTCGGAGTCCAATTGTCTCATTTATCACATTTATAAGGTTAAAGTCCAAAATTAGTTCAATTAGGTCCCACGGTCAATCGTTTCACTTTTAAAAGCAATGCAACCTAGTAATATCGGAAAAACGTCGCTAAATACACGTTGGGACAAATATGTGACGCAACCGTTGTAACTCAAACGGACTGATACCGTTACAAAGTCGTGGGAATGTAGTTTTTGAAACTGTCTCTATTTCTTCAGTGCACGCTGACGGCTTGGATTGGTCCCACTGTAAAAAATGACTTATCGACCTAAATATTTAAATAAAGAGCTAACAGAGCGTCCACTGTAACTGCGGAGTTCCAGCAGTCATACCAAAGTGAGAAGAATGTTAATTATTGGAGTCCATTTGTCTCATTGATGACATTTATAAGGTCAAAGTCCAAAATCAGTTCAGTTAGGTACCACGGTCGATCGTTTCACTATTAAAAGCAATGCAACCTAGTAATATCGGAAAAATATCGCTAAATACATGTTGGTACGAATATATGACGCAACCGTTGTAACTCAAACGGACTGATACCGTTAGAAAGTCAATGAAATGTAGTTTTTGAAACTGTCTCTATTTCTTCAGCGCGCGCTAACGGCTTGGATTGGTCCCACTGTAAAAAATGACTTATCGAACTAAATATTTAAATAAAGAGCTAACAGAGCGTCCAGTGTAACTGCGGAGTTCCAGCATTCATGCCAAAGTAAGAAGAATGTTAATTCTTGGAGTCCATTTGTCTCATTTATCACATTTATAAGGTCAAAGTCCAAAATCAGTTCAATTAGGTCCCACGGTCAATCGTTTCACTGTTAAAAGCGATGCAACCTAGTAATATCGAAAAATATCGCTAAATACATGTTGGTACGAATATGTGACGCAACCGTTGTAACTCAAACGGACTGATACCGTTAGAAAGTCAATGAAATGTAGTTTTTGAAACTGTCTTATTTCTTCATCGCGCTAACGGTTTGGATTGGATCCCACTGTAAAAAATGACTTATCGAACTAAATATTTAAATAAAGAGCTAACAGAGCGTCCAGTGTAACTGCGGAGTTCCAGCAGTCATACTAAAGAGAAAGAATGTTAATTCTTGGAGTCCATTTGTCTACTTATCACATTTATAACGTCAAAGTCCAAAATCAGTTCAATTAGGTCTCACGGTCGAATCGTTTCACTGTTAAAAGCGATCCAACCTAGTAATATCGGAAAAAATATCGCTAAATACATGTTGGTACGAATATGTGACGCAACTGTTGTAACTCCAAACAGACTGATACCGTTAGAAAGTCAATGAAATGTTGTTTTAGAAACTGTCTCTGTTTCTTCAGCGCGCGCTAACGGCCTTGGATTGGTCCACTGTAAAAATGACTTATCGAACTAAATATTAAATAAAGAGCTAACAGAGCGTCCAGTGTAACTGCGGAGTTCCAGCAGTCATACCAAAGTGAGAAGAATGTTAATTCTTGGAGTCCATTTGTCTCATTTATCACATTTATAAGGTCAAAGTCCAAAATCAGTTCAATTAGGTCCCACGGTCAATCGTTTCACTGTTAAAAGCGATGCAACCTAGTAATATCGGAAAAATATCGCTAAATACATGTTGGTACGAATATGTGACGCAACCGTTGTAACTCAAACGGACTGATACCGTTAGAAAGTCAATGAAATGTAGTTTTAGAAACTGTCTCTATTTCTTCAGCGCGCGCTAACGGCTTGGATTGGTCCCACTGTAAAAAATGACTTATTGATTAAATATTTAAATAAAGAGCTAACAGAGCGTCCAGTGTAACTGCGGAGTTCCAGCATTCATGCCAAAGTAAGAAGAATGTTAATTCTTGGAGGTCCAATTGTCTCATTTATCACATTTATAAGGTCAAAGTCCAAAATCAGTTCAATTAGGTCCCACGGTCAATCGTTTCACTTTTAAAAGCAATGCAACCTAGTAATATCGGAAAAATATCGCTAAATACATGTTGGTACGAATATGTGACGCAACGTTGTAACTCAAACGGACTGATACCGTTAGAAAGTCAATGAAATGTAGTTTTTGAAACTGTCTCTATTTCTTCAGCGCGCGCTAACGGCTTGGATTGGTCCCACTGTAAAAAATGACTTATCGAACTAAATATTTAAATAAAGAGCTAACAGAGCGTCCAGTGTAACTGCGGAGTTCCAGCAGTCATACAAAGTAGAAGAATGTTAATTCTTGGAGTCCATTTGTCTCATTTATCACATTTATAAGGTCAAAGTCCAAAATCAGTTCAATTAGATCCCACGGTCAATCGTTTCACTGTTAAAAGCGATGCAACCTAGTAATATCGGAAAAATATCGCTAAATACATGTTGGTACGAATATGTGACGCAACCGTTGTAACTCAAACGGACTGATACCGTTAAAAATCAATGAAATGTAGTTTTTGAAACTGTCTTCTATTTCTTCAGCGCGCGCTAACGGCTTGGATTGGTCCCATCTGTAAAAAATGACTTATCGAACTAAATATTTAAATAAAGAGCTAACAGAGCGTCCAGTGTAACTGCGGAGTTCCAGCAGTCATACCAAAGTGAGAAGAATGTTAATTCTTGGAGTCCATTTGTCTCATTTATCACATTTATAAGGTCAAAGTTCAAACTCAGTTCAATTAGATCCCACGGTCGATCGTTTCACTGTTAAAAGCGATGCAACTTAGTAATATCGGAAAATAATCGCTAAATACATGTTGGTACGAATATGTGACGCAACCGTTGTAACTCAAACGGACTGATACCGATAGAAAATCAATGAAATGTAGTTTTAGAAACTGTCTCTGTTTCTTCGGCGCGTGCTAACGCCTTGGATTGGTCCACTGTAAAAAATGACTTATTGATTTAAATATTTAAATGAAGAGCTAACAGAGCGTCCAGTGTAACTGCGGAGTTCCAGCATTCATGCCAAAGTAAGAAAAATGTTAATTCTTGGAGTCCATTTGTCTCATTTATCACATTTATAAGGTCAAAGTCCAAAATCAGTTCAATTAGATCCCACGGTCAATCGTTTCACTTTTAAAAGCGATGCAACCTAGTAATATCGGAAAAATATCGCTAAATACATGTTGGTACGAATATGTGACGCAACCGTTGTAACTCAAACGGACTGATACCGATAGAAAGTCAATGAAATGTAGTTTTAGAAACTGTCTCTGTTTCTTCAGCGCGCGCTAACGGCTTGGATTGGTCCCACTGTAAAAAATGACTTATTGATTTAAATATTTAAATAAAGAACTAACAGAGCGTCCAGTGTAACTGCGGAGTTCCAGCATTCATGCAAAGTAAAAAAATGTTAGTTCTTGGAGTCCATTTGTCTCATTTATCACATTTATAAGGTCAAAGTACAAAATCAGTTCAATTAGATCCCAAGGTCAATCGTTTCGCTGTTAAAAGCGATGCAACCTTAGTAATATCGGAAAAATATCGCTAAATACATGTTGGTACGAATATGTGACGCAACCGTTGTAACTCAAACGGACTGATACCGTTAGAAAGTCAATGAAATGTAGTTTTTGAAACTGTCCTCTATTTCTTCAGCGCGCGCTAACGGCTTGGATTGGTCCCACTGTAAAAAATGACTTATGACTAAATATTTAAATAAAGAGCTAACAGAGCGTCCAGTGTAACTGCGGAGTTCCAGCATCATGCCAAAGTAAGAAGAATGTTAATTCTTGAGTCCAATTGTTCATTTATCACATTTATAAGGTCAAGTCCAAAATCAGTTCAATTAGGTCCCACGGTCAATCGTTTCACTTTAAAGCGATGCAACCTAGTAATATCGGGAAAAATATCGCTAAATACATGTTGGTACGAAATATGTGACGCAACCGTTGTAACTCAAACGGACTGATACGGTTAGAAAGTCAATGAAATGTAGTTTTTGAAACTGTCTCTATTTCTTCAGCGCGCGCTAACGGCTTGGATTGGTCCCACTGTAAAAAATGACTTATTGATCTAAATATTTAAATAAAGAGCTAACAGAGCGTCCAGTGTAACTGCGGAGTTCCAGTATTCATGCCAAAGTGAGAAGAATGTTAATTCTTGGAGTCCAATTGTCTCATTTATCACATTTATAAGGTCAAAGTCCAAAATCAGTTCAATTAGGTCCCACGGTGAATCGTTTCACTTTTAAAAGCAATGCCAACCTAGTAATATCGGAAAAACATCGCTAAATACACGTTGGGTACAAATATGTGACGCAACCGTTGTAACTCAAACGGACTGATACCGTTACAAAGTCATGGAAATGTAGTTTTTGAAACTGTCTCTATTTCTTCAGTGCACGCTGACGGCTTGGATTGGTCCCACTGTAAAAAATGACTTATTGACCTAAATATTTAAATAAAGAGCTAACAGAGCGTCCACTGTAACTGCGGAGTTCCAGCAGTCATACCAAAGTGAGAAGAATGTTAATTATTGGAGTCCAATTTCTCTCATTTATGACATTTATAAGGTCAAAGTCCAAAATCAGTTCATTAGGTCCCACGGTCAATCGTTTCACTTTAAAAGCAATGCAACCTAGTAATATCGGAAAAATATCGCTAAATACATGTTGGTACGAATATGTGACGCAACCGTTGTAACTCAAACGGACTGATACCGTTAGAAAGTCAATGAAATGTAGTTTTTGAAACTGTCTCTATTTCTTCAGCGCGCGCTAACGGCTTGGATTGGTCCCACTGTAAAAAATGACTTATCGAACTAAATATTAAATAAAGAGCTAACAGAGCGTCCAGTGTAACTGCGGAGTTCCAGCATTCCATGCCAAAGTAAGAAGAATGTTAATTCTTGGAGTCCAATTGTCCTCATTTATCACATTTATAAGGTTAAAGTCCAAAATCAGTTCAATTAGGTCCCACGGTCAATCGTTTCACTGTTAAAAGCGATGCAACCTAGTAATATCGGAAAAATATCGCTAAATACATGTTGGTACAAATATGTGACGCAACCGTTGTAACTCAAACGGACTGATACCGTTAGAAAGTCAATGAAATGTAGTTTTAGAAACTGTCTCTATTTCTTCAGCGCGCGCTAACGGCTTGGATTGGTCCCACTGTAAAAATGACTTATCGAACTAAATATTTAAATAAAGAGCTAACAGAGCGTCCAGTGTAACTGCGGAGTTCCAGCAGTCATACAAAGTAAGAAGAATGTTAATTCTTGGAGTCCATTTGTCTTCATTTATCACATTTATAAGGTCAAAGTCCAAAATCAGTTCAATTAGGTCCCACGGTCAATCGTTTCACTGTTAAAAGCGATTGCAACCTAGTAATATCGGAAAAATATCGCTAAATACATGTTGGTACGAATATGTGACGCAACCGTTGTAACTCAAACGGACTGATACCGTTAGAAAGTCAATGAAATGTAGTTTTAGAAACTGTCTCTATTTCTTCAGCGCGCGCTAACGGCTTGGATTGGTCCACTGTAAAAAATGACTTATCGAACTAAATATTTAAATAAAGAGCTAACAGAGCGTCCAGTGTAACTGCGGAGTTCCAGCAGTCATACTAAAGAGAAGAATGCTAAATTCTTGGAGTTCATTTGTCTTATTTATCACATTTATAACGTCAAAGTCCAAAATCAGTTCAATTAGGTCTCACGGTCAATCGTTTCACTGTTAAAAGCGATTCAACCTAGTAATATCGGAAAAATATCGCTAAATACATGTTGGTACGTATATGTGACGCAACTGTTGTAACTCAAACAGACTGATACCGTTAGAAAGTCAATGAACTGTAGTTTTAGAAACTGTCTCTGTTTCTTCGGCGCGCGCTAACGCCTTGGATTGGTCCAACTGTAAAAATGACTTATTGATTTAAATATTTAAATAAAGAGCTAACAGAGCGTCCAGTGTAACTGCGGAGTTCCAGCAGTCATACCAAGGTGAAAAGAATGTTATTCTTAGAGTCCATTTGTCTCATTTATCACATTTATAAGGTCAAAGTCCAAAATCAGTTCAATTAGGTCCCACGGTCAATCGTTTCACTTTTAAAAGCGATGCAACCTAGTAATATCGGAAAAATATCGCTAAATACATGTTGGTACGAATATGTGACGCAACCGTTGTAACTCAAACGGACTGATACCGTTAGAAAGTCAATGAAATGTAGTTTTTGAAACTGTCTCTATTTCCTTCAGCGCGCGCTAACGGCTTGGATTGGTCCCACTGTAAAAAATGACTTATTGATCTAAATATTTAAATAAAGAGCTAACAGAGCGTCCAGTGTAACTGCGGAGTTCCAGCAGTCATGCCAAAGTAAGAAGAATGTTAATTCTTGGAGTCCAATTGTCTCATTTATCACATTTATAAGTTCAATGTCCAAAATCAGTTCAATTAGGTCCCACGGTCAATCGTTTCACTGTTAAAAGCGATGCAACCTAGTAATATCGGAAAATATCGCTAAATACATGTTGGTACGAATATGTGACGCAACCGTTGTAACTCAAACGGACTGATACCGTTAGAAATCAATGAAATGTAGTTTTAGAAACTGTCTCTATTTCCTCAGCGCGCGCTAACGGCTTGGATTGGTCCCACTGTAAAAATGACTTATTGATCTAAATATTTAAATAAAGAGCTAACAGAGCGTCCAGTGTAACTGCGGAGTTCCAGCAGTCATGCCAAAGTGAGAAGAATGTTAATTCTTGGAGTCCAATTGTCTCATTTATCACATTTATAAGGTCAAAGTCCAAAATCAGTTCAATTAGTCCCACGGTCAATCGTTTCACTTTAAAAGCGAATGCAACCTAGTAATTTCGGAAAACATATCGCTAAATACATGTTGGTACGAATATGTGACGCAACCGTTGTAACTCAAACGGACTGATACCGTTAGAAAGTCATGAAATGTAGTTTTTGAAACTGTCTCTATTTCTTCAGCGCGCGCTAACGGCTTGGATTGGTCCCACTGTAAAAATGACTTATTGATCTAAATATTTAAATAAAGAGCTAACAGAGCGTCCAGTGTAACTGCGGAGTTTCCAGCAGTCATACCAAAGTGAGAAGAATGTTAATTATTGGAGTCCATTTGTCTCATTGATGACATTTATAAGGTCAAAGTCCAAAATCAGTTCAGTTAGGTACCACGGTCGATCGTTTCACTATTAAAAGCAATGCAACCTAGTAATATCGGAAAAATATCGCTAAATACATGTTGGTACGAATATATGACCAACCGTTGTAACTTAAACAGACGATACCGTTAGAAAGTCAATGAAATGTAGTTTTTGAAACTATCTCTATTCTTCAGCGCGCGCTAACGGGTTGGATTGGTCCCACTGTAAAAAATGACTTA
>JASGCC010000354.1:81455-106284 GCA_030067915.1 Hydractinia echinata | reverse complement strand
TAGATTTAAAAAATATTTAAATACGAAGACACAAGCGATCAGTGAATTTGCTGGAGTTCCAGCATCATGACCAATGAGAAGATGTTAATTCTTGGAGTCCAATTGTTCTCATTTATCACATATAAGTCAAAGTCCAAAATCATTCAATTAGTCCCACGGTCAATCGTTTCACTGTTAAAAAGCGATGCAACCTAGTAATATCGGAAAAAATATCGCTAATACATGTTGGTAACGATATGTGACGCAAACGTTGACTCAAACGCGCTGATACCGTTAGAAAGTCAATGAAATGTAGTTTTTGAAAACTGTCGCTATCTTCAGCGCGCGCTAACGGCTTGGATTGGTCCCACTGTAAAAATGACTTATGACTAAATATTAAATAAAAGGCTAACAGAGCGTCCAGTGTAACTGCGGAGTTCCAGCATCATCCAAAGTAGAAGAATGTTAATTCTTGGAGTCAATTTTGTTCATTTATCACATTTATAAGTCAAGTCCAAAATCAGTTTCATTAGATCGCGCGTCAATCGTTTCGCTTTTAAAGCGATGCAACCTAGTATATCGGAAAAATATCGCTAAATACATGTTGGTACGAAATATGTGACGAACCGTTGTACTCAAACGGACTGATACCTTTAGAAAGTCAATGAAATGTAGTTTTAGAAAACTGTCTCTATTTCTTCAGCGGCCGCTAACGGCTTGGATTGGTCCACTGTAAAATGACTTATTGATTTAAATTTAAATAAAGAGCTAGACAGAGCGTCCAGTGTTAATGCGGAGTTCCAGCATTCATGACCAAGTAAGAAGAATGTAAATTCTTGGAGTCCATTGTCTATTTATCACATTTATAGGAAAGTCCAAAATCAGTTAATTAGTTCCACGGTCAATCGTTCACTTTTAAAGCGATGCAACCTAGTAATATCGGAAAATATCGCTAAAATACATGTTGTACGAATATGTGACGCAACCGTTGTAACTCAAACGGACTGATACCGTTAGAAAGTCATGAAATGTAGTTTTTGAATATGTCCTCTATTTCTTCAGGCGCGCTAACGGCTGGATTTGGTCCCACTGTAAAAATGACGTTATGATTTAAATATTAATAAAGCGTAACACAGCGTCCAGTGTAATGCGGAGTTCAGCATTCATCCAAAGTAAGAAGAATGTTAATTCTTGGAGTCCAATTGTCTCATTTTATCACATTATAAGGTCAAAGTTCCAAAATCAGTTCATTAAGTCCACGGTCAATCGTTTCACGTTTAAAAGCGAATGCAACCTAGTAATATCGGAAAAATATCGCTAAATAACATGTTAGGTACGAATATTGTGACAACCGTTGTAACTCAACGTGACTGATACCGTTTAGAAAGTCAATGAAATGTAGTTTGAAATGTCTCTATTTCTTCAGCGCGCGATAACGGCGGATTGGTCCACTGTAAAAAATGACTTATGATTTAAATATTTAAATAAAGGCGCTAACAGCAGCGTCCAGTGTAACTGCGAGTTCCAGCATTCATGCCAAAGTAAGAAGAATGTTTAATTCTTGGCAGTCCAATTGTCTCATTTATCAACATTTTAAGGTTAAAGTGCCAAAATCACGTTCAATTAAGGTCCCACGGTCAATCGTTTCACTTTTAAAAGCGATGCAACCTAGTAATATTCGAAAAATTATCGCTAAATACATGTTGGTAGATATGTGACGCATCGTTGTAACTCAAACGGACTGTACCGTTAGAGTCAAATGAAATGTAGTTTTGAAACTGTTTCTATTTCTTCAGCCGGCACTAACGCTTGGATTGGTCCCACTGTAAAAAATGACTTATCAACTAAATATTAAATAAAGAGTACAGGTCCAGTTAATGCGGAGTTCAGCAGAGTCATTACAAAAGTGAGAAGAATGTATTCTTTGAGTCCATTGTTCTCATTTATCACATTTATAAGGTTCAAGTCCAAAATCAGTTCAATTAGATCCACGGTCAATCGTTTCACTTTGTAAAAAGCGATGCAACCTAGTATATCGGAAAAATATCGCTAAATACATGTTGGTAGCGATATGTGACGCAACGTTGTAACTCAAACGTACTGATACCGTTAGAAATCAATGAAATTGTGTTTTTTGAAACTGTCCTATTTCTTCCGCGCGCTAACGGCTTTTGGATAGGTCCCCACTGTAAAAATAGATCTATCGAACTAATATTTAAATAAAGATACAGAGGCTCCAGTGTACTGCGGAGTTCCAGGCAGTCATACAAAGTGAGAAGAATGTTAATTTGGAAGTTCCATTTGTGTCAATTATACATTTATAAGGTTCGAAGGCCCAAAATCAGTTCATTAGATCCGCACGGTCAATCGTATTCACTTTTAAAAGGATGCACTAGTAATATCGGGAAAAATATCGCTAATACAGTTGGACTAATATGAGTGACGCACCGTTTGTAACTCAAACGAGACTAGGTACGTTAGGAAGTCAATGAAATGTAGTTTTTGAACATGCTCTCTTATTTCTTCGCCCGCGCGCGCTAACCAGGTTTGGACTTGGTGCCACTCGTAAAAATGAACTTATGATCTAAGATGTTTTAAATAAGCGCCTACCACAGCGCCCAGTCAAATCTCTTCTCTTTGCCGATGGGACTGGAGACATACGATGCTACGTCTACTTGCTGATGGACGCTCAACTAAACATTTTAGACGGGCGCTTCCACTCTGTCGAATACTGAATAAATGGCAACCTGGCAATTATGGCAGGAGGTGCGTTGATCAACGCCCTAGCGTTTAGCGGAACCAACTTTTGTTTTCTAAGCTCTCGGGCATGGGGAGGCCGAGAGGAAACGGCATGACGAAGCAGTCGAGAAATTGAATACTGTTCAAGCTGCCTGGATACGTAATATGCAGCTCAAGCTGGATTGGTTCGGCAAGCAACGAGAAATACAAATGAAAGCGGGGAAGAGCTTTCGTGAATTGGATGACGACCTCTACCAATACTATATTGCCTCCGAAAAGGGGGCCCCACAACTAAAGAATTTTTACACACCTTCAAAAATCCAACAAGACGGTGAGCTCACATTCATCGTTAGCTCCTTAGCCCTTCTGGGGGTGGTCGCGTACAAGTATTTGTAAGATTTTTGACATATATAAACATGTCAAAAACGCACGTTGTTACGGAAAAAGAGGTTGAGAAACTAAGCAAATTTACTATACCCCGGAGCATCTCGGTCGGACGCAAGGCAATTAAATTACTCGTTGTGGAGGCTGATCTATCCAAAAAGTTAGTCTTCTCATGGCTGTCTCGTCAACTGTTGTGGCTACGACACATCAAAGGTCCCAAAAAGATCGATTACCCACACTTCACCATTACCAGACCCAACGAAATGCACCAATTCGATCTGCTGTACATGTCCCATGACAAATCTAAAGGAACGTGTACAAGTACATCCTGACAGGCATTGACGTGGCTTCTCGCTACAAAGTAGCTAGGCCCCTACGTACCAAGAAGGCTAGCGAGTTGCCGAGATGATCAGGAACATTTACACGAAGCCCGGGGCCTTCGATATCCAAAACCTTCCAATGCGACAACGGTAGTGAGTTCAAAGCAGACGTGACCAAGCTGCTAGAGGACAAAGGGGTTGAATTAAAGCGGGCTACCACCAAGTACCACCATACGTTCACAGCATTTGTCGAGTCTTACAACAAAGTACTCTTCAAACCTCAGGATCAAAGGCTCTTCAAACCTCAGGATGCACAAGAGCTGGTCTCTTGCGAGCCCAGTACCATTTGGGTCAAGCACCTGTACACCATCGTCAACAGTCTCAACAATACCAAGACTGCCATGATCAACATGAAACCTAGCAAGGCGATCAAACTCGAGGATGTCCAGATCGCGGAAGGCGATCGCCTGCGGCTCCGTCCTGACGGGCAGGAAAAGCCATTACCTGAGGACGGTCTTTATTTGTATCTGCTACAGCCCGGAGAAGAACACGGTGATCAAAGACGACGTGCCACTGACGCCTGGTGGAGCAAGAAAACGTATAGATTGGACAAAATAGTGGCAGGTAGTCGTCTGTTGTACTATCTTGCAGATGGACCCAAAAGAAGTTTCGTGTCGGAAGAGTTGATGCTTATTCCAGAGGGCGTTCAGGTACCTCCGGAGCATGTCAAAGAGTGGTAAATGGATTGTTTTTGTAGGTTGATGAAGCTACAAAACATGCGGACTTTTCCCGCCTCCTAGCATACCTGGGGGGTACCGGCAGTGCCGGTACCCCCCAGAGTGTTACGGGTACGATAAAATTTGGCAGTAATCTCGACGGCGCTAATGTGACGAAGACATCGTGTGGATTTTGACCCTGAGGGGTACCGGTAGTGACGGTACCCCCCAGAGTGTTACGGGAGGACGTTCAGGTACCTCCAGATGTTATCAAGGAATGGTAAAATGTTTTCACGAGTTCATCTAGGTCACCCAGATCTATTTCGTCATCCTCGTAATCTTCATTCGGATCACTTACATAGTCCAAAGGATGTTGGGTGTAGGACGGATACCCATAGACGATGCCTTTGATGACCCTAGGTTCATTTTCCAAATCAATATCAATCAATCGTCTATCTGGTATCGGAAAGTTGAGTATATCACCTATTCTTGATATATTGGCCAAATCTGATAGCTTCAAGTCCCTATCCTTGATGATCTGGTAGCAGAGTGCCCCATAGTTGTTCCTATCCCTTTGAACAATATGGAGTCCTAGGCGTTCAATATCATCCTCTAAATCCTCGTCAATCTCGCTTCTTACAAATGTACCGCATGCTTTTTCGCCTGACGCTAACCTGTGTAAAAGGTCGTCATCAGTAGGGTATTCAAAACCTTCGTAGTATACCCCACCCCGATACCTAAAATTTTCCATGCAGGTAGAGCAATATCCATCCTCCGACCCTGCCCTGATACAGCAATGTAGTACAGGTATGCTGATATCAGGGTAGTTGTTTGTAAATTGTTCTTGTCTTATGTATGCTTCCATCTTTTTTCTTTCACGATTCTTCCGCTTCTGACCCTCTGGGGAAGTGGTCAAGAGAGGAGGGCTGATAGCACCTCTTCTACAGCCCATTCCAAAAACCAGCTCGTACTTTTGAGAGTTGGATGGCCAGTTTACCGGTTCCCCCGCTGCGGGTGAACATTTCAAGCTCGCGAAGCGCGGAGGCAAATGGCAGGTTTTCAGCAAATTTTGTGACTCTTGCGAATCACAAAAAAATCTGTGCGCCTACACCATGTCAATACCAAACATTCCCTCGAACAGATCCCGCGTATCATCGTCGGGTAAACTGAAATGATTCCATTGATAATTTTCGGTCCCGAGGGTGTCGTCCCTAAAACGGTTCCAGGCGTGCACGGCGTTAGGATCGTCGCATGCCGGTTCTCTCACAGTCATCTCGGGATACATTGCTCTTAGCGTGCTAATCCTTGTGCTAAGTATTCTGCGTTGACAACGTATCATGTAGTGGGGATGCTTACCTTTCTTTCCACACTCCTGAGGATCGTTCTTATCAACCACCTGGAGGATTGTATCGTAGGGGTATCCCCGGGGGACGTGTCTTTCTCGCAGCTCACCAATTTCCTCGTCCCTCTCCTGGAGGTCGTCCTCTAGGTTGGTGATGGCCACGTCCCTATCTTCGAGGTCATCTTCAAGTGCCACAAGTTGTCGATCCCTGTCATCAAGATCGTCCTCGAGTATGGCGACGGCTGTATCTCTGTCCTCGATTATCTTGCACTGCTCCCCGACCTCACCCCCGAGCGCCAGGAGTTGTTTGTCCCTGTCTTCGAGGTCATCGCCGAGTAAGGCCAGGGCCTGGCGATGTTCTTCGATTAGCCTGCACTGCTCCTTGACCTCATCCTGTAATTTTTCTACACCCTTCCCAGCTAGCCACTTCATAAGCTCAACGGCTTTGGGCTTTCTTGATTTGGCAGCAATCTCCAGAGCAGTATCTAATGTGACGAAGACATCATGCCAATTTTGACCTTCCTGGGGGCCGGCATGGTATGCCAGCCCCTGACCACGTAGCTCAAAGCGTGTGTTCTCCACCATGTTAAGCGCTCTACAGGTGGTTCGAATATCAGCAATCCCAAAAAACCTCCCGAGATCAGCGCGATTGAAATGAGGTTGCGAGTGCTCATCGAATAGAGTCTCGATGGCTCCAGCAGGTATTGCGTTCAACAGGGTAAGTTGAGAAGACATTTTCTATTATAGTCCATGTTCAACCAGGGGTTTTCACCGTGGTCAATCGAGAATCTTCCAACTCCTGGGGTGTTCCAGCCTCACGTACAAGCATGCATGCTTGGATTTTTTCAACTCGGCCTTGATCTCGCCCCAGTCCGAGATCATGTTCGTCTCTTCGTCGATTAGCTTCATGTCGCCGCGTTCGTGGGGATACCAGAGAAAGAGTTGCTTCTTTTGACGTCGAAGGTTCTTGGGGAGAGCCGTATAACTCTGCGTTAATAGCCAAAGACTGTGCTTGCGATGTCTGCCCGAGACCGCCAATTCAAGCAACGGCTGTCGCCGCTTGTCAAGGTTTTCATCGGCTATGCAGTGAACAACGACTCTTCGCCCGCTAAGAGCGACGACAATTTTTGGATCCATTCGAATAGCTGATCTTTGGGGTCTATGAGGAAGACATAAGTATCCTTCCAGAGCGAGGCTCTGTCAAGGTAAGTGGTATTCCATCGTAGGGTAGGACACAGTATGACGATGTTGTGGTAGTGCCCCTTATATCCGTTCTCAAGCAAATCCAAGACACGCTGCGTTTTGCCACAAGACGTCGGACCTGTAAAGATTGTAGTGTGTGAGTCTTTGACAATGTCTAGCATTTATTTTTGTGTCTACCACACAAAGTAGACACCAAATTTTCCGCTATTTAGCTTTCGGCACGATGCTCGCGGGTAGCCATCCCTTGCTTACGGCCATTTCGCGACTGGCCCTGCCTGCTGAGAAGTAAACTACCATCTTCAGACCATCGCTGGTATCCATTTTGGTAGAGGGACTAGTGATCCCCAAAAATTTCTTCCCTGCCATGGCGTAAGCGAATGTGAAGCCAAGGTCTACGACGGTCTCGTAGAGCATATCCAAAATCTCCTTTTCTTTTGGGGTAACGTTGCTCATTTATTTATGGTTCAATACATGCGAAAAACATCAATTTCAAGTTGAGCCTTGTCGAGGCTCTGAAGTCGCTGGCTTGGAGGCGCCAGCAGTGATGGCGCCCCTGCCAAATCTATACCAAACCCCGACTCCCACGCAAGCAAGTACGGCAAGACCTCCGGCGCCATAGTATACACCGCTTGACTGTACGGAACTGGTCCCAGAAGAGGCTTTGACAGCGGGCTCTATAGTAGCCTCTTGTTGCTTCATTTCTTCCTTCCTCTTCTTCATCAATGCCGCCAACTTGTTACCTTGCGTCACACACCCCGGATGCTTTACTGGCCTTGTAATGACTCTATCTTCTTGTCTCTGTTCCTCGCTCATGTCTTATAAGCCACAAGACTTATAAGAATCTAAATCTAGGCCTCTTCCTCCGTAGTCTCCTCCTCCTCCTCTTTCTGTTTGGTCATATGCCTTGCGGTGTGCCCCGCTACCAAGAGTGGAGCCAAACATCTACCAATGGCGCAGTACACAAGGATACCAAGATCGGTCATCGAGTCCTTGATGATGGGGTCTTCTTCGATATCCCGACGTAGCTCGTCAACGCTGTCAATGTTGACAACATTCCTGATCAAATTTGCGTATAGGCTGATTACGTGGGTAGACAGTGCCCTGGCCGTCTTCTCACCCTTTTCGTGGAGTTCCCGCTGTATATACTCGGTATGGACTTTATCGATGGCCTCTTCCGGAGCTTTGTCAACAAAGCCTTCGGTACATTTCTTGGGCAGCAAGTGTCGCTTGCCCTTTCTCAGAGCCTCCTTCAAGGCACTACGTTTATCGATGGGATTATCGATATGTTCATTATACTGTTTATTATACGGCGGTATCGAAAAAGTAGGTAAGCAATCAGGGCATACAACAGGAGTATGGATATATACAAGCATACTTCCATCATTTATTTCCCCGTAGAGTCCAGGCAGTAGTGACTACGGGTCAGCGTGGTAAATTGGTCCGATTGCACGAGCCGTTTGTCGTCTGCCCTGTTAAGCGCCAGTTTATTCACTTCCTGGGTATAGACTTTATGACCCTTGTTTTGGATTGTAGCCCAGGTTTTGTAAATGTCAACGCCCTCTTCCAAGCATCGCTGGTAATCGTCGAAAGTGATCGACTGCTTGGTGACGCACCTCTTGACGCCTTTCGCTTTTCGATCCCCGCCTTCTGGTGTAAGGCTCTTATAGGCGTAGAGTTTGGCTCTCAAGGTGATGAACTCGGTCGTGATGTTCACACTTAGTTCGTTTTTCATCAAGCCCACGACCTTCTTATTTTTTCCTATGGGAAGAGGCCTATTATCGTCAGGATTATAGGCACTGGTATCGAATCTTTTTTCGACGTCGTCCTTGATATCACGATAGAAATCATCCGTTCGAATGTGGTATACGAACGAGTCCGTGTCCATGTAGCACAACCGCAGTTTGCTGCCGTATTTCGGCTGCATGTAGTCGTTGTGAAATTCGTACATCACCATTTTCGATATATCCAGGATGGCTTGGCCAATGTAGATGGGCTTGTTCATCTTGAACTCTGTCTTGCCCATCTCAACCCCTAAGAGGTGATTGCTGAATCGATTTACACCCTTGAAATTGGGCTTCATTACGAGCTTCGTGTACTTCTCCTCGCTCGTGACTAACTGGATGTTGTGGTGGTTTCTAACATTCTCCATCGTCTTGCCAAACACCGAGAGGTTCATCAGCTTGTAAAAATCCTTCTCGAAGTTGTTCTTGGCAGCCGTTCTCAACCCCGTGTTTTGATCGATGTACCCTCGAAGCCACGCCTTCTGATTGAACCGGATGACTCTATGGATCTTCTTCAATTCAAGCCCATGTTTTATGGCCTCGTGCACCACGTATCGACGTTTGTTTTCCAAATTCGGGATCAGCTTCTCGACTCCGTGGATCTTCCTGCGTTCCGGTAGGAACGGCAACTCATTGTGCTTGTCGTGTAGTCTCTCCGGGTAGTCGATGTCAACCTCTAAAATGTACCCATGCTTGTTGTCTTCGATGAGCTTCCCGATCCGCTTCTTTTCGGTGAATGGCTCGACGTTCAATACCCATTTAAACCCGTCAGTGGGTAGATCCTGCCTCATTGTCCAGCCGTAGAGGTTGTTGGCGTCGAGGTACTGCAAGTAGGAGGATTGAACCTCCGGATTATACTGATCTCCCATGTACCTGTTATTTGCTTTGGCATAACGGTGTACAGCTTGAACTATACCACCACGGATACCTTTTTCAAACATGAGGAGCATGTCGGGATCGGTGAGGAGTTCTAGCTTTATACCCGTAAATTTTAATGCTGCTTTCCAGGCCAAGCCGGGCGCGCTGTAGAAGTGGGCGGGGTCAAGCTTGTAGTTGTCCAAGCAGACGCCTCGAAACGTCTCGAAGACGTCTGCCAGTAGCAGGACGTCTGTGCTGAGGTACACGTCGTGATAGTCCCCCATGGTGACGTTATCCCCCTCTGGGGTAATACAATTCCATACTGTGAGCGCGTGGACATAATCCTCATCGCTTATACCCCCCATATTCAGCTTGCTATAGAAGGCCTCCTTGGGCGGTAGCACCAACTCTTCGAATCGCTGCCAATCATTTATGTACTCGTAGGGGTAGACGCCCTTCCTGCGCATGAGTTGAAACATGTCATCCTCATTGAAAAACCAACGGAGATTTTTACACTGTTCATTGTTGAGGTTGCTTGCCAATTTAGCCAGGCTGGATGCCATGAATCGACAGCTGTCGATGAACCAAATTTCGATTGTCTTATACGTCTCGCCATCGCCATATCCCATACCTCCAAGGGGTACTTGGATTTTGACATTGAAGCTGATATACTTCTCCGTGTTCTCAGCGATGCACCCAATGTCCTCCGTATTATACTTTTCGCCTAGCTCTCGGATGAACAGGTGTGCGTCGTATCCTGAGAGGTTGTGGAAGATCACGGGTATGTGGCCGGGTATCTTGTACTTTAAATTGCAGCTGTTATGGGCTGCACCCCTGTAGAGCCCCGTATAGTGACAATGGTCCCGAACTTTGTAATTCTTGTCGTCATCGAAGGGTCGAAGACAGATATGGCAGTTCGAGGTCTCGTTGTGCTCCCTTTTTAGCACCTCCGTTAGAGGCTTCATGTCCTGCTGCGGGTAGGTACGGTAAAGACGTTTGACCTCGTCCTCCAAATGGTTGACGAACCTCGACACGCAGTCCTCACCCCTGTAGACTGTCAGAGGGTCCGGAACATCTCCATAGGCAAAGGTACTATACGTGCACCAGCCCGAAGGTACATGCTTGTTCAGCTTCTTCGTCTTGGTCTCCCTGGCATCCTCCACCGGGATCAGCAGACTCTCGAAGTCGGCATAGATGGCAAAGGGCACCTTGAATTGCTGCTGACCATCTCTGTAGTAGAGCCATTTTTCGGCCTCTGTTGACAAAGTGATCTTGACTGCCTCGTGATCAGTGCAGTAGCGGTGGTGCTTGTCTCTCGATTCGGCTGTTGGAAAGCCTTGGAGGCAGTTCAGGCAGAAGTGCATTGGATTCCTATTTTTCGAGGTCTCCTTGCCTAGGAGCCGTGATAGGCTTTTGACGGCTGTATAGTGATTCTTCTTGTCATCGGTAAGGAGCAGTAGATTCACTTGCTTGCCACGCCCGTTATGCGTTGATCGCCGCAGGATCTTGATCTTCTTTCCCGTCACGTACATGACGTTCACCGCAATCTCCTTGTTATTCTTCTCGAACTTGTAGATGCTCTTGGTGCTTGTGGGGAACTCTATACCCTCCCAGTTGTAGAGGCCTACGTAGAGGTTCATCTGAGATATTCGATTCGGATTCTTCCCTATCTCCTCATGATGCAGGGATGCAATAACGGTCCACTTGAAGCACTCCTCGTCCTCATTCACCAGGTTAATTACAGCCTTTTTAGAGGCTATCCATTTGGGTTGTTCAATGTATGAAGAGCCCCTCGTTAGCCTCAATTTGTGATTACGTCAAGGTATAGGATTTTCGAGATCGTGAAGCCACTTCGGGGTAGTGCCGGATTCTCCACATGTGTCTTGATATGGGCAAAAAATCGTATCCAGCACGTCATCTACGTCGCTACCTTGGAAGACCGAGGCCATGTTACTATTGAAGACCTTTCTTCACCTCGATGTACTCCCCATCGTTGACCCCTCTATGGTGGGCTTCTTCCACATGATCCATAGTGACAGCCGTACCTTCGCTGACCCATATCTTCTACTTGCCTCTCAACCAAGGTTTTCACATTTGGTCGCACAATCCCTATATATCCGTCAACGTCGGCCCCTTACATGCCGGGGATGCGGAAGCTTCGGAAGGTCCTATGGTGAGCATGTTTATGTTCCTGGTGTGTGTAGTCTTGCTCCGGCTGATTGTAGAGATTTTGGATGTCTTCCAGGTAGTCTTCCTCGGCCTCTTTTTCAACCTCGTCATGCAGTGTAGGTTTCGCGCCGGCTTTCCCATTATATAGCCCCATCACCCCACGTTTAAAGGCTGCATAGGTCCTCTTGACCCCCTCCTTTATAGGCTTTGGAAATGCATTCACTAGCCAGTTATACCATCTCCGCATCTTGGTTTTCACTATCGAACGATTTTTCGACAGCTCCCGTTTCTCGCAGACGTCCATCTCAGATGGGGGCAATACCCAGCTATGCAACTCCCCGGTTTTACCTCCAATAGGACGGTCCTTCGCCATCTCTTGGTTTTCAAAGAGGTCCATGCCCTCCGGTGTTATAGTTCTGGGTTGTATAGCGACTGGCATTACCGGGACTTGTTGTCCGGCCCTCGTGGGCGGGGTCTGCAGTACCTCCTCCAACAAGGTAACCAATTCAGTCTTGTTCAGTCTTTAGTACCCTCCTAAGTCCCACGGGTTTTTGCGATAGCGTGTAGTTGTTTCACGGTGTATGAATTCATTTCTTTTATTATAAGATTATTATGGTTAAACTAGCACAGGTCCTTTTCCAGGGAATTTCCCCTATCATACGGCAAATGAGTAAGGCCTGCCTCGGCAAGCTTTGCATCCACTGCAAGTCGCTGAAGCTCTTGTCATCGGGGTTAAGCTCAGTGTTGGGTCCCGTAATCCAAGGTGTACTGCGCATGCGTTGATTTAGGGAAGTTCCCTGTGCGTATGCGTGGGCGTTCGCGACTGTGCCCGAAGTAACATTTTCCTATCTCTGACCTAATTGAACTGATTTTGGGACTTTGACCTTATAAATGTGATAAATGAGACAATTGAACTACAAGAATTAACACTCTTCTTACTTTGGCAGGAATGCTGGAACTCCGTACTTACACTGGAGGCTCTGTTAGCTCTTTATTTAAATATTTAAATCAATAAGTCATTTTTTACAGTGGGACCAATCCAAGCCGTTAGCGCGCGCTCGAAGAAATAGAGACAGTTCCTAAAACTACATTTCATTGACTTTCCAACGGTATCAGTCCCGTTTGAAGTTACAACGGTTTGCATCACATATTCGTACCAACATGTATTTAGCGATATTTTTCCGATATTACTAGGTTGCATCGCTTTCAACAGTGAAACGGTCGACCGTGGGACCTAATTGAACTGATTTTGGACTTTGACCTTATAAATGTGATAAATGAGACAAATGGACTCCAAGAAGTAACATTCTTCTCACTTTGGTATGACTGCTGGAACTCGCAGTTACAGTGGACGCTCTGTTTGCTCTTTATTTAAATATTTAGTTCAATAAGTCATTTTTTACAGTGGGACCAATCCAAGCCGTTAGCGTGCGTTGAAGAAATAGAGACAGTCTCAAAAACTACATTTCATTGACTTTCTAACGGTATCAGTCCGTTTGAGTTACAACGGTTGCGTCACATATTTGTCCCAACGTTTATTTAGCGATATTTTTCCGATAATACTAGGTTGCATTGCTTTTAAATGTGAAACGATTAACCGTGGGACCTAATTGAATTAATTTTGGACTTTAACCTTATAAATGTGATAAATGAGACAATTGGATTCCAAGAATTAACATTCTTCTTATTTTAGCAAGAATACTGGAACTCCGCAGTTACACTGGACGCTCTGTTAGGTCTTTATTTAAATATTTAGTTCGATAAGTCATTTTTTACAGTAGGACCAATCCAACCCGTTAGCGCGCGCTGAAGAAATAGAGATAGTTTCAAAAACTACATTTCATTGACTTTCTAACGGTATCGGTCCGTTTAAGTTACAACGGTTGTGTCACATATTCGTACCAACATGTATTTAGCGATATTTTTCCGATATTACTAGGTTGCATTGCTTTTAACAGTGAAACGATCGACTGTGGGACCTAATTGAACTGATTTTGGACTTTGACCTTATAAATGAGACAAATGGACTCCAAGAATTAACATTCTTTTCACTTTGGTATGACTGCTGGAACTCCGCAGTTACACTGGACGCTCTGTTAGCTCTTTATTTTAATATCTAGATCAATAAGTCATTTTTTTCAGTGGGACCAATCAAGCCGTTAACGCGCGCTGTGGAAATAGAGACAGTTTCTAAAACTACATTTCATTGATTTTTCTAACGTATCAGTCCGTTGAGTTACAACGGTGCGTCACATTTCGTACAACATGTATTTAGCGATATTTTTCCGATATTATAGGTTGCATTGCTTTTGGAAAGTGAAACGAATTGACCGTGCGACCTAATTGAACTAATTTTGGACTTTAACCTTATAAATGTGATAAATGAGTTGATTGACTCCGAGAATTAACATTCTTCTTAATTTGCATGAATACGTGAACTCCGCAGTACACTGGACGCTCTGTTAGCTCTTTATTTTAATATCTAGATCAATAAGTCATTTTTACATTGGTACCAATCCAAGTCGTTAGCAGCGCGCTGAGGAAGTAGAGACAGTTTCCTAAAACTACATTTCTTTGATTTCTAACGGTATCAGTCCGTTTGAGTTACAACGGTTGCGTCACATATCGTACCATTAATGTATTTAGCAATATTTGTCGATATTACGGCTTGCATCACTTTTAAAACTGAAACGATTGACCGTGGGACCTAATTGAACTGATTTTGGACTTTGACCTTATAAATGTGATAAATGAGACAATTGGACTCCAAGAATTAACATTCTTCTTACTTTGGCATGAATGCTGGAACTCCGCAGTTACACTGGACGCCCTGTTAGCTCTTTATTTATATATTTAGATCAATAAGTCATTTTTTTACGGTGAGACCAATCCAAGCCGTTAGCGTGCGCTGAAGAAATAGAGACAGTTTCAAAAACTATATTTCATTGACTTTCTAACGGTATCAGTCCGTTTGAGTTACAACAGTTGTGTCACATATTCGTACCAACATGTATTTAGCGATTTTTCCGATTTTACTAGGTTGCATCGCTTTTAACAGTGAAACGATTGACCTTGGGACCTAATTGAACTGATTTTGGACCTTGACTTTATAAATCTGACAAATGTGACAAATTGACTCCAATAATTAACATTCTTCTCACTTTGGTATGACTGCTGGAACTCCGCAGTTATACTGGACGCTCTGTTAGCTCTTTATTTTAAATATTTAGTTCGATAAGTCATTTTTTACAGTGGGACCAATCCAAGCCGTTAGCGTGCGCTGAAGGAATAGGGACAGCTTCTAAAACTACATTTCATTGATTTTCTAACGGTATCAGTCCGTTTGAGTTACAAACGGTTGCGTCACATTTTCGTACCAACATGTATTTAGCGATATTTTTCCGAATATTACTAGGTTGCATTGCTTTTACAGTGAAACGATCGACCGTGGGACCTAATTGAACTGATTTGGACTTTAACCTTATAAGGACAGTTATCAGTATTTATAGACCACCTTATTATTCAAACTTAAACAACTTTTTGGAGGAATTAGAGATAGTTTTGAATAAAGCTCTTTCTAAGTCGAAAACATAATAATTATGGGTGATATAAATATCGATTGCCATAACTCGAACGATTCTGGTTTCGAAACCTTAAATAATTTCTGTGATATTTTTAGTCTTGAAAATCTTGTCAAAAAACAAAACTTGTTTTGCTAGTCCTAACGGAACAGCTATAGATGTCATTCTTACAAATAGACCCAGATGTTTTCAACACACACTAACATGTGAAACAGGATTAAGTGATCATCACCAAACGGTAACAACATTTTTAAAATCTCATTTAGCACGCTTAGCATCCAAGAAAAAAAATTGTATACAGAAGTTACAAAATTTTTTTAATGAAGCCAACTTTTTACGTGATGTTGAGAACGCAAATTTTATTTGTAATAGTAAAGATCCTGAACAGAATTATGAAACCTCATCAATGTTTTCACATCTATCATAGAAAAACATGCCCCACGGAAGCAAAAAACTTTACGTGGAAACGAGGCACCATTTATGACAAAAGAGTTAAAAAAGGCAATATATACAAGGTCTGGGTTCAAAAATAACACAATAAAAATCCTACTTCTGAAAACAAAATCACGAACAGAAACAGAGAAACAAGTGTGTAAATTTACGCAAAAAGGCTATCAGAAACCATTTCAAAAAGGTAACAGAATCAGGTTTTATTTCCAAAAAAACATTTTGGGAAACTGTTAAACCCTTAATATCAAATAAAAGTGGAATAAGCAAAGGAGATATAGCGATCGTTCAAAATGAAAGTTTAGTTACTGATAAAAACAGCTAACCCAAACTTTTCAACGACTACTACATCAATATTTTAGAAAATTCTAGTGGCATAAAACCAAAATCTATAAATTATAAGAATGTAAATGATAAGTCAAAAATGATTGAAGAAATTGTTGATAGTTTTGAAAATCATCCTAGTATCATTAAAATGAAAGGAAATCAATGATTCTAACAACACTGAGAACTTTACATTCCAAGAAGTCGATGAAAATACAATTTTATACACTTTTTAATGATTTAAACACCAAAGAATCAACAGGTGAAAATACAATACCATCAAAGCTGACAAAATTAGCAAAAAGGCACCTAATAACGCCACTAACAGATGCTGTAAATAGTAGCATAGTTTCAAACAAATTTCCAAGCAAAGCTAAGCGAGCTGCTGTAACGCCATTGGATAAGGGAGGAAAAAAAAAAAAAACTAAAATATCAAACTACATGCCTGTCAGTGTTTTAAATGTTTTTTCCAAATTTGACGAAAGGGTTATGAAAGAACAAATAACCGCTTATATGGAATCAAAATTGTCGAACTTTCTCTCCGCCTATAGGAAATGCTATAGTACCCAACAAGTACTAATTCGCTTGATAGAGGAATGGAAGAGTAAACTTGATAAGATTATGTGGTGGGTGCGATCTTGATGGATCTTTCAAAAGCTTTTGACTGTGTACCACATGACTTACTAATTGCTAAATTAGCTGCTTATGGATTTGACAATAAGTCTCTTCAATTCATTCTATTTACTGATAGAGAACAAGCCACTCGAATAAATGGGATCTATAGTCTATTTCAAATTATCTTATCTGGTGTACCACAAGGTTCTATTTTGGGACCTATCATATTCAATATATTTATAAATGATTTGTTTCTTTTTATAGAAAAAATAAGCTATATAATTATGCTGATGATAACACAACATCCAACTTCTCAAATTCTATTCCTAATTTGATAAATACTTTAGAAAACGAAGCTAAAACTGCCCTCTCCTGGTTAAAAGATAATAAAATGATTGCAAACCCTGAAAAGTTTCACTCGATAATTCTGACAAAGAATAAGGCAGATATTTTATTTATCATTATTGAAAGTGAAAATAAACGTGAAATTATTAGGTTTGACTATAGACAATAAATTAAATTTTGACGGACACGTTAGTGATTTGTGTCGAAAAGCATCAGCCCAAACTAAATGCCTTATTTCGATTTAGAAGTTTCTTATCCTTTCAAGCACAATATATTTTAGTTCAAAGTTTTATCTACGCAAATTTCAATTATTGTTCCCTTATATGGCATTTTTCTTCTTCTAAATCTTTATCTAAAGTCGAAATGATACAAAAACGAGCATAAAATTTCTGTCTAATGATACGGTAAGTATATACGAAAATTTACTTAAAGATTCCAGCAAGAGTCACATGAATGTAAATCGCTTACGGTCATTGTGTATAGAAATCTTTAAAACTATAAATAACAGCAGCCCTCTTTTTATGAAAGATATATTTTGTTTAAATGATAACGGTAGGACAGTCAGAGAACAAAATACAAATAATTTGGTATTCTCAAGGAAAAAGGACCGCGACTTTTGAACTAATAGCTTATCAGCCCTGGGACCAAAGATTTGGAATAACCTTACCATCACATTTGAAACGATGTGACAACCTTAAAGTTTTTAAAAGCATGGTAAAAATGCGGGACGGATCTAAATGTAACTGTGATGAATGTAAGGTCCCTTTATAGAACTTTGTTGTTATTATTGCTTATATATATAAAAAAAATGATTTTATTTAATAATAAACATAAAAAATTAGTCGATTTAGATTAGTTTTCTTAATTACTTTTTTTTTTTGGAAACTATTGTAAATATGTGAATAATCGACTTTAAATAAATTGAAAATAAAAGAAAAAGAAAAGAGTTCCAGCATTCATGCCAAAGTAAGAAGAATGTTAATTCTTGGAGTTCAATTGTATCATTTTTCACATTTATAAGGTCAAAGTCCATAATCAGTTCAATTAGGTCCCACGGTCAATAGTTCCTCTTTTAAAACAATGCAACCTAGTGATATCGGAAAAAATATCGCTTAAATACATGTTGGTACGAAATATGTGACGCAACCGTTGTAACTTAAGCGGACCGACATCGTTAAAAATTCAATGAAATGTAGTTTTTGAAACTGTCTCTATTTCTTCAGCGCGCGCTAACGGGTTTGATGGTCCCACTATAAAAAATGACTTATCTAACTAAATATTTAAATAAAGAACTAACAGAGCGTCCAGTGTAACTGCGGAGTTCCAGCATTCATGTCAAAGTAAGAAGAATGTTAATTCTTGGAGTCCAATTGTCTCATTTATCATATTTATAAGGTCAAAGTCCAAAATCAGTTCAATTAGGTCCCACGGTCAATAGTTCCGCTTTTAATAGCGATGCAACCGAGTAATATCGGAAAAATATCTCTAAATACATGTTGGTACGAATGTGTGACGCAACCGTTGTAACTCAAACGGACTGATACCGTTAGAAAGTCAATGAAATGTAGTTTTTGAAACTGTCTCTATTTCTTCAGCGCGCGTTAACGGCTTGGACTGGCCCCACTGTAAAAAATGACTTTTCGAACTAAATATTTAAATAAAGAGCTAACAGAGCGTCCAGTGTAACTGCGACGTTCCAGCAGTCATACCAAAGTGAGAAGAATGTTAATTCTTGGAGTCCATTTGTCTCATTTATCACATTTATAAGGTCAAAGTCCAAAATCAGTTCAATTAGGTCCCTACGGTCAATAGTTCCGCTTTTAAAAGCAATTCAACCTAGTAATATCGAAAAAATATCGCTAAATACATGTTGGTACGAATATGTGACGCAACCGTTGTAACTTAAACGGACTGATACCGTCAGAAAATCAATGAAATGTAGTTTTAGAAACTGTCTCTATTTCCTCAGCGCGCTAACGGCTTGGATTGGTCCCACTGTAAAAAATGTCTTATAGATCTAGATATTAAATAAAGAGCTAACAGAGCGTCCAGTGTAACTGCGGAGTTCCAGTATTCAAGCCAAATTTAGAAGAATGTTAATTTTCGGAGTCCAATTGTCTCATTTATGACATTTACAAGGTTAAAGTTTAAAATTAGTTCAATTAGGTCCCACGGTCAATCGTTTCACTTTTAAAAGCAATGCAACATAGTAATATCGGAAAAATATCGCTAAATACACGTTGGGACAAATATGTGACACAACCGTTGTAACTCAAACGGACTGATACCGTTTGAAAGTCAATGAAATGTAGTTTTAAAAAACTGTCTCTATTTCTTCAGCGCACGCTAAACGGCTTGGATTGGTACCACTGTAAAAAATGACTTATCGAACTAAATATTTAAAACAAAGAGCTAACAGAGCGTCCAGTGTAACTGCGGAGTTCCAGCATTCATACCATTCTTGTAGTCCAATTGTCTAATTTTTCTCAATTATCATGTAAAAGTCCAAAACCAGTTCAATTAGTTCCCACGGTCAATCGTTTCACTTTAAAAGCGATGCAACCTAGTAATATCGGAGAAATATCGCTAAAATACATGTTGGTACGAATATGTGACGCAAACGTTGTAACTCAAACGGACTGATACCGTTAGAAAGTCAATAAATGTAGTTTTTGATATTGTCTCTATTTCTTCAGCGCGCGCTAACAGGCTTGGATTGGTCCCACAGTAAAAAATGACTTATTTATCTAAATTTTTAGATAAAGCGCTACCCACAGCGCCCAGTGTAAATCGCTGAGTTCCAGGCAATCATGTCAAATTAAGATGAATGTTACTTCTTGGAGTCCAATTGTCTCATTTATCACATTTATAAGATCAAAGTCCAAAATCAGTTCAATTAAGTCCCACAGTCAATCGTTTCACTGTTAAAAGCGATGCAACCTAGTCAAATCAGAAAAATATAGCTAAATACATGTTGGTACGAATATGTGACGCAACCTTTGTAACTCAAACGGACTGATACCGTTAGAAAGTCAATGAAATGTAGTTTTTCAAACTGTCTCTATTTCTTCAGCGCGCGCTAACAGCTAGGATTGGTCCCACAGTAAAAAATGACTTATTTATCTAAATTTTTAATAAAGCGCTACCACAGCGCCCAGTGAAATTGCTGAGTTCCAGCAATCATCTCAAATTAAGAATAATGTTACTTCTTGGAGTCCAATTGTCTCATTTATCACATTTATAAGGTCAAAGTCCAAAATCAGTCCAATTAATCCCACAGTCAATCGTTTCACTGTTAAAAGCGATGCAACCTAGTAATATCACAAAAATATCGCTAAATACATGTTGTACGAATATGTGACGCAACCGTTGTAACTCAAACCGACTGATACCGTTAGAAAGTCAATGAAATGTAGTTTTTTGAAATTGTCCTCTATTTCTTCAGCGCGTGCTAACGGCTATGATTAGTCCCACAGTAAAAAATGACTTATTTATCTAAATTTTTAGATAAAGCGCTACCACAGCGCCCAGTGTAATCGCTGAGGTTCCAGAATCATGTCAAATTAAGAAAAATGTTATTTCTTGGAGTCCAATTGTCTTATTTATCACATTATAAGGTCAAAGTCCAAAATCAGTTCAATTAAGTCCCACAGTCAATCGTTTCACTGTTAAAAGCGATGCAACCTAGTAAAATCAGAAAAATATCGCTAAATACATGTTGGTACAAATATGTGACGCAACCGTTTGTAACTCAAACCGACTGATACCGTTAGAAAGTCAATGAAATGTAGTTTTTGAAACTGTCTCTATTTTCTTCAGCGCGCGGCTAACGAGCTATGATTGGTCCCACAGTAAAAAATGACTTATTTATCTAAATTTTAATAAAGCGCTACCACAGCGCCCAGTGTAATTGCTGAGTTCCAGGAATCATCTCAAATTAAGAAATAATGTTATTTCTTGGAGTCCAATTGTCTCATTTATCACATTTATAAGGTCAAAGTCCAAAATCAGTCCAATTAATCCCACAGTCAATCGTTTCACTGTTAAAAGCGATGCAACCTAGTAATATCAGAAAAATATCGCTAAATACATGTTGGTACGAAATATGTGACGCAACCGTTGTAACTCAAACCGACTGATACCGTTAGAAAGTCAATGAAATGTAGTTTTTGAAATTGTCTCTATTTCTTCAGCGCGCTGCTAACAGGCTATGATGGTCCCACAGTAAAATGACTTATTTATCTAAATTTTTTAGATAAAGCGCTACCACAGCGCCCAGTGTAATCGCTGAGTTCCAGGAATCATGTCAAATTAAGAAGAATGTTATTTCTTGGAGTCCAATTGTCTCATTTATCACATTTATAAGGTCAAAGTCCAAAATCATTCAATTATATCCCACAGTCAATCGTTTTCACTGTTAAAAGCGATGCAACCTAGTAATATCAGAAAAATATCGCTAAATACATGTTGGTACAATATGTGACGCAACCGTTTGTAACTCAAACGGACTGATACCGTTAGAAAGTCAATGAAATGTAGTTTTTGAAACTGTCTCTATTTCTTCAGCGCGCGCTAACGGCTAGGATTGGTCCCACAGTAAAAAATGACTTATTTATATAAATTTTTAAATAAAGCGCTACCACAGCGCCCAGTATAATTGCTGAGTTCTAGCAATCATTCAAATTAAGAAATGTTATTTCTTGGAGTCCAATTGTCTCATTTATCACATTTATAAAGGTCAAAGTCCAAAATCAGTTCAATTAATCCCACAGTCAATCGTTTCACTGTTAAAAGCGATGCAACCTAGTAATATCAGAAAATATCGCTAAATACATGTTGGTACGAATATGTGACGCAACCGTTGTAACTCAAACCGACTGATACCGTTAGAAAGTCAATGAAATGTAGTTTTTGAAACTGTCCTCTATTTCTTCAGCGCGCGCTAACGGCTAGGATTGATCCCACAGTAAAAAAATGACTTATTTATCTAAATATTTAGATAAAGCGCTACCTACAGCGCCCAGTGTAATCGCTGAGTTCCAGCAATTCATGTCAAATTAAGAAGAATGTTATTCTTGGAGTTCAATTGTCTCATTTATCACATTTATTAAGGTCAAAGACCGAAATCAGTTCAAATAAGTCCCACAGTCAATCGTTTTCACTGTTAAAAGCGATGCAACCTTGTAATATCAGAAAATATCGCTAAATACATGTTGGTACAAATATGTGAACGCAACCGTGTACTCAAAACGGATTGATACCGTTAGAAAATCACTGAAATGTATTTTGTAACTCTCTCTATTTCTTCAGCGCGCGCTAACAGGCTAGGATTGGTCCCACAGTAAAAAATGACTTATTTATATAAATTTTTAAATAAAGCGCTACCACAGCGCCCAGTGTAATTGCTGAGTTTAGCATCATCTCAAATTAAGAATAATGTCATTCTTGGGTTCCAATTGTATCATTTATCACATTTACAAGGTCAAAGTCCAAAATCAGTTCCAATTATATCCCACAGTCAATCGTTTTCACTGTTAAAAGCGATGCAACCTAGTAATATCAGAAAACTATCGTTAAATACATGTTGGTACGAATATGTGACGCAACCGTTGTAACTCAAACCGACTGATACCGTTAGAAAGTCAATGAAATGTAGTTTTTGAAACTGTCTCTATTTCTTCAGCGCGCGCTAACAGCTAGATTGGTCCCACAGTAAAAAATGACTTATTTATATAAATTTTTAAATAAAGCGCTATCCACAGCGCCCAGTTATCGCTGAAGTTCCAGGAATCATGTCAAATTAAGAAGAATGTTATTTCTTGGAGTCCAATTGTCTCATTTATCACATTTATAAGGTCAAAAGTCCAAAATCAGTTCAATTATATCCCACAGTCAATCGTTTCACTGTTAAAAAGCGATGCAACCTAGTAATATCAGAAAAATATGGCTAAATACATGTTGGTACGAATATGTGACGCAACCGTTGTAACTCAAACCGACTGATACCGTTAGAAAGTCAATGAAATGTAGTTTTCTGAACTGTCTCTATTTCTTTCAGCGCGCGCTAACGGCTAGGATTGGTCCCACGGTAAAAAATGACTTCTTTATCTAAATTGTTTAATAAAGCGCTTCTTCAGCGCCCAGTGTAATCGCTGAGTTCAGGCAATCATGTCAAATTAAGAAGAATGTTATTTCTTGAGTTCAATTGTCTCATTTATCACATTTATAAGGTCAAAGTCCAAAATCTGTTCAATAAGTCCCACAGTCAATCGTTTCACTGTTAAAAGCGATGCAACCTAGTAATATCAGAACAATAATTGCTAAATACATGTTGGTACGAATATGTGACCCAACCGTTGTAACTCAAACCGACTGATACTGTTAGAAAGTCAATGAAATGTAGTTTTTGAAACTGTCTCTATTTCTTCAGCGCGTGCTAACAGCTAGGATTGGTCCCACAGTAAAATGGACTTATTTATCTAAATTTTTAGATAAAGCGCTAACCACAGCGCCCAGTGTAATCGCGTGAGTTCCAGGAATCATTGTCAAATTAAGAGATATGTTATTTCTTGGAGTTCCAATTGTCTCATTTATCACATTTATAAGGTCAAAGTCCAAAATCAGTTCAATATATCCCACAGTCAATCGTTTCACTGTTAAAAGCGATGCAACCTAGTAATATCAGAAAAATATCGCTAAATACATGTTGGTACGAATATGGTGACCCAACCGTTGTAACTCAAACCGGACTGATACCGTTAGAAAGTCAATGAAATGTAGTTTTTGAAACTGTCTCTATTTCTTCAGCGCGCGCTAACGGCTAGGATTGGTCCCACGGTAAAAAAATGACTTATTTATCTAAATTGTTAAATAAAGCGCTCCTCAGCGCCCCAGTGTAATTGCTGACTTCAGGCAATCATGTCAAATTAAGAAGAATGTTATTTCTTGGAGTTCCAATTGTCTCATTTATCACATTTATAAGGTGAAAGTCCAAATCAGTTCCAATTATAGTCCCACAGTCAATCGTTTCACTGTTAAAAAGCGATGCAACCTAGTAATATCAGAACAATATTGCCTAAATACATGTTGGTACGAATATGTGACCCAACCGTTGTAACTCAACCGGACTGTGATACTGTTAGAAAGTCAATGAAATGTAGTTTTTGAAAACTGTCTCTATTTCTTCAGCGCGCGCTAAACGGCTAGGATGGTCCCACGGTAAAAAATGACTTTATTTATCTAAATTTTTAAATAAAGCGCTTCTTCAGCGCCCAGTGTAATTGCTGAGTTCCAGCAATCATGTCAAATTAAGAAGAATGTTATTCTTGGAGTCCAATTGTCTCATTTATCACATTTATAAGGTCAAAGTCCAAAATCAGTTCAATTATAGTCCCACAGTCAATCGTTTCACTGTTAAAAGCGATGCAACCTAGTAATATCAGAAAAATATCGCTAAATACATGTTGGTACGAATATGTGACGCAACCGTGTAACTCAAACCGACTGATACCGGTTAGAAATCAATGAAATGTAGTTTTTTGAAACTGTCTCTATTTCTTCAGCGCGCGCTAACAGCTAGGATGGAATCCCACAGTAAAAAATGACTTATTTATCTAAATTTTTTAGATAAAGCGCTACCACAGCGCCCAGTATAATGGCTGAGTCCAGAATCATGTCAAATTAAGAAGAATGTTATTTCTTGGAGTCCAATTGTCTCATTTATCACATTTATAAGGTCAAAGGGCCAAAATCAGTTCAATTAATCCCACAGTCAATCGTTTCACTGTTAAAAGCGATGCAACACTTGTATATCAGAAAAATATCGCTAAATACATGTTGGTACAAATATGTGACGCAACCGTTGTAACTCAAACGGATGATTACCGTTTAGAAAATCATGAAATGTATTTTTGTAACTCTCTCTATTTCTTCAGCGCGCGCTAACAGCTAGGATTGGTCCCACAGTAAAAAATGACTTATTTATATAAATTTTTAAAAGTAAAGCGCTAATCTCTCTTCTTTTTTT
>JASGCC010000354.1:46146-81384 GCA_030067915.1 Hydractinia echinata | reverse complement strand
CTCATGCCACATGTCCTGGCGTCTTTTGAAAGAGTCTGTGGACAAACTAACCGAGCTTGCCAGGATCCTTTGCAACGCCCATAATGCACATTTTCCTGAGCCTTGAAAGTTTCTGGGGACACCCCCGAGCCAGCAACGGCATGTTCCTCAACGAGCTTGGACACAATCTCTGAGGTGTCGCGCCTCCTCAATACATTCCGTAATACGTCGTCGGTTCTTGCTTTTGACAATGAGAGATTGAATCTTAGTTTTCTGATAGCGTCCTGAGGTTAGTCCATCTTTATATTTAGAGACTCCTCAAAAAGCGCGGTCCGGCTTTCAGTATTGGTGCCGCAGGTACCATAGAAGTACGGGATTTTAAGGGTGAGCATGGCATGTACCATGAGGGTACCACAGGTATCGCCAGGTTACCACAGAGTACGGGGTTTTAGGGTGCTGAAGTAACCGGGGTTAAGCTTCAGTGTGGGTACCCTAATTCCAAGGTGTACCTGCGCATGCTTTTGATCAAGGATGTTACTGTGGCGTATGCGTGGGCGTTCGCGACTGTGCCAGAAGTACACATTTTCCTATCTCTAAGGCCCACGGTCAATTACGTTAAAAAGCAACCTAGTAAATCGGAAAATATCGCTAAATACATGTTGGTACGAATATGTGACGAAACCGTTGTAATCTCAAACCGGACTGATACCGTTAGAAGTCAATGAAATGTAGTTTTTGAAATTGTCTCTATTTCTTTCAGCGCGTGCTAACGGCTGGATTAGTCCCACAGAAATGACTTATTTATCTAAATTTTTAGATAAAGCGCTACCACAGCGCCCAGTGTATCGCTGAGTTCCAGGAATCATGTCAAATTAAGAAGAATGTTAATTCTGGAGTCAATTGTCTCATTTATCACATTTATAAGGTTAAAGTCCAAAATAGTTCAATTAGGTCCCACGGTCAATCGTTTCACTTTTAAAAGCATGCAACCTAGTAATATCGGAAAAAATCGCTAAATACAGTTGGACAATATGTGACGCAACCGTTGTAACTCAAACGGACTGATACCGTTAGAAAGTCTGAAATGTAGTTTTGAAACTGTCTCTATTCTTCAGCGCCGCTAACGCTTGGATTGGTCCCACTGTAAAAAATGACTTATGACTAAATATTTAATAAAGAGCTAACAGAGCGTCCATGTAACTGCGGAGTTCCAGCATCATACCAAAGTAAGAAGAAGTTAATTCTTGGAGTCCATTGTCTCATTTATCACATTTATAAGGTCAAAGTCCAAAATCAGTTTCAATTAGGTCCCCGGTCATCGTTTCAACTTTATAAAGCAATGCCCAACCTAGTAAAATCGGAAAAATATCGCTAAATACATGATGGTACGAAATATGTGACGCAACCGTTGTTATTCAAACGGACTGATACCGTTAGAAAATTAATGAAAAGTAGTTTTAGAAACTGTCTCTATTTCTCAGCGCGCGCTAACGGCTTGATTGGTCCCACTGAAAAATTGACTTAGTGATCTAGATATTAAAATAAAGAGCTAACAGAGCGTCCAGTGTAACTGCGGAGTTCCAGTATTCATGCCAAAGTGAGAAGAATGTTAATTCTCGGAGTCCAATTGTCTCATTTATCACATTTATAAGGTTAAAGTCCGAAAATTAGTTCAATTAGGTCCCACGGTCAATCGTTTCACTTTTAAAAGCAATGCAACCTAGTAATATCGGAAAAACATCGCTAAATACACGTTGGCACAAATATGTGACGCAACCGTTGTAACTCAAACGGACTGATACCGTTACAAAGTCGTGAAATGTAGTTTTTGAAACTGTCTCTATTTTTCAGCGCACGCTAACGGCTTGGATTGGTCCCACTGTAAAAATGACTTATTTATCTAAATTTTTAGATAAAGCGCTACCACAGCGCCCAGTGTAATTGCTGAGTTCCAGGAATCATGTCAAATTAAGAAGAATGTTATTTCTTGGAGTCCAATTGTCTCATTTATCACATTTATAAGGTCAAAGTCCAAAATCAGTTCAATTATATCCCACAGTCAATCGTTTCACTGTTAAAAGCGATGCAACCTAGTAATATCAGAAAAATATCGCTAAATACATGTTGGTACGAATATGTGACCCAACCGTTGTAACTCAAACCGGACTGATACCGTTAGAAAGTCAATGAAATGTAGTTTTTGAAACTGTCTCTATTTCTTCACGCGCGCTAACGGCTAGGATTGGTCCCACGGTAAAAAATGACTTATTATCTAAATTTTTAAATAAAGCGCTACTCAGCGCCCAGTGTAAATTGCTGAGTTCCAGGCAATCATGTCAAATTAAGAAGAATGTTATTTCTTGGAGTCCAATTGTCTCATTTATCACATTTATAAGGTCAAAGTCCAAAATCAGTTCAATTAAGTCCCACAGTCATCGTTTCACTGTTAAAAGCGATGCAACCTTGTAATATCAGAACAAATATCGCTAAATACATGTTGGTACGAATATGTGACGCAACCGTTGTAACTCAAACCGACTGATACTGTTAGAAAGTCAATGAAATGTAGTTTTTGAAACTGTCTCTATTTCTTCAGCGCGCGCTAACGCTAGGATTGGTCCCACAGTAAAAAATGACTTATTTATTAAATTTTTAAATAAAGCGCTACCACAGCGCCCAGTGTAATTGCTGAGTTCCAGCAATCATGTCAAATTAAGAAGAATGTTATTTCTTGGAGTCCAATTGTCTCATTTATCACATTTATAAGGTCAAAGTCCAAAATCAGTCAATTATATCCCACAGTCAATCGTTCACTGTTAAAAGCGATGCAACCTAGTAATAGTCAGAAAAATATCGCTAAATACATGTTGGTACGAATATGTGACGCAACCGTTGTAACTCAAACCGACTGATACCGTTAGAAAGTCAATGAAATGTAGTTTTTGAAACTGTCTCTATTTCTTCCAGCGCGTGCTAACGGCTAGATTGGTCCCACAGTAAAAACTGACTTATTTATCTAAATTTTTAGATAAAGCGCTACCACAGCGCCCAGTGTGAATGGCTGAGTCCAGGAATCATGTCAAATTAAGAAGAATGTTATTTCTTGGAGTCCAATTGTCTCATTTATCACATTTATAAGGTCAAAGTCCAAAATCAGTTCAATTATATCCACAGTCAATCGTTTCACTGTTAAAGCGATGCAACCTAGTAATATCAGAAAAATATCGCTAAATACATGTTGGTACGAATATGTGACGCAACCGTTGTAACTCAAACCGACTGATACCGTTAGAAAGTCAATGAAATGTAGTTTTTGAACTATCTCTATTTCTTCAGCGCGCGCTAACGAGCTAGGATTGGTCCCACAGTAAAAATGACTTATTTATCTAATTTTAAATAAAGCGCTACCGACAGCGCCCAGTGTAATTGCTGAGTTCTAGCAATCATCTCAAATTAAGAATAATGTTATTTCTTGATCCAATTGTCTCATTTATCACATTTATAAGGTCAAAGTCCAAAATTCAGTTCAATTATATCCACAGTTCAAATCGTTTCACTGTTAAAGCGATGCAACCTAGTAATATCAGAAAAATATCGCTAAATACATGTTGGTACGAATATGTGACGCAACCGTTTGTAACTCAAACCGACTGATACCGTTAGAAAGTCAATGAAATGTAGTTTTTGAAACTGTCTCTATTTCTTTCAGCGCGCTGCTAACGGCTAGGATTGGGTCCCACAGTAAAAATGACTTATTTATCTAATTTTTAATAAAGCGCTACCACAGCGCCCAGTGTAATCGCTGAGTTCCAGCAATCATGTCAAATTAGAAGAATGTTATTTCTTGGAGTCCAATTGTCTCATTTATCACATTTATAGGTGAAAGTCCAAAATCTGTTCAATTAAGTCCCCGGTCGATCGTTTCACTGTTAAAAGCGATGCAACCTAGTAATATCGGAAAAATATCGCTAAATACATGTTGGTACGAATATGTGACGCAACGTTGTAACTCAAACGACTGATACCGTTAGAAAGTCAATGAAATGTAGTTTTAGAAACTGTCTCTTTTCTTCGCGCGCGCTAACGGCTTGGATTGGTCCCACTGTAAAAAATGACTTATTGATAAATATTTAAATAAAGAGCTAACAGAGCGTCCAGTGTAACTGCGGAGTTCCAGCATTCATGCCAAAGTAAGAAAATGTTAATTCTTGGAGTCCATTTGTCTCATTTATCACATTTATAAGGTCAAAGTCCAAAATCAGTTCAATTAGTCCCACGGTCAATCGTTTCACTGTTAAAAGCGATGCAACCTAGTAATATCGGAAAAATATCGCTAAATACATGTTGGTACGAATATGTGACGCAACCGTTGTAACTCAAACGACTGATACCGTTAGAAAGTCAATGAAATGTAGTTTTTGAAAACTGTCTCTATTCTTCAGCGCGCGCTAACGCTAGGATTGGTCCCACGGTAAAAAATGACTTATTTATCTAAATTTTAAATAAAGCGCTTCTCAGCGCCCAGTGTAATTGCTGACTTCCAGCAATCATGTCAAATTAAGAAGAATGTTATTTCTTGGAGTCCAATTGTCTCATTTATCACATTTATAAGGTCAAAGTCCAAATCAGTTCCAATTAAGTCCCACAGTCAATCGTTTCACTGTTAAAAAGCGATGCAACTAGTAATATCAGAAAAATATCGCTAAATACATGTTTGGTACGAATATGTGACCCAACGTTGTAACTCAAACGACTGATACGTTAGAAAGTCAATGAAATGTAGTTTTTGAAAACTGTCTCTATTTCTTCAGGCGCGCGCTAACGGCTAGGATTGGTCCCACAGTAAAAATGACTTATTTACTAATAATTTTTAAATAAAAGCGCTCCACAGCGCCCAGTTAATTGCTGATTCAGCAGTCATACCAAAGTGAGAAGAATGTTAATTCTTGGAGTCCATTTGTCTCATTTATCACATTTATAAGGTCAAAGTCCAAAATCAGTTCAATTAGGTCCCACGGTCACGTTTCACTGTTAAAAGCGATGCAACCTAGTAATATCGGAAAATATCGCTAAATACATGTTGGTACGAATATGTGACGCAACCGTTGTAACTCAAACGGACTGATACCGTTAGAAAGTCAATGAAATGTAGTTTTAGAAACTGTCTCTATTTCTTCGGCGCGCGCTAACGGCTTGGATTGGTCCCACTGTAAAAAATGACTTATTGAAAATATTTAAATAAAGAGCTAACAGAGCGTCCAGTGTAACTGCGGAGTTCCAGCATTATGCCAAAGTAAGAAGAATGTTAATTCTTGGAGTCCATTTCTCATTTATCACATTTATAAGGTCAAAGTCCAAAATCAGTTCAATTAGGTCCCACGGTCAATCGTTCACTTTTAAAAGCGATGCAACCTAGTAATATCGGAAAAATATCGCTAAATACATGTTGGTACGAATATGTGACGCAACCGTTGTAACTCAAACGGACTGATACCGTTAGAAAGTCAATGAAATGTAGTTTTTAAAACTGTCTCTATTTCTTCAGCGCGCTAACGGCTTGGATTGGTCCCACTGTAAAAAATGACTTATCGACTAAATATTTAAATAAAGAGCTAACAGAGCGTCCAGTGTAACTGCGGAGTTCCAGCAGTCATACCAAAGTGAGAAGAATGTTAATTCTTGGAGTCCATTTGTCTCATTTATCACATTTATAAGGTCAAAGTCCAAAATCAGTTCAATTAGGTCCCACGGTCAATCGTTTCACTGTTAAAAGCGATGCAACCTAGTAATATCGGAAAAATATCGCTAAATACATGTTGGTACGAATATGTGACGCAACCGTTGTAACTCAAACGACTGATACCGTTAGAAAGTCAATGAAATGTAGTTTTTGAAACTGTCTCTATTTCTTCAGCGCGGCTAACGGTTGGATTGGTCCCACTGTAAAAAATGACTTATTGATAAATATTTAAATAAAGAGCTAACAGAGCGTCCAGTGTAACTGCGGAGTTCCAGCAGTCATACCAAAGAGAAAAGAATGTTAATTCTTGGAGTCCATTTGTCTTTTATCACATTTATAAGTCAAAGTCCAAAATCAGTTCAATTAGGTCCACGGTCATCGTTTCACTGTTAAAAGCGATGCAACCAGTAATATCGGAAAAATATCGCTAAATACATGTTGGTACGAATATGTGACGCAACTGTTGTAACTTAAACAGACTGATACCGTTAGAAAGTCAATGAAATGTAGTTTTTGAAACTGTCTCTATTTCTTCAGCGCGCGCTAACGGCTTGGATTGGTCCCACTGTAAAAAATGACTTATCGAACTAAATATTAAATAAAGAGCTAACAGAGCGTCCAGTGTAACTGCGGAGTTCCAGCATTCATGCCAAAGTAAGAAGAATGTTAATTTCTTGAGTCCATTGTCTCATTTATCACATTTATAAGGTTAAAGTCCAAAATCAGTTCAATTAGGTCCCACGGTCAATCGTTTCACTGTTAAAGCGATGCAACCTAGTAATATCGGAAAAATATCGCTAAATACATGTTGGTACGAATATGTGACGCAACCGTTGTAACTCAAAGGACTGATACCGTTAGAAAGTCAATGAAATGTAGTTTTAGAAACTGTCTCTATTTCTCAGCGCGCGCTAACGGCTTGGATTGGTCCCACTGAAAAAATGACTTATTGATCTAATATTTAAATAAAGAGCTAACAGAGCGTCCAGTGTAACTGCGGAGTTCCAGCAGTCATACCAAAGTGAGAAGAATGTTAATTCTTGGAGTCCATTTGTCTCATTTATCACATTTATAAGGTCAAAGTCCAAAATCAGTTCAATTAGGTCCCACGGTCGACGTTTCACTGTTAAAAGCGATGCAACCTAGTAATATCGGAAAAATATCGCTAAATACATGTTGGTACGAATATGTGACGCAACCGTTGTAACTCAAACGGACTGATACCGTTAGAAAGTCAATGAAATGTAGTTTTAGAAACTGTCTCTATTTCTTCGCGCGCGCTAACGGCTTGGATTGGTCCCACTGTAAAAAATGACTTATTGATTAAATATTTAAATAAAGAGCTAACAGAGCGTCCAGTGTAACTGCGGAGTTCCAGCATTCATGCCAAAGTAAGAAGAATGTTAATTCTTGGAGTCCAATTGTCTCATTTATCACATTTATAAGGTCAAAGTCCAAAATCAGTTCAATTAGGTCCCACGGTCAATCGTTTCACTTTTAAAAGCAATGCAACCTAGTAATATCGGAAAAATATCGCTAAATACATGTTGGTACGAATATGTGACGCAACCGTTGTAACTCAAACGGACTGATACCGTTAGAAAGTCAATGAAATGTAGTTTTTAAAACTGTCTCTATTTCTTCAGCGCGCTAACAGGTTGGATTGGTCCCACTGTAAAAAATGACTTATCGAACTAAATATTTAAATAAAGAGCTAACAGAGCGTCCAGTGTAACTGCGGAGTTCCAGCAGTCATACCAAAGTGAGAAGAATGTTAATTCTTGGAGTCCATTTGTCTCATTTATCACATTTATAAGGTCAAAGTCCAAAATCAGTTCAATTAGGTCCCACGGTCATCGTTTCACTGTTAAAAGCGATGCAACCTAGTAATATCGGAAAAATATCGCTAAATACATGTTGGTACGAATATGTGACACAACCGTTGTAACTTAAACAGACGATACGTTAGAAAGTCAATGAAATGTAGTTTTTGAAACTATCTCTATTTCTTCAGCGCGCGCTAACGGTTGGATTGGTCCCACTGTAAAAAATGACTTATCGAACTAAATATTTAAATAAAGAGCTAACAGAGCGTCCAGTGTAACTGCGGAGTTCCAGCATTCATGCCAAAGTAAGAAGAATGTTAATTCTTGAGTCCATTGTCCATTTATCACATTTATAAGTCAAAGTCCCAAATCAGTCAAATAAGGTCCCACAGGTCAATCGTTTCACTGTTAAAGCCGATGCAACCTAGTAATATCGAAAAATATCGCTAAATACATGTTGGTACGGATATGTGGACGCAACCGTTGTAACTCAAACGGACTGATACCGTTAGAAAGTCAATGAAATGTAAGTTTTGAAACTGTCTCTATTTCCTCAGCGCGCGCTAACGGCTTGGATTGGTCCACTGTAAAAAAAATGACTTATTTGATCTAAATATTTAAAATAAAGAGCTAACAGAGCGTCCAGTGTAACTGGCGAATTCCAGCATCATCCAAAGTAAGAAGAATGTTAATTCTTGGAGTCCAATTGTCTCATTTATCACATTTATAAGGTCAAAGTCCAAAATCAGTTCAATTAAGTCCCACGGTCAATAGTATTCACTTTTAAAAGCGATGCCAACCTACTAATATCGAAAAATATCGCTAAATACATGTTGGTACGAATATGTGACGCAAACCGTTGTAACTCAAACGGACTGATACCGTTAGAAAGTCAATGAAATGTAGTTTTTAAAACTGTCTCTATTTCTTCAGCGCGCTAACGGTTGGATTGGTCCCACTGTAAAAAATGACTTATCGAACTAAATATTTAAATAAAGAGCTAACAGAGCGTCCAGTGTAACTGCGGAGTTCCAGCAGTCATACTAAAGAGAAAAGAATGTTAATTCTTGGAGTCCATTTGTCTCATTTATCACATTTATAAGTCAAAGTCCAAAATCAGTTCAATTAGGTCTCACGGTCAATCGTTTCACTGTTAAAAGCGATGCAACCTAGTAATATCGGAAAAATATCGCTAAATACATGTTGGTACGAATATGTGACGCAACTGTTGTAACTCAAACACTGATACCGTTAGAAAGTCAATGAAATGTAGTTTTAGAAACTGTCTCTATTTCTTCGGCGCGCGGCTTATCGAACTAAATATTTAAATAAAGAGCTAACAGAGCGTCCAGTGTAACTGCGGAGTTCCAGCAGTCATACCAAAGTGAGAAGAATGTTAATTCTTGGAGTCCATTTGTCTCATTTATCACATTTATAAGGTCAAAGTCCAAAATCAGTTCAATTAGATCCCACGGTCAATCGTTTCACTGTTAAAAGCGATGCAACTTAGTAATATCGGAAAATAATCGCTAAATACATGTTGGTACGAATATGTGACGCAACCGTTATAACTCAAACGGACTGATACCGTAGAAAGTCAATGAAATGTAGTTTTAGAAACTGTCTCTGTTTCTTCGGCGCGGCTAACGCTTGGATTGGCCCACTGTAAAAAATGACTTATTGATTTAAATATTTAAATAAAGAGCTAACAGAGCGTCCAGTGTAACTGCGGAGTTCCAGCATTCATGCCAAAGTAAGAAAAATGTTAATTCTTGGAGTCCATTTGTCTCATTTATCACATTTATAAGGTCAAAGTCCAAAATCAGTTCAATTAGATCCCAGGTCAATCGTTTCACTGTTAAAAGCGATGGCAACTTAGTATATCGGAAAATATCGCTAAAATTACAGTGTTGTTACGAATATGTTGACGCAACCGTTATAACTCAAACGGGACCTGAACCGATAGAAAGTCAATGAAATGTAGTTTTAGAAACTGTCTCTGTTTCTTCGGCGCGCGCTAACGGCTTGGAATTGGTCTCACTGTAAAAAATGACTTATTGATTTAAATATTTAAATAAAGAACTAACAGAGCGTCCAGTGTAACTGCGGAGTTCCAGCATTCATGCCAAAGTAAAAAAAAAGTTAGTTCTTGGAGTCCATTTGTCTCATTTATCACATTTATAAGGTCAAAGTCCAAAATCAGTTCAATTAGATCCCAAGGTCAATCGTTTCACTGTTAAAAGCGATGCAACTTAGTAATATCGGAAAAATATCGCTAAACACATGTTGGTACGAATATGTGACGCAACCGTTATAACTCAAACGGACTGATACCGATAGAAAGTCAATGAAATGTAGTTTTTGAAACTGTCTCTATTTCTTCAACGCACGCTAACGGCTTGGATTGATCCCACTGTAAAAAATGACTTATCGACCTAAATATTTAAATAAAGAACTAACAGAGCGTCCACTGTAACTGCGGAGTTCCATCATTCCTGCCAAAGTAAGAAGAATGTTAATTCTTGAAGTCCAGTTGTCCCATTTATCACATTTATAAATTTAAAGTCCAAAATCAATTCAATTAGGTCCCACGGTCAATCGTTTCACTGTTAAAGGCGATGCAAACCTAGTAATATCGAAAAAAATATCGCTAAATACATGTTGGTACAAATATGTGACGCAACCGTTGTAACTTAAAGGGACTGATACCGTTAGAAAGTCAATGAAATGTAGTTTTAGAAACTGTCTCTATTTCCTCAGCGCGCGCTAACGGCTTGATTGGTCCCACTGAAAAAAATGACTTATTGATCTAGATATTAAAATAAAGAGCTAACAGAGCGTCCAGTGTAACTGCGGAGTTCCAGCAGTCATACCAAAGTGAGAAGAATGTTAATTCTTGGAGTCCATTTGTCTCATTTATCACATTTATAAGGTCAAAGTCCAAAATCAGTTCAATTAGATCCCAAGGTCAATCGTTTCACTGTTAAAAGCGATGCAACTTAGTAATATCGGAAAAATATCGCTAAATACATGTTGGTACGAATATGTGACACAACCGTTGTAACTTAAACAGACCGATACCGTTAGAAAGTCAATGAAATGTAGTTTTTGAAACTATCTCTATTTCTTCAGCGCGTGCTAACGGGTTGGATTGGTCCCACTGTAAAAAATGACTTATTGATTTAAATATTTAAATAAAGAGCTAACAGAGCGTCCAGTGTAACTGCGGAGTTCCAGCAGTCATACTAAAGAGAAAAGAATGTTAATTTTTGGAGTCCATTTGTCTTATTTATCACATTTATAACGTCAAAGTCCAAAATCAGTTCAGTTAGGTCCCACGGTCGATCGTTTCACTGTTAAAAGCAATGCAACCTAGTAATATCGGAAAAATATCGCTAAATACATGTTGGTGCGAATATATGACACAACCGTTGTAACTTAAACAGACCGATACCGTTAGAAATTCAATGAAAAGTAGTTTTTGAAACTATCTCTATTTCTTCAGCGCGCGCTAACAGGTTGGATTGGTCCCACTGTAAAAATGAGCTTATCGAACTAAATATTTAATAAGAGCAACAGAGCGTCCAGTGTAACTGCGGAGTTCCATCATTCCTGCCAAGTAAGAAGAATGTTAATTCTTGAAGTCCAGTTGTCCCATTTATCACATTTATAAATTTAAAGTCCAAAATCAATTCAATTAGGTCCCACGGTCAATCGTTTCACTGTTAAAGGCGATGCAACCTAGTAATATCGAAAAAATATCGCTAAATACATGTTGGTACAAATATGTGACGCAACCGTTGTAACTTAAAGGGACTGATACCGTTAGAAAGTCAATGAAATGTAGTTTTAGAAACTGTCTCTATTTCCTTAGCGCGCGCTAACGGCTTGATTGGTCCCACTGAAAAAAATGACTTATTGATCTAGATATTAAAATAAAGAGCTAACAGAGCGTCCAGTGTAACTGCGGAGTTCCAGCAGTCATACCAAAGTGAGAAGAATGTTAATTCTTGGAGTCCATTTGTCTCATTTATCACATTTATAAGGTCAAAGTCCAAAATCAGTTCAATTAGATCCCAAGGTCAATCGTTTCACTGTTAAAAGCGATGCAACTTAGTAATATCGGAAAAATATCGCTAAATACATGTTGGTACGAATATGTGACACAACCGTTGTAACTTAAACAGACCGATACCGTTAGAAAGTCAATGAAATGTAGTTTTTGAAACTATCTCTATTTCTTCAGCGCGTGCTAACGGGTTGGATTGGTCCCACTGTAAAAAATGACTTATTGATTTAAATATTTAAATAAAGAGCTAACAGAGCGTCCAGTGTAACTGCGGAGTTCCAGCAGTCATACTAAAGAGAAAAGAATGTTAATTTTTGGAGTCCATTTGTCTTATTTATCACATTTATAACGTCAAAGTCCAAAATCAGTTCAATTAGGTCTCACGGTCGATCGTTTCACTGTTAAAAGCGATGCAACCTAGTAATATCGGAAAAATATCGCTAAATACATGTTGGTACAAATATGTGACGCAACTGTTGTAACTCAAACAGACTGATACCGTTAGAAAGTCAATGAAATGTAGTTTTAGAAACTGTCTCTCTTTCTTCGGCGCGCGGCTTATCGAACTAAATATTTAAATAAAGAGCTAACAGGGCGTCCAATGTAACTGCGGAGTTCCAGCAGTCATACCAAAGTGAGAAGAATGTTAATTCTTGGAGTCCATTTGTCTCATTTATCACATTTATAAGGTCAAAGTTCAAACTCAGTTCAATTAGATCCCACGGTCGATCGTTTCACTGTTAAAAGCGATGCAACTTAGTAATATCGGAAAATAATCGCTAAATACATGTTGGTACGAATATGTGACGCAACCGTTATAACTCAACGGACTGATACCGATAGAAAATCAATGAAATGTAGTTTTAGAAACTGTCTCTGTTTCTTCGGCGGCGTGCTAACGCCTTGGATTGGTCCAACTGTAAAAAATGACTTATTGATTTAAATATTTAAATAAAGAGCTAACAGAGCGTCCAGTGTAACTGCAAAGTTCCAGGCATTCATGCCAAAGTAAGAAAAATGTTAATTCTTGGAGTCCATTTGTCTCATTTATCACATTTATAGGTCAAAGTCCAAAATCGGTTCAATTAGATCCCAAGGTCAATCGTTTCACTGTTAAAAGCGATGCAACTTAGTAATATCGGAAAAATATCGCTAAATACATGTTGGTACGAATATGTGACGCAACCGTTATAACTCAAAACGGCTGATACCGATAGAAAGTCAATGAAATGTAGTTTTAGAAACTGTCTCTGTTTCTTCGGCGCGCGCTAACGGCTTGGATTGGTCTCACTGTAAAAAAATGACTTATTGATTTAAATATTTAAATAAAGAAACTAACAGAGCGTCCAGTGTAACTGCGGAGTTCCAGCATTCATGCCAAAGTAAAAAATGTTAGTTCTTGGAGTCCATTTGTCTCATTTATCACATTTATAAGGTCAAAGTCCAAATCAGTTCAATTAGATCCCAAGGTCAATCGTTTCACTGTTAAAAGCGATGCAACTTAGTAATATCGGAAAATATCGCTAAATACATGTTGGTACGAATATGTGACGCAACCGTTATAACTCAAACGGACTGATACCGTTAGAAAGTCAATGAAATGTAGTTTTTGAAACTGTCTCTATTTCTTCAACGCACGCTAACGGCTTGGATTGGTCCAACTGTAAAAAATGACTTATCGAACTAAATATTTAAATAAAGAGCTAAATAAGCTAAGAGCTAAATAAGCTAAATAAGCTAAGAGAGTCCACTGCAACTGCGAAAGTTCCAGCATTCATGCCAAAGTAAGAAAAATGTTAATTCTTGAAGTCCAGTTGTCTCATTTATCGCATTTATAAGTTTAAAGGCCAAAATCAGTTCAATTAGGTCCCACGGTCAATCCTTTCACTGTTAAAAGCGATGCAACCTGGTAAGATCGGAAAATATTATTATTATTATTATTGAAATTTTTTAGCCAGGATAGCCTCTTCAGTTCCTATTGGTACTGCTATCAATGAGGGTCCTGCGAAGGGGGTCCTAGCGTATTTAAAGCTCCCATTTGAGCTACGAAAGTCGTTCAAGCACAACAATCGCTCAACTATACAACCGCCTAGATATCAATCCTATTCTCATGCTGAGCGCTAAGCAGAAAGGATAGATTCACACTTTTAAAAGTCTCTGGCATGACTCGGCCAGGGTTTGAACCCAAGACCTCCCGCACTGGAACGAACGCTCTACCACAAGGCTACCAAGTCGGTAAATACATGTTGGTACGAATATGTTGACGCAACCGTTGTTATTCAAAACGGACTGATACCGTTAGAAAATCAATGAAATGTAGTTTTAGAAACTGTCTCTACTTCCTCAGCGCGCTAACGGCTTGATTGGTCCCACTGAAAAAATTGACTTATTGATCTAGATATTAAAATAAAGAGCTAGCAAGAGCGTCCAGTGTAACTGCGGAGTTCCAGTATTCATGCCAAAGTGAGAAGAAGGTTAGTTCTCGGAGTCCAATTGTCTCATTTATCACATTTATAAGGTTTAAAGTCCAAAATTAGTTCAATTTAGGTCCCACGGTCAATCGCTTCACTTTTAAAAGCAATGCAACCGAGTAATATCGGAAAAACATGGCTAAATACACGTTGGGACAAATATGTGACGCAACCGTTGTAACTCAAACGGACTGATACCGTTACAAAGTCGTGGAATGTAGTTTTTGAAATTGTCTCTACTTCTTCAGGCGCACGCTAACGGCTTGGATTGGTCCTACTGTAAAAAATGAACTTATCGACCTAAATATTTAAATAAAGAGCTAACAGAGCGTCCACTGTAACTGCGGAGTTCCAGCAGTCATACCAAAGTGAGAAGAATGTTAATTATTGGGATCCATTTGTCTCATTGATCACATTTATAAGGTCAAAGTCCAAAATCAGTTCAGTTAGGTCCCACGGTCGATCGTTTCACTGTTAAGAGCAATGCAACATAGTAATATCGGAAAAAATATCGCTAAATACATGTTGGCTACGAATATATGACACAACCGTTGTAACTTAAACAGAGCGATACCGTTAGAAAGTCATGAAATGTAGTTTTTGAAACTTATCCTCTATTTCCTCAACGCGCGCTAACGGCTTGATGGTCCCACTGTAAAAATGACTTATCGAACTAAAATATTAAAATAAAGATCTAAACAGAGCGTCCAGTGTAACTGCGGAGTTCCATCATTCCTGCAAAGTAAGAAGAATGTTAATTCTTGAAGTCCAGTTGTCTCATTTATCACATTTATAAGTTTAAAGTCCAAAATCAGTTCAATTAGGTCCCAACGGTCCAATCGTTTCACTGTTAAATGCGATGCAACCTGGTAAGATCGGAAAAAATATCGCTAAATACATGTTGGTACGAATATGTGACGCAACCGTTGTTATTCAACGGACTGATACCGTTAGAAAATCAAATGAAATGTAGTTTTAGAAACTGTCTCTATTTCCTCAACGCGCGCTAACGGCTTGATTGGTCCCACTGAAAAAAATTGACTTATTGATCTAGATATTAAAAGAAAGAGCTAACAGAGCGTCCAGTGTAACTGCGGAGTTCCAGTATTCATGCCAAAGTTGAGAAGAATGTTAATTCTCGGAGTCCAATTGTCTCATTTATCACATTTATAAGGTTAAAGTCCAAAATTAGTTCAATTAGGTCCCACGGTCAATAGTTCCACTTTTAAAAGCAATCCAACCTAGTAAATCGGAAAAATATCGCTAAATACATGTTGGTACGAATATGTGACGCAACCGTTGTAACTTAAACGGACCGATACCGTTAGAAAGTCAATGAAATGTAGTTTTTAAAACTGTCTCTATTTCTTCAGCGCGCTAACGGTTTGGATTGATCCCACTGTAAAAAATGACTTATCGAACTAAAATATTAAATAAAGACTAACAGAGCGTCCAGTGTAACTGCGGAGTTCCAGCAGTCATACTAAAGAGAAAAGAATGTTAATTTTTGGAGTCCATTTTGTCTTATTGATCACATTTATAACGTCAAAGTCAAATCAGTTCAATTAGGTCTCACGGTCGATCGTTTCACTTGTTAAAAGCGATGCAACCTAGTAATATCGAAACATATCGCTAAATACATGTTGGTACGAATATGTTGACGCAACTGTTGTAACTCAAACAGACTGATACGTTAGAAAGTCAATGAAATGTAGTTTTAGAAACTGTCTCTATTTCTTCGGCGCGCGCTTATCGAACTAAATTTAAATAAAGAGCTAACAGGCGTCCAATGTAACTGCGGAGTTCCAGCAGTCATACCAAAGTGAGAAGAATGTTAATTCTTGGAGTCCATTTGTCTCATTTTATCACATTTATAAGGTCAAAGTTCAAACTCAGTTCAATTAGATCCCACGGTCGATCGTTTCACTGTTAAAAGCGATGCAACTTAGTAATATCGGAAAATAATCGCTAAGTACATGTTGGTACGAATATGTGACGCAACCGTTATAACTCAAACGGACTGATACCGATAGAAAATCAATGAAATGTAGTTTTAGAAACTGTCTCTGTTTCTTCGGCGCGTGCTAACGCCTTGGATTGGTCCAACTGTAAAAATGACTTATTGATTTAAATATTTAAATAAAGAGCTAACAGAGCGTCCAGTGTAACTGCAAAGTTCCAGCATTCATGCCAAAGTAAGAAAAATGTTAATTCTTGGAGTCCATTTGTCTCATTTATCACATTTATAAGGTCAAAGTCCAAAATCGGTTCAATGTAGATCCCAAGGTCAATCGTTTCACTGTTAAAAGCGATGCAACTTAGTAATATCGGAAAAATATCGCTAAATACATGTTGGTACAATATGTGACGCAACCGTTATAACTCAAACGGACTGATACCGATAGAAAGTCAATGAAATGTAGTTTTAGAAACTGTCTCTGTTTCTTCGGCGCGCGCTAACGGCTTGGATTGGTCTCACTGTAAAAAAATGACTTATTGATTTAAATATTTAAATAAAGAACTAACAGAGCGTCCAGTGTAACTGCGGAGTTCCAGCATTCATGCCAAAGTAAAAAAATGTTAGTTCTTGGAGTCCATTTGTCTCATTTATCACATTTATAAGGTCAAAGTCCAAAATCAGTTCAATTAGATCCTAAGGTCAATCGTTTCACTGTTAAAAGCGAGGCAACTTAGTAATATCGGAAAAATATCGCTAAATACATGTTGGTACGAATATGTGACTGCAACCGTTATAACTCAAACGGACTGATACCGATAGAAAGTCAATGAAATGTAGTTTTTGAAACTGTCTCTATTTCTTCAACGCACGCTAACGGCTTGGATTGGTCCAACTGTAAAAAATGATTTATCGAACTAAATATTTAAATAAAGAGCTAAATAAGCTAAGAGCTAAATAAGCTAAATAAGCTAAGAGAGTCCACTGTAACTGCGAAGTTCCAGCATTCATGCCAAAGTAAGAAAATGTTAATTCTTGAAGTCCAGTTGTCTCATTTATCGCATTTATAAGTTTAAAGTCCAAAATCAGTTCAATTAGGTCCCACGGTCAATCCTTTCACTGTTAAAAGCGATGCAACCTGGCAAGATCGGAAAAATATTATATTATTATTATTGAAATTATTTAGCCAGGATAGCCTCTTCAGTTCCTATTGGTACTGCTATCAATGGAGGTCCTGCGAAGGGGGTCCAAGCGTATTTAAAGCTCCCATTTGAGCTACGAAAGTCGTTCAAGCACAACAATCGCTCAACTATACAACCGCCTAGATATCAATCCTATTCTCATGCTGAGCGCTAAGCAGAAAGGATAGATTCACACTTTTAAAGTCTCTGGCATGACTCGGCCAGGGTTTGAAACCAAGACCTCCCGCACTGGAAGCGAACGCTCTACCCACAAGGCTACCAGTCGGTAAATACATGTTGGTACGAATATGTGACGCAACCGTTGTTATTCAAACGGACTGATACCGTTAGAAAATCAATGAAATGTAGTTTTAGAAACTGTCTCTATTTCCTCAGCGCGCTAACGGCTTGATTGGTCCCACTGAAAAAATTGACTTATTGATCTAGATATTAAAATAAAGAGCTAGCAGAGGCGTCCAGTGGTAACTGCGGAGTTCCAGTATTCAATTGCCAAAGTGAGAAGAAGGTTAGTTCTCGGAGTCCAATTGTCTCATTGATCACATTTATAAGGTCAAAGTCCCAAAATCAGTTCAGTTAGGTCCCACGGTCGATCGTTTCACTGTTAAGAGCAATGCAACATAGTATATCGGAAAAATATCGCTAAATACATGTTGGTACGAATATATGACACAACCGTTGTAACTTAACAGAGCGATACCGTTAGAAAGTCAATGAAATGTAGTTTTTGAAACTATCTCTATTTCTTCAGCGCGCGCTAACGGGTTGGATTGGTCCCACTGTAAAAAATGACTTATCGAACTAAATATTAAAATAAAGAGCTAACAGAGCGTCCAGTGTAACTGCGGAGTTCCATCATTCCTGCCAAAGTAAGAAGAATGTTAATTCTTGAAGTCCAGTGTCTCATTTATCACATTTATAAGTTTAAAGTCCAAAATCAGTTCAATAGGTCCACGGTCAATCGTTTCACTGTTAAAAGCGATGCAACCTGGTAAGATCGGAAAAATATCGCTAAATACATGTTGGTACGAATATGTGACGCAAACCGTTGTTATTCAAACGGACTGATACCGTTAGAAAATCAATGAATGTAGTTTTAGAAACTGTCTCTGATTTCCTCCAGCGCGCTCACGGCTTGATTGGTCCCACTGAAAAAATTGACTTATTGATCTAGATATTAAAATAAAGAGCTAACAGAGCGCCCAGTGTAACTGCGGGAGTTCCGTATTCATGCCAAAGTGAGAGAATGTTAATTCTCGGAGTCCAATTGTCTCATTTATCACATTTATAAGGTTAAAGTCCAAAATTAGTTCAATTAGGTCCCACGGTCAATCGTTTCACTTTAAAAGCAATGCAACCTAGTAATATCGGGAAAAACATCGCTAAATACACGTTGGGACAAATATGTGACGCAACCGTTGTAACATCAAACGGGCTGATATCGTTACAAAGTCGTGGGAATGTAGTTTTTTGAAACCGTCTCTATTTCTTCAGTGCACGCTAACGGCTTGGATTGATCCCACTGTAAAAAATGACTTATCGACCTAAATATTTAAATAAAAGAGCTAACAGAGCGTCCACTGTAACTGCGGAGTTCCAGCAGTCATACCAAAGTGAGAAGAATGTTAATTATTGAGTCCATTTGTCTCATTGATCACATTTATAAGGTCAAAGTCCAAAATCAGTTCAGTTAGGTCCACGGTTCGATCGTTTCACTGTTAAGAGCAATGCAACATAGTAATATCGGAAAAATATCGCTAAATACATGTTGGTACGAATATATGACACAACCGTTGTAACTTAAACAGACCGATACGTTAGAAAGTCAATGAAATGTAGTTTTTGAAACTATCTCTATTTCTTCAGCGCGCTAACGGGTTGGATTGGTCCCACTGTAAAAAAATGACTTATCGAACTAAATATTAAATAAAGAGCTAACAAGAGCGTCCAGTGTAACTGCGGAGTTCCATCATTCCTGCCAAGTAAGAAGAATGTTAATTCTTGAAGTCCAGTTGTCCCCATTTTATCACATTTATAAATTTAAAGTCCAAATCAATTCAATTAGGTCCACGGTCATCGTTTCACTGTTAAAGGCGATGCAACCTAGTAATATCGAAAAAATATCGCTAAATACATGTTGGTACAAATATGTGACGCAACCGTTGTAACTTAAAGGGACTGATACCGTTAGAAAGTCAATGAAATGTAGTTTTAGAAACTGTCTCTATTTCCTCAGCGCGCGCTAACGGCTTGGATTGGTCCCACTGTAAAAAATGACTTATTGATTTAAATATTTAAATAAAGAGCTAACAGAGCCTCCAGTGTAACTACGGAGTTCCAGCATTCGTGCCAAAGTAAGAAGAATGTTAATTCTTGGAGTTCAATTGTCTCATTTATCACATTTATAAGGTCAAAATCCAAAATCAGTTCAATTAGGTACCACGGTCAATAGTTCCACTTTTAAAAGCAATCCAACCTAGTAAAATCGGAAAAATATCGCTAAATACATGTTGGTACAAATATGTGACGCAACCGTTGTAACTTAAACGAACCGATACCGTTAGAAAGTCAATGAAATGTAGTTTTTAAAACTGTCTCTATTTCTTCATCGGGTTAACGGTTCGGATTGATCCCACTGTAAAAAATGACTTATCGAACTAAATATTTAAATAAAGTGCTAGAAGAGCGTCCAGTGTAACTGCGGAGTTCCAGCAGTCATACTAAAGAGAAAAGAATGTTAATTCTTGAAGTCCAGTTTTCCCATTTATCGCATTTATAAATTTAAAGTCCAAAATCAATTCAATTAGGTCCCACGGTCAATCGTTTCACTGTTAAAGGCGATGCAACCTAGTAATATCGAAAAAATATCGCTAAATACTTGTTGGTACAAATATGTGACGCAACCGTTGTAACTTAAAGGGACTGATACCGTTAGAAAGTCAATGAAATGTAGTTTTAGAAACTGTCTCTATTTCCTCAGCGCGCGCTAACGGCTTGATTGGTCCCACTGTAAAAAATGACTTATTGATCTAGATATTAAAATAAAGAGCTAACAGAGCGTCCAGTGTAACTGCGGAGTTCCAGCAGTCATACCAAAGTGAGAAAAATGTTAATTCTTGGAGTCCATTTGTCTCATTTATCACATTTATAAGGTCAAAGTCCAAAATCAGTTCAATTGGGTCCCACGGTTGACCGGTTCACTGTTAAAAGCGATGCAACCTAGCAATATCGGAAAAATATCGCTAAATACATGTTAGTACGAATATGTAACGCAACCGTTGTAACTCAAACGGACTGAAACCGTCAGAAAGTCAATGAAATGTAGTTTTAGAAACTGTCTCTATTTCTTCGGTGCGCGCTAACGGCTTGGATTGGTCCCACTGTAAAAAATGACTTATTGATTTAAATATTTAAATAAAGAGCTAACAGAGCCTCCAGTGTAACTACGGAGTTCCAGCATTCATGCCAAAGTAAGAAGAATGTTAATTCTTGGAGTCAATTGTCTCATTTATCACATTTATAAGGTCAAAATCCAAAATCAGTCCAAAATCAGTTCAATTAGGTCCCACGGTCAATCGTTTCACTTTTAAAAGCAATGCAACCTAGTAATATCGGAAAAATATCGCTAAATACATGTTGGTACGAATATGTGACGCAACCGTTGTAACTTAAACGACCGATACCGTTAGAAAGTCAATGAAATGTAGTTTTTAAACTGTCTCTATTTCTTCAGCGCGCTAACGGCTTGGATTGGTCCCACTGTAAAAATGACTTATCGAACTAAATATTTAAATAAAGAGCTAACAGAGCGTCCAGTGTAACTGCGGAGTTCCAGCAGTCATACAAAGAGAAAAGAATGTTAATTCTTGGAGTCCATTTGTCTCATTTATACATTTATAAGGTCAAAGTCCAAAATCAGTTCAATTAGGTCCACGGTCAATCGTTTCACTGTTAAAATCAACATCTAGTAATATCGGAAAAATATCGCTAAATACATGTTGGTACGAATATGTGACGCAACCGTTGTAACTCAAACAGACTGATACCGTTAGAAAGTCAATGAAATGTAGTTTTAGAAACTGTCTCTGTTTCTTCAGCGCGCGCTAACGGCTTGGATTGGTCCACTGTAAAAAATGACTTATCGAACTAAATATTTAAATAAAGAGCTAACAGAGCGTCCAGTGTAACTGCGGAGTTCCAGCAGTCATACCAAAGTGAAAAGAATGTTAATTCTTGGAGTCCATTTGTCTCATTTATCACATTTATAAGGTCAAAGTCCAAAATCAGTTCAATTAGTCCCACGGTCAATCGTTTCACTGTTAAAAGCGATGCAACCTAGTAATATCGGAAAAATATCGCTAAATACATGTTGGTACGAATATGTGACGCAACTGTTGTAACTCAAACGGACTGATACCGTTAGAAAATGAATCAAATGTAGTTTTAAAAACTGTCTCTATTTCCTCAGCGCGCGTTAACGGCTTGATTTGTCCCGCTAAGAAAAATGACTTATTGATCTAGATATTAAAATAAAAAGCTAGTGTAACTGCGGAGTTCTGGTAGTCATGCCAAAAAAAGAAAAATGTTATTTCTCGGAGTCCAATTGTCTCATTTATCACATTTATAAGTTTAATGTCCAAAATCAGTTCAATTAGGTCCCACGGTCAATCGTTTCACTGTTAAAAGCGATGCAACCTGGTAAGATCGGAAAAATATCGCTAAATACATGTTGGTACGAATATGTGACGCAACCGTTGTTATTCAAACGGACTGATACCGTTAGAAAATCAATGAAATGTAGTTTTAGAAACTGTCTCTATTTCCTCAGCGCGCGCTAACGGCTTGATTGGTCCCATTGAAAAAATTGACTATTGATCTAGATATTAAAATAAAGAGCTAACAGAGCGTCCAGTCTAACTGCGGAGTTCCAGTATTCATGCCAAAATGAGAAGAATGTTAATTCTCGGACTCCAATTGTCTCATATATCACATTTATAAGGTTAAAGTCCAAAATTAGTTCAATTAGGTCCCACGGTCAATCGTTTCACTTTTAAAAGCAATGCAAGCTAGTAATATCGGAAAAACATCGCTAAATACACGTTGGCACAAATATGTGACGCAACCGTTGTAACTCAAACGGACTGATACCGTTACAAAGTCGTGGGAATGTAGTTTTTGAAACTGTCTCTATTTCTACAGCGCACGCTAACGGCTTGGATTGGTCCCACTGTAAAAAATGACTTATCGACCTAAATATTTAAATAAAGAGCTAACAGAGCATCCACTGTAACTGCGGAGTTCCAGCAGTCATACCAAAGTGAGAAAAATGTTAATTCTTGGAGTCCATTTTTCTCATTTATCACATTTATAAGGTCAAAGTCCAAAATCAGTTCAGTTAGGTCCCACGGTCGATCGTTTCACTGTTAAAAGCAATGCAACCTAGTAATATCGGAAAACATATCGCTAAATACATGTTGGTACGAATATATGACACAACCGTTGTAACTTAAACAGACCGATACCGTTAGAAAGTCAATGAAATGTAGTTTTTGAAACTATCTCTATTTCTTCAGCGCGCGCTAACGGGTTGGATTGATCCCACTGTAAAAAATGACTTATCGAACTAAATATTTAAATAAAGAGCTAACAGAGCGTCCAGTGTAACTGCGGAGTTCCATCATTCCTGCCAAAGTAAGAAGAATGTTAATTCTTGAAGTCCAGTTGTCCCATTTATCACATTTATAAATTTAAAGTCCAAAATCAATTCAATTAGGTCCCACGGTCAATCGTTTCACTGTTAAAGGCGATGCAACTTAGTAATATCGAAAAAATATCGCTAAATACATGTTGGTACAAATATGTGACGCAACCGTTGTAACTTAAAGGAACTGATACCGCTAGAAAGTCAATGAAATGTAGTTTTAGAAACTGTCTCTATTTCCTCAGCGCGCGCTAACGGCTTGATTGGTCCCACTGAAAAAAATGACTTATTGATCTAGATATTAAAATAAAGAGCTAACAGAGCGTCCAGTGTAACTGCGGAGTTCCAGCAGTCATACCAAAGGGAGAAGAATGTTAGTTCTTGGAGTCCATTTGTCTCATTTATCACATTTATAAGGTCAAAGTCCAAAATCAGTTCAATTAGGTCCCACGGTCGACCGTTTCACTGTTAAAAGCGATGCAACCTAGTAATATCGGAAAAATATCGCTAAATACATGTTAGTACGAATATGTAACTGCTCCTGCTGGAGTTGTGTTTATTGTCAGTCGATACGACGACAACAAACTGCGCAAACTCCCTGCACCGCCCAGGTCCACTACTTAAATGTCAGCTCAATTTCCAATGGTACGACCTTACTCCGGTATATCGAAAGGCCTAGAAGTGCTAAACACTTCAAGCAGTGGGGGCATAAAAGCATTCACAAAACACTCGAATTAAAGATTAAATACGCGTTCTTGATAGTCAATAAATGAATACAAATGTCCTAATGTTAAATATAAAAATATAAACTACGATCACCGACCCTACCGACCGAGATGCTTCGGGTGATCCGTACGTCCTGTCTCCGTGGTGTTGTACAAACATCTCCTGTTTCGTGCAGTATACCGATCAAACTTGTGCAAACGTTGTGCACTGGCGCGTGTAATTTCAAACAAAAGGGATGCCATTTCTACCATACATGTTTTCGTTTGGTGCTGCGTTTAAGATATCGTTGAACGGGTTCGAATGGGGGTTTGGGTGTTAGGGGACCATGCTTTATTTAGGTTTGGGGAGCTGACGCCATTGGTGAAATATCCAGGGATCTGGACATATTTGTATGGATTAGGAGGTATGGGTACGAGGTGTATCAATTCAGTTTGGGCGTTACCTTGTAACATTACCCTCCCCGTTTTGAGACTGCGTCCCCGCGGTCTAAGATACAAAGGAGTGTGAGCGTAATGGGCGGAAGTCAGCTTATGTAGCGGAAGGAATAATACGTGATGTTCATTGTAACCAGGTCGAAGGAATTTTCTCATGCATCATTTCGGCATAAAGTAGCGTGAATACGACGTTGTTGCATAACTGGTAGCACGTTCGGCATAAATTAGCGTGAATACGACGTTGTTGCGTAACTGGTAGCACGAAAGGGTGTGGCTGCATTCTGCATAAAGTAGCTCGAATAGGATTTTGCTGCATTCTGCATAAAATAGCACGAATAGGATGTTGCTGCATTCTGCATAAAATGGGCCTGAGGTTGGTGCTTAACAGGTATGTTGTTCAATGTTGCGTGAGCCTTTGTTTTGATTAAAGACGCGCCAAGCATCAGGAAAGGATGGCTTCTTCTTATGGTAAGTTTGCTTAAATATCCATAGAAATATTCATGTTAACTGCAATATTGTTTCTAAGGTGTGTCGTAATCGTTCGTAGGTTTCGTCGGCTTTGTATGGGTCGGATCAATAAAAATATAAATTTCCTAAAATCTAAAACAGGCTGCATAAAGGTTACCATAAATATCCAACTGTAAAAAACTAAAAATTTCCGTAACGTAAAATATGTTCTATAATATCCCTAAATACCTATAACAGGCTCCGTAAAAATTAAAATATATAATCAACTTCAAGATAAATAAAAATTTGCCCTAACGTTAAATATGTTCTTCACAATGTCTTCGTATAACTATAAATATTCTTCGTATAAAATATAAATTCTTTCTTTCTTTCTTTTTTTTTTTCTTCATATTTCATTTATTTTTTTGTTTCTTTCTTTCTTTACTTTTCTCTTCTTTTTTTTTTTTTTTTTTTGTTCTCCTTTCTTTCTTTTTTTATATCTTACCTTTGCCGCCTTCTGTATGCACATTCTGTCTTTCTTCGTGTCACAATACCTACCATCCAATTCTCTCTTGATCCGTGGAAGGGAATAACTCTCCTTCACCGTCCATTCGTTCAATCTAAGAAAATCCACACAACGTCTGCCACTGTCATCCTTTTTCGGCACCATATTACATGGGCCGCTCCATGGTGCCACATTGTCCTCAATACTTACGTTGTCCAGCATGTCATCTAGTTCGTGAACGAGAGTTTGCTTCACCGTAAGCTTATACGGCCGTTGCCTTGTAGGAGCCGATTCTCCAAAGTCATTAGACTGCGTGCCACTTGTGGTTGTACATAAATCCGCCGATGTTTGTCCAAATAGAGCTTCATTGGACTCTAGAAGCTGGTTTAACCATTTGTCTCCTACAACTTGTTCGTCGAACGGCATGTTGTTTTCTGTGCTAGGAGGGGTAGAGCTGCACAACCTGGAAAAAGACTCCGCTTGACCTATAACTGTCCGAGATGGTATTATCCCTTTTTCTTTTGTGGAATTTACCGCCTGTAAGTGTACTCCTCCCTGGCCTTTTTGCGACAATGTAGGTTTTGTCAAGAGCTGATTGTCTTCTATTGTCTCCGATGGGCTAAAGATTACCTCCGAGAATGGTACCTCTTAGGAAATCTTTTGTACTGACTCTGACAATGGTTCTAAAATTATGTCCTGGGTAGAAACTATAGAGACGGGCAACAGCACGTCGCGATACTTCGGTATATTTTCTTCGCTTAACCGGTGCGCGTTGGTCAGCGTGGGAGATTTTTGTGGACTAGCTGATGACCTAGTCTGTAAAGGGGGCGCTTTACCGCCTCGGCCTGATGTTTTTTTTAAAGGCTTCCTTCCCAAAAGGGGAATAAACACTTCTTTTTCCTCCTCTGCCATTGCTACCTCCCATCGTCCCAGGTCAATCCTCGCCTCCATTTTCCTGAGAATATCCGTGCCCAGAATGACCTTAGTGCTAAGGTCTTCCACCAAGGTCACACTGTGGGTACAGGATAATCCCCCCAGGTTAAAGTCGACAAGTACGTCGCCGTGAACCGATAATGGAGATCTGTTAGCACTTATCAACGCGGATCCCACGTAACAAGTGACCTTCCATTGTGGAAAGCCATTGTTTCGATAAAAATCCAAGTCCATTAGTGTGACAGATGCTCCCGAATCTATCAGCATAGGCGACCCCATGTCGTTTACTTTACCCTGAATAAAAGGATCCTCGGAGAATGGATCAGGATTTACGGGTCTAGTTTGACGGTTCTGTGGAATGTTGGACCTCCTAGCATAGTAGTGCGAGCTATGCTGTTCATGTGGGGTAGCAGGTGGGTGAAGCCTTCTTTCTTCCCTAGGTTCTCTCTCAATCGATCTATGGTGTGGTGGTGAAGGGTAAGGTTCGTAATCTTGTGTTTGGTTCCCATGACTGTCGTATGGAACCATTGCATTGTTATGAATAGACTGGAATTGACTATGCTCAAAGGGTGGCCTTTCATAACGGTGTTGGTATTGGGACGAATTCCCATGGTTTCCAAAATAAGAATTCCCGAAACGTTGTGGTGGGCTACCTCTTTGAGGATATCCTCGCCTGTCGGGACAAACCCGCTGCATGTGACCCACTCGTCCACATTGGTAGCAAATCGGTTGTCCATCCGTGGTCCGGGTGTTGGTGTGACGAGTTGGGAAGGGGGGTTCCATTCTAACTTTCTTTAGCCTCTTTACCTCCTCACGCAGACGCGCTATTTCTCGGGAGGTGCCTACCGGATCGATAGCATCAACCGCATTTACGGTTTGTTGGGGCGCTGGTCTCGCAGCTTTGAGAAGCGGGTCCAAACGCGCTAACAGCTTTTCTTCTAACCGTTGTAAATTACCTTCCAAGTGGGATGTATCCTCGGACGTGGCCTCCTTTAATTTTGCAAAGCTGACCGCCGCATCGTACTGGCGCGGTTGCTTAAGCCTAAGGCTATTTCGGAGTCTCGGTTTTAGACCGTTTATAAAAAGATGGAGTTTTGTGTCCTCCGAGACTCCCATTTGATGACTTAGTCTCTCCAACTCATCAATATAGTCCGCTAGGGGTCCTTCCTGCCGCAAGCTATATAGTCTGGACCCGGTGGTCCATTGCTTGTCCTTTGAGTTGTATTGCTTTTTAAGCGCTATAACCAGCTCCTCCCAATCTGCCTTGGTACGCGCGGGCAAGCCGTTATAAAATATCCGCGCGGAGCTTCTTAAAAAGAGGGGTAACGCTTGCACTCTCTTTTCGGGATCCCACCCATTATACTGAGCCACCATCTCAAAATTTTCCAGATAGTCTACCACGTTATCACTATCACTCCCCGAAAACGAATTTCGTGTCATTTCTGCGACTGGTTTTTGTACCAGGGCAGTCACCAAATCGCGAAATCTGTCGCCTTTTTCCACGAAGGGGCTATTTTCCTTTATATCAAATCGTTTGTTAAGATACGTTGAGGGTGGGGGACCATCTTCTTTTATATGGATATTATCCATTTCCTCCTCGGCCTCCCGTTGGTCTGACGAAGAATGAGTCGGAGAGGTCACTCTTTTATCAGTGACCCTAAAATCGGGCGACCGCGTGCGAGACTGTTCCGCGCCATGCTCGCTCGCCTCTCTCTCGTCGTCAAACATGCGGTCTCGTGAACGCAATGCATACATTTCTTATAAAAAATTCAAAAATATCCTACTAATAAAATTTCAAAAACTAATTTCCCTAGCCCTATAAAATTCCTAAATTCCCCCAAAAATATTCCCAATGATAAAACCCCACGTTCTCAATGACAATCCTATTTTCTTTTTATCTTTTAGATACTCCACGTGATCCAAATGAACCTGAAGTATGTATACTTTTACTAAAATCTCGGCTGCCCAATTCTGCAGCAAATTCGTCCTAAATTTCGTTCTATATTCCTGTATATTTCTCTTTTTTATATACCTAATTTCGAGCAGCGTTCTCTGCTCAAATCTAAAAAAATTTCTTAACAATGTACTTTCTCGCACAAGCAGCTTTCTCTGCCCAAGCGTAACCAAAAACTCTAAAACAATATACTTCCTCGCGCAAGCAGCGTTCTCTGCTCAAGCAAAACGAAATCTCTAAACAATATACCTTTTCGCGTAAGCAGCTTTCTCTGCTCAAGCAAAACAAAATCTCTAAACAATATACTTTTTCGCGCAAGCAGCGTTCTCTGCTCAAGCAAAACAAAATCTCTAAACAATATACTCTTTCGCGCAAGCAGCGTTCTCTGCTCAAGCAAAACAAAATCTCTAAACAATATACTTTTTCGCGCAAACAGCGTTCTCTGCTCAAGCAAAACAAAATCTTACAAACAGACCTATAATTTCTCTTATCGTATGTCCTTTTTTTGTTTTTCCTAATATATCCAGCTGTAATATTATGGTTAAACCGGTGTTTTCTCTTCGTTTAGGGACAGCCACAGTAACTTGAAGAACAACAACAACAAACCCACTCACCTGGTGGTTTTTGTTTTTGCCTCCCTGACTTTTCTGTACCAACAACAAACACTACACCACAAATTACCAGCAATAATGTATTTATTATGTTTCCTAAAAAAGAATGTACTTCGTGAAATCCTAAGAATTGTTATTTTGATGAATCCAGAGATCTCCGTTCTAAGGAATCGAAAGACCTAAGGATCCCGGTTGAGCCCCCAGAATGCTCCTGCGGGAGTTGTGTTTATTGTCAGTCGATACGACGACAACAAACTGCGCAAACTCCCTGCACCGCCCAGGTCCACTACTTAAATGTCAGCTCAATTTCCAATGGTACGAACCTTACTCCGGTATATCGAAAGGCCTAGAAGTGCTAAACACTTCAAGCAGTGGGGGCATAAAAGCATTCACAAAACACTCGAATAAAGATTAAATACGCGTTCTTGATAGTCAATAAATGAATACCAAAGTCCTAATGTTAAATATAAAAAATATAAACTACGATCACCGACCCTACCGACCGAGATGCTTCGGGTGATCCGTACGTCCTGTCTCCGTGGTGTTGTACAAACATCTCCTGTTTCGTGCAGTATACCGATCAAACTTGTGCAAACGTTGTGCACTGGCGCGTGTAATTCAAACAAAAGGGATGCCATTTCTACCATACATGTTTTCGTTTGGTGCTGCGTTTAAGATGTCGTTGAACGGGTTTGAATGGGGGTTTGGGTGTTAGGGGACCATGCTTTATTTAGGTTTGGGGAGCTGACGCCATTGGTGAAATATCCAGGGATCTGGACATATTTGTATGGATTAGGAGGTATGGGTACGAGGTGTATCAATTCAGTTTGGGCGTTACCTTGTGAAATAACGCAACCGTTGTAACTCAAACGGACTGATACCGTTAGAAAGTCAATGAAATGTAGTTTTAGAAACTGTCTCTATTTCTTCGGCTTAGCTTTTTTTGCGCGAAAAGTATATTGTTTAGAGATTTTGTTTTGCTTGAGCAGAGAAAGCTGCTTACGCGAAAAGGTATATTGTTTAGAGATTTCGTTTTGCTTGAGCAGAGAACGCTGCTTGCGCGAGGAAGTATAATTGTTTAGAGTTTTTGGTTACGCTTGGGCAGAGAAAAGCTGCTTGTGCGAGAAAGTACATTGTTAAGAAATTTTTTTAGATTTGAGCAGAGAACGCTGCTCGAAATTAGGTATATAAAAAAGAGAAATATACAGGAATATAGAACGAAATTTAGGACGAATTTGCTGCAGAATTGGGCAGCCGAGATTTTAGTAAAAGTATACATACTTCAGGTTATTTGGATCACGTGGAGTATCTAAAAGATAAAAAGAAAATAGGATTGTCATTGAGAACGTGGGGTTTTATCATTGGGAATATTTTTGGGGGAATTTAGGAATTTTTATAGGGCTAGGAATTTAGTTTTTGAAATTTTATTAGTAGGATATTTTTGAATTTTTTATAAGAAATGTATGCATTGCGTTCACGAGACGCATGTTTGACGACGAGAGAGAGGCGAGCGAGCATGGGCGCGGAACAGTCTCGCACGCGGTCGCCCGATTTTAGGGTCACTGATAAAAGAGTGACCTCTCCGACTCATTCTTCGTCAGACCAACGGGAGGCCGAGGAGGAAATGGATAATATCCATATAAAAGAAGATGGCCCCCACCCTCAACGTATCTTAACAAACGATTTGATATAAAGGAAAATAGCCCTTCGTGGAAAAAGGCGACAGATTTCGCGATTTGGTGACTGCCCTGGTACAAAAACCAGTCGCAGAAATGACACGAAATTCGTTTTCGGGGAGTGATAGTGATAACGTGGTAGACTATCTGGAAATTTTGAGATGGTGGCTCAGTATAATGGGTGGGATCCCGAAAAGAGAGTGCAAGCGTTACCCTCTTTTTAAGAAGCTCCGCGCGGATATTTTATAACGGCTTGCCCGGCGTACCAAGGCAGATTGGGAGGAGCTGGTTATAGCGCTTAAAAAGCAATACAACTCAAAGGACAAGCAATGGACCACCGGGTCCAGACTATATAGCTTGCGGCAGGAAGGACCCCTAGCGGACTATATTGATGAGTTGGAGAGACTAAGTCATCAAATGGGAGTCTCGGAGGACACAAAACTCCATCTTTTTATAAACGGTCTAAAACCGAGACTCCGAAATAGCCTTAGGCTTAAGCAACCGCGCCAGTAACGATGCGGCGGTCAGCTTTGCAAAATTAAAGGAGGCCACGTCCGAGGATACATCCCACTTGGAAGGTAATTTACAACGGTTAGAAGAAAAGCTGTTAGCGCGTTTGGACCCGCTTCTCCAAAGCTGCGAGACCAGCGCCCCAACAAACGTAAATGCGGTTGATGCTATCGATCCGGTAGGCACCTCCCGAGAAATAGCGCGTCTGCGTGAGGAGGTAAAGAGGCTAAAGAAAGTTAGAATGGAACCCCCTTCCCAACTCGTCACACCAACACGGACCACGGATGGACAACCGATTTGCTACCAATGTGGACGAGTGGGTCACATGCAGCGGGTTTGTCCCGACAGGCGAGGATATCCTCAAAGAGGTAGCCACCACAACGTTTCGGGAATTCTTATTTTGGAAACCATGGGAATTCGTCCCAATACCAACACCGTTATGAAAGGCCACCCTTTGAGCATAGTCAATTCCAGTCTATTCATAACAATGCAATGGTTCCATACGACAGTCATGGGAACCAAACACAAGATTACGAACCTTACCCTTCACCACCACACCATAGATCGATTGAGAGAGAACCTAGGGAAGAAAGAAGGCTTCACCCACCTGCTACCCACATGAACAGCATAGCTCGCACTACTATGCTAGGAGGTCCAACATTCCACAGAACCGTCAAACTAGACCCGTAAATCCTGATCCATTCTCCGAGGATCCTTTTATTCAGGGTAAAGTAAACGACATGGGGTCGCCTATGCTGATAGATTCGGGAGCATCTGTCACACTAATGGACTTGGATTTTTATCGAAACAATGGCTTTCCACAATGGAAGGTCACTTGTTACGTGGGATCCGCGTTGATAAGTGCTAACAGATCTCCATTATCGGTTCACGGCGACGTACTTGTCGACTTTAACCTGGGGGATTATCCTGTACCCACAGTGTGACCTTGGTGGAAGACCTTAGCACTAAGGTCATTCTGGGCACGGATATTCTCAGGAAAATGGAGGCGAGGATTGACCTGGGACGATGGGAGGTAGCAATGGCAGAGGAGGAAAAAGAAGTGTTTATTCCCCTTTGGGAAGGAAGCCTTTAAAAAAACATCAGGCCGAGGCGGTAAAGCGCCCCTTTACAGACTAGGTCATCAGCTAGTCCACAAAAATCTCCACGCTGACACGCGCACCGGTTAAGCGAAGAAAATATACCGAAGTATCGCGACGTGCTGTTGCCCGTCTCTATAGTTTCTACCCAGGACATAATTTTAGAACAATTGTCAGAGTCAGTACAAAAGATTTCCTAAGAGGTACCATTCTCGGAGGTAATCTTTAGCCCATCGGAGACAATAGAAGACAATCAGCTCTTGACAAACCTACATTGTCGCAAAAAGGCCAGGGAGGAGTACACTTACAGGCGGTAAATTCCACAAAAGAAAAAGGGATAATACCATCTCGGACAGTTATAGGTCAAGCGGAGTCTTTTTCCAGTTTGTGCAGCTCTACCCCTCCTAGCACAGAAAACAACATGCCGTTCGACGAACAAGTTGTAGGAGACAAATGGTTAAACCAGCTTCTAGAGTCCAATGAAGCTCTATTTGGACAAACATCGGCGGATTTATGTACAACCACAAGTGGCACGCAGTCTAATGACTTTGGAGAATCGGCTCCTACAAGGCAACGGCCGTATAAGCTTACGGTGAAGCAAACTCTCGTTCAGAACTAGATGACATGCTGGACAACGTAAGTATTGAGGACAATGTGGCACCATGGAGCGGCCCATGTAATATGGTGCCGAAAAAGGATGACAGTGGCAGACGTTGTGTGGATTTTCTTAGATTGAAAGAATGGACGGTGAAGGAGAGTTATTCCCTTCCCACGATCAAGGAGAATTGGATGGTAGGTATTGTGACACGAAGAAAGACAGAATGTGCATACAGAAGGCGGCAAAGGTAAGATATAAAAAAAGAAAGAAAGGAGAACAAAAAAAAAAAAAAAAAAGAAGAGAAAAGTAAAGAAAGAAAGAACAAAAAAATAAATGAAATATGAAGAAAAAAAAAAGAAAGAAAGAAAGAATTTATATTTTATACGAAGAATATTTATAGTTATACGAAGACATTGTGAAGAACATATTTAACGTAGGGCAAATTTTTATTTATCTTGAAGTTGATTATATATTTTAATTTTTACGGAGCCTGTTATAGGTATTTAGGGATATTATAGAACATATTTTACGTTACGGAAATTTTTTAGTTTTTTACAGTTGGATATTTATGGTAACCTTTATGCAGCCTGTTTTAGATTTTAGGAAATTTATATTTTTATTGATCCGACCATACAAAGCCGACGAAACCTACGAACGATTACGACACACCTTAGAAACAATATTGCAGTTAACATGAATATTTCTATGGATATTTAAGCAAACTTACCATAAGAAGAAGCCATCCTTTCCTGATGCTTGGCGCGTCTTTAATCAAAAACAAGGCTCACGCAACATTGAACAACATACCTGTTAAGCACCAACCTCAGGCCATTTTATGCAGAATGCAGCAACATCCTATTCGTGCTATTTTATGCAGAATGCAGCAAAATCTTATTCGAGCTACTTTATGCAGAATGCAGCCAACACCTTTCGTGCTACCAGTTACGCAACAACGTCGTATTCACGCTAATTTATGCCGAACGTGCTACCAGTTATGCAACAACGTCGTATTCACGCTACTTTAATGCCGAAATGATGCATGAGAAAATTCCTTCGACCTGGTTACAATGAACATCACGTATTATTCCTTCCGCTACATAAGCTGACTTCCGCCCATTACGCTCACACTCCTTTGTATCTTAGACCGCGGGGACGCAGTCTCAAAACGGGGAGGGTAATGTTACAAGGTAACGCCCAAACTGAATTGATACACCTCGTACCCATACCTCCTAATCCATACAAATATGTCCAGATCCCTGGATATTTCACCAATGGCGTCAGCTCCCCAAACCTAAATAAAGCATGGTCCCTAACACCCAAACCCCCATTCGAACCGTTCAACGATATCTTAAACGCAGCACCAAACGAAAACATGTATGGTAGAAATGGCATCCCTTTTGTTTGAAATTACACGCGCCAGTGCACAACGTTTGCACAAGTTTGATCGGTATACTGCACGAAACAGGAAGATGTTTTGTACAACACCACGGAGACAGGACGTACGGATCACCCGAAGCATCTCGGTCGGTAGGGTCGGTGATCGTAGTTTATATTTTTATATTTAACATTAGGACATTTGTATTCATTTATTGACTATCAAGAACGCGTATTTAATCTTTAATTCGAGTGTTTTGTGAATGCTTTTATGCCCCCACTGCTTGAAGTGTTTAGCACTTCTAGGCCTTTCGATATACCGGAGTAAGGTCGTAAATTGGAAATTGAGCTGACATTTAAGTAGTGGACCTGGGCGGTGCAGGGAGTTTGCGCAGTTTGTTGTCGTCGTATCGACTGACAATAAACACAACTCCAGCAGGAGCAGTTACATATTTCGTACTAACATGTATTTAGCGATATTTTTCCGATATTACTAGGTTGCATCGCTTTTAACAGTGAAACGGTCGACCGTGGGACCTAATTGAACTGATTTTGGACTTTGACCTTATAAATGTGATAAATGAGACAAATGGACTCCAAGAACTAACATTCTCTCCCTTTGGTATGACTGCTGGAACTCCGCAGTTTACACTGGACGCTCTGTTAGCTCTTTATTTAATATCTAGATCAATAAGTCATTTTTTTCAGTGGGACCAATCAAGCCGTTAGCGCGCGCTGAGGAAATAGAGACAGTTTCTAAAACTACATTTCATTGACTTTCTAGCGGTATCAGTTCCTTTAAGTTACAACGGTTGCGTCACATATTTGTACCAACATGTATTTAGCGATATTTTTTCGATATTACTAAGTTGCATCGCCTTTAACAGTGAAACGATTGACCGTGGGACCTAATTGAATTGATTTTGGACTTTAAATTTATAAATGTGATAAATGGGACAACTGGACTTCAAGAATTAACATTCTTCTTACTTTGGCAGGAATGATGGAACTCCGCAGTTACACTGGACGCTCTGTTAGCTCTTTATTTAAATATTTAGTTCGATAAGTCATTTTTTACAGTGGGACCAATCCAACCTGTTAGCGCGCGCTGAAGAAATAGAGATAGTTTCAAAAACTACATTTCATTGACTTTCTAACGGTATCGGTCTGTTTAAGTTACAACGGTTGTGTCATATATTCGTACCAACATGTATTTAGCGATATGTTTCCGATATTACTAGGTTGCATTGCTTTTTAACAGTGAAACGATCGACCGTGGGACCTAACTGAACTGATTTTGGACTTTGACCTTATAAATGTGATAAATGAGAAAAATGGACTCCAAGAATTAACATTTTTCTCACTTTGGTATGAACTGCTGGAACTCCGCAGTTACAGTGATGCTCTGTTAGCTCTTTATTTTTTCGTATT
>JASGCC010000354.1:0-46121 GCA_030067915.1 Hydractinia echinata | reverse complement strand
TCTAACTCAAACGGACTGATACCGTTAGAAAGTCAATGAAATGTAGTTTTTGAAACCGTCTCTATTTCTTCAGCGCACGCATACAGCTTGGATTGATTCCACTGTAAAAATTGACTTATCGAACTAAATATTTAATAAAGAGCTAACAGAGCGTCCAGTGTAACTGCGGAGATCCAGCAGTCATATCCAAGTGAAAATAATGTTAACTCTTGGAGTCCAATTGTCTCATTTATCACATTTATAAGGTTAAAGTCCAAAATCAGTTCAATTAGGTCCCACGGTCAATCGTTTCACTGTTAAAACCGATGAAACCTAGTAATATCGGAGAAATATCGCTCAATACATGTTGGTACGGAATCTGACGCAACCGTTGTAACTCAAACGGACTGATACCGTTAGAAAATCAATGAAATGTAGTTTTTGAAACTGTGTCTATTTTTTTCAGCGCACGCTAATGGCTTGGATTGGTCCTACTGTAAAAAATGACTTATCGAACTAAATATTTCAATACAGAGCTAACAGATCGTCCAGTGTAACTGCGGAGTTCCGGTATTCAGTCAAAGTAAGAAGAATGTTAATTCTTGGAGCCCAATTGTCTCATTTATCACATTTATAAGGTTAAAGTCCAAAATCAGTTCAATTAGGTCCTACGGTCAATCGTTTCAATTTTAAAAGCAATGCAACCTATTAATATCGGAAATATATCGCTAAATACACGTTGGTACAAATATGTGACGCAACCGTTGTAACTCAAAGGGACTGATACCGTTAGAAAGTCAAGGAAATGTAGTTTTTGAAACCGTCTCTATTTCTTCAGCGCACGCATACAGCTTGGATTGATTCCACTGTATAAATTGACTTATCGAACTAATATATTAAATAAAGAGCTAACAGAGCGTCCAGTGTAACTGCGGAGATCCAGCAGTCATACCAAAGTGAAAATAATGTTAACTCTTGGAGTCCAATTGTGTCATTTATCACATTTAAAAGGTTAAAGTCCAAAATTAGTTCAATTAGGTCCCACGGTCAATTGTTTCACCTTTAAAAGCAATGCAACCTAGTAATGTCGGAAAAATATCGCTAAATACACGTTGGTACAAATATGTACGCAACCCTTTAACTCAAAGGGACTGATACCGTTAGGAAGTCAATGAAATAGAGTTTTTGAAACCGTCTCTTCTTCTTCAGCGCACGCTAACGGCTTGGATTGGTTCCACTGTAAAAAAATGACTTATCGAACTAAATATTTAAATAAAGAGCTAACAGAGCGTCCAGTGTAGCTGCGGAGTTCCACCATTCATACCAAAGTGAAAAGAATGTTAATTCTTGGAGTCCATTTGTCTCATTTATCACATTTATAAGGTCAAAGTACAAAATCAGTTCAATTAGGTCCCACGGTCGATTGTTTCACTGTTAAAAGCGACGCAACCTAGTAATATCGGCAAAATATCGCTAAATACATGTTGGTACGAATATGTGACGCAACCGTTTTAACTCAAACGGACCGATACCGTTAGAAAGTCAATGAAATGTAGTTTTAGAAACTGTCGCTATTTCTTCGGCGCACGCTAACGGCTTGGATTGTCCCACTGTAAAAAATGATTTATTGATTTAAATATTTAAAAAAAGAGCTAACAGAGAGTCCAGTGTAACTGCGGAGTTCCAGCATTCATGCCAAAGTAAGAAGAATATTAATTCTTGGAGCCCAATTGTCTCATTTATCACATTTGTAAGGTTAAAGTGCAAAATCAGTTCAATTAGGTCCCACGGTCAATCGTTTCAATTGTAAAAGCAATGCAACCTAGTAATATCGGAAAAATATCCTAAATACACGTTGGTGCAAGTATGTGACGCAACCGTTGTAACTCAAGGGACTGATACCGTTAGAAAGTCAATAATGTAGTTTTTGAAACCGTCTCTATTTCTTCAGCGCACGCTAACAGCTTCGATTGGTTCCACTGTAAAAAATGACTTATCGAACTAAATATTTAAATACAGAGCTAACAGACGTCCAGTGTAACTGCGGAGTTCCAGTATTCATGCCAAAGTAAGAAGAATGTTAATTCTTGGAGCCAATTGTCTCATTTATCACATTTATAAGGTTAAAGTCAAAATCAGTTCAATTAGGTCCCACGGTCAATCGTTTCAATTTTAAAAGCAATGCAACCTAGTAATATCGGAAAAATATCGCTAAATACACGTTGGTGCAAGTATGTGACGCAACCGTTGCAACTCAAAGGGACTGATACCGTTAGAAAGTCAATGAAATGTAGTTTTTGAAACCGTCTCTATTTCTTCAGCGCACGCTAACAGCTTGGAGGGCCACTGTAAAAATGACTTATCCAACTAAAATATTTAAATACAGAGCTAACAGAGCGTCCAGTGTAACTGCGGAGTTCCAGTATTCATGCCAAAGTAAGAAGAATGTTAATTCTTGGAGCCCAATTGTCTCATTTATCACATTTATAAGGTTAAAGTCCAAAATCAGTTCAATTAGGTCCCACGGTCAATCGTTTCAATTTTAAAAGCAATGCAACCTAGTAATATCGGAAAAATATCGCTAAATACATGTTGGGACAAATATGTGACGTAACCGTTGTAACTCAAAGGACTAATACCGTTAGAAAGTCAATGAAATGTAGTTTTTGAAACCGTGTCTATTTCTTCAGCGCACGCTAACGGTTGGATTGGTTCCACTGTAAAAAATGACTTATCGAACTAAATATTTAAATAAAGAGCTAACAGAGCGTCCAGTGTAACTGCCGAGTTCCAGCAGTCTACCAAAGTGAAAAGAATGTTAATTCTTGGAGTCCATTTGTCTCATTTATCACATTTATAAGGTCAAAGTCCAAAATCAGTTCAATTAGGTCCCACGGTCGATCGTTTCACTGTTAAAAGCGATGCAACCTCGTATTATCGGAAAAATATCGCTAAATACATGTTGGTACGAAATGTGACGCAACCGTTATAACTCAAACGGACTGATACCGTTAGAAAGTCAATGAAATGTAGTTTTATAAACTGTCTCTATTTCTTCGGACGCCCCCCCCCCGCCCCCCCCCCCCCCCCCCAAAAACCCCCCCCCCCCCCCCCCCCACCCCCCCCCCCCCCCCCTCCCCCCGCCCCCCCCCCCCCCCCCCCCCCCCCGCCCCCCTCCCCCCCCCACCCCCCCCCCCCCCCCCCCCCCCCAAACCCCTCCCCCCCCCCCCCACCCCCCCCCCCCCCCCCCACCCCCCCCCCCCCCCCCCCCCCCCCCCCCCCCCCCCTGGCGTTAACAGCTTGGATTTTTTGGTCCCACTGTTAAAAAATTGAACGTATTGATCTAAATATTTTAAATGCAGCGTTTCTCTGCTCAAGCAAAACAAATCTCTAAACAATATACTTTTTCGCGCAAGCAGCGTTCTCTGCTCAAGCAAAAACAAAATCTCTAAACAATATACTTTTTCGCGCAAACAGCGTTTCTCTGCTCAAGCAAAACAAAATCTTACAAACAGACCTATAATTTCTCTTATCGTATGTCCTTTTTTTGTTTTTCCTAATATATCCAGCTGTAATATTATGGTTAAACCGGTGTTTTTCTCTTCGTTTAGGGACAGCCACAGTAACTTGAAGAACAACAAACAACAAACCCACTCACCTGGTGGTTTTTGTTTTTGCCTCCCTGACTTTTCTGTACCAACAACAACACTACACCACAAATTACCAGCAATAATGTATTTATTATGTTTCCTAAAAAAGAATGTACTTCGTGAAATCCTAAGAATTGTTATTTGATGAATCCAGAGATCTCCGTTCTAAGGAATCGAAAGACCTAAGGATCCCGGTTGAGCCCCCAGAATGCTCCTGCGGGAGTTGTGTTTATTGTCAGTCGATACGACGACAACAAACTGCGCAAACTCCCTGCACCGCCCAGGTCCACTACTTAAATGTCAGCTCAATTTCCAATGGTACGACCTTACTCCGGTATATCGAAAGGCCTAGAAGTGCTAAACACTTCAAGCAGTGGGGGCATAAAAGCATTCACAAAACACTCGAATTAAAGATTAAATACGCGTTCTTGATAGTCAATAAATGAATACAAATGTCCTAATGTTAAATATAAAAATATAAACTACGATCACCGACCCTACCGACCGAGATGCTTCGGGTGATCCGTACGTCCTGTCTCCGTGGTGTTGTACAAACATCTCCTGTTTCGTGCAGTATACCGATCAAACTTGTGCAAACGTTGTGCACTGGCGCGTGTAATTTCAAACAAAAGGGATGCCATTTCTACCATACATGTTTTCGTTTGGTGCTGCGTTTAAGATGTCGTTGAACGGGTTTGAATGGGGGTTTGGGTGTTAGGGGACCATGCTTTATTTAGGTTTGGGGAGCTGACGCCATTGGTGAAATATCCAGGGATCTGGACATATTTGTATGGATTAGGAGGTATGGGTACGAGGTGTATCAATTCAGTTTGGGCGTTACCTTGTGAAATAACGCAACCGTTGTAACTCAAACGGACTGATACCGTTAGAAAGTCAATGAAATGTAGTTTTAGAAACTGTCTCTATTTCTTCGGCTTAGCTTTTTATTTAAATATTTAGATCAATACGTCAATTTTTACAGTGGGACCAATCCAAGCTGTTAACGCACGTCGAAGAAATAGAGACAGTTTATAAAACTACATTTCATTGACTTTCTAACGGTATCAGTCCGTTTGAGTTATAACGGTTGCGTCACATTTTCGTACCAACATGTATTTAGCGATATTTTTCCGATAATACGAGGTTGCATCGCTTTTAACAGTGAAACGATCGACCGTGGGACCTAATTGAACTGATTTTGGACTTTGACCTTATAAATGTGATAAATGAGACAAATGGACTCCAAGAATTAACATTCTTTTCACTTTGGTATGACTGCTGGAACTCGGCAGTTACACTGGACGCTCTGTTAGCTCTTTATTTAAATATTTAGTTCGATAAGTCATTTTTTACAGTGGAACCAATCCAAGCCGTTAGCGTGCGCTGAAGAAATAGACACGGTTTCAAAAACTACATTTCATTGACTTTCTAACGGTATTAGTCCCTTTGAGTTACAACGGTTACGTCACATATTTGTCCCAACATGTATTTAGCGATATTTTTCCGATATTACTAGGTTGCATTGCTTTTAAAATTGAAACGATTGACCGTGGGACCTAATTGAACTGATTTTGGACTTTAACCTTATAAATGTGATAAATGAGACAATTGGGCTCCAAGAATTAACATTCTTCTTACTTTGGCATGAATACTGGAACTCCGCAGTTACACTGGACGCTCTGTTAGCTCTGTATTTAAATATTTAGTTGGATAAGTCATTTTTTACAGTGGAACCAATCCAAGCTGTTAGCGTGCGCTGAAGAAATAGAGACGGTTTCAAAAACTACATTTCATTGACTTTCTAACGGTATCAGTCCCTTTGAGTTGCAACGGTTGCGTCACATACTTGCACCAACGTGTATTTTAGCGATATTTTTCCGATATTACTAGGTTGCATTGCTTTTAAAATTGAAACGATTGACCGTGGACCTAATTGAACTGATTTTGGACTTTAACCTTATAAATGTGATAAATGAGACAATTGGGCTCCAAGAATTAACATTCTTCTTACTTTGGCATGAATACTGGAACTCCGCAGTTACACTGGACGCTCTGTTAGCTCTGTATTTAAATATTTAGTTCGATAAGTCATTTTTTACAGTGGAACCAATCGAAGCTGTTAGCGTGCGCTGAAGAAATAGAGACGGTTTCAAAAACTACATTTCATTGACTTTCTAACGGTATCAGTCCCTTTGAGTTACAACGGTTGCGTCACATACTTGCACCAACGTGTATTTAGCGATATTTTTCCCGATATTACTAGGTTGCATTGCTTTTACAATTGAAACGATTGACCGTGGGACCTAATTGAACTGATTTTGCACTTTAACCTTACAAATGTGATAAATGAGACAATTGGGCTCCAAGAATTAATATTCTTCTTACTTTGGCATGAATGCTGGAACTCCGCAGTTACACTGGACTCTCTGTTAGCTCTTTTTTAAATATTTAAATCAATAAATCATTTTTTACAGTGGGACCAATCCAAGCCGTTAGCGTGCGCCGAAGAAATAGCGACAGTTTCTAAAACTACATTTCATTGACTTTCTAACGGTATCGGTCCGTTTGAGTTAAAACGGTTGCGTCACATATTCGTACCAACATGTATTTAGCGATATTTTGCCGATATTACTAGGTTGCGTCGCTTTTAACAGTGAAACAATCGACCGTGGGACCTAATTGAACTGATTTTGTACTTTGACCTTATAAATGTGATAAATGAGACAAATGGACTCCAAGAATTAACATTCTTTTCACTTTGGTATGAATGGTGGAACTCCGCAGCTACACTGGACGCTCTGTTAGCTCTTTATTTTAAATATTTAGTTCGATAAGTCATTTTTTTACAGTGGAAACCAATCCAAGCCGTTAGCGTGCGCTGAAGAAGAAGAGACGGTTTCAAAAACTCTATTTTCATTGACTTCCTAACGGTATCAGTCCCTTTGAGTTAAAAGGGTTGCGTCACATATTTGTACCAACGTGTATTTAGCGATATTTTTTCCGACATTACTAGGTTGCATTGCTTTTAAAGGTGAAACAATTGACCGTGGGACCTTAATTGAACTAATTTTTGGACTTTAACCTTTTAAATGTGAATAAATGACACAATTGGACTCCAAGAGTTAACATTATTTTCACTTTGGTATGACTGCTGGATCTCCGCAGTTACACTGGACGCTCTGTTAGCTCTTTATTTAAATATTTAGTTCGATAAGTCAATTTATACAGTGGAATCAATCCAAGCTGTATGCGTTGCGCTGAAGAAATAGAGACGGTTTCAAAAACTACATTTCCTTGACTTTCTAAACGGTATCAGTCCCTTTGAGTTACAACGGTTGCGTCACATATTTGTACCAACGTGTATTTAGCGATATATTTCCGATATTAATAGGTTGCATTGCTTTTTAAAATTGAAACGATTGAACCGTAGGACCTAATTGAACTGATTTTGGACTTTAACCTTATAAATGTGATAAATGAGACAATTGGGCTCCAAGAATTAACATTCTTCTTACTTTGACTTGAATACCGGAACTCCGCAGTTAACACTGGACGAATCTGTTAGCTCTGTATTGAAATATTTAGTTCGATAAGTCATTTTTTACAGTAGGACCAATCCAAGCCGTTAGCGTGCGCTGAAAAATAGACACAGTTTCAAAAACTTACATTTCATTGATTTTCTAACGGTATCAGTCCGTTTGAGTTACAACGGTTTGCGTCCAGATATCCGTACCAACATGTTATTGAGCGATATTTCTCCGATATTACTAGGTTTCATCGGTTTTAACAGTGAAAACGATTGACCGTGGGACCTAATTGAACTGATTTTGGACTTTAACCTTATAAATGTGATAATGAGACAATTGGACTCCAAGGAGTTAACATTATTTTCACTTTGATAATGACTGCTGGATCTCCGCAGTTACACTGGACGCTCTGTTAGCTCTTTATTTAAATATTTAGTTCGATAAGTCAATTTTTACAGTGGAATCAATCCAAGCTGTATGCGTGCGCTGAAGAAATAGAGACGGTTTCAAAAAACTACATTTCATTGACTTTCTAACGGTATCAGTCCGTTTGAGTTTAGAACGGTTGGGTCACATATTCGTACCAACATGTATTCAGCGATATTTTTTGATATTGCTAGGTTGCATCGCTTTTAAAAGCGGAACTATTGACCGTGGGACCTAATTGAACTGATTTTGGACTTTGACCGTTGTAAATGTGATAAATGAGACAATTGGACTTCAAGAATTAACATTCTTTTTACTTTGGCATGAATGCTGGAACTCCGCAGTTACACTGGAACGCTCTGTTAGCTCTTTATTTAAATATTTAAATCAATAAGTCATTTTTTACAGTGGGACCAACCCAAGCCGTTAGCGCGCGCCGAAGAAATAGAGTCAGTTTCTAAAACTACATTGCTTTGTCTTTTCTAACGGTATCAGTCCGTTTGAGTTACAACGATTGCGTCACATATTTGTCCCAACGTGTATTTAGCGATATTTTTCCGGTATTATTAGGTTGCATTGCTTTTAACGAGTGAAACGATTGACCGTGGGACCTAATTGAACTGATTTGGACTTTGACCTTATAAATGTGATAAATGAGACAAATGGACTCAAGAATTAACATTCTTTTCACTTTGGTATGACTGCTGGAACTCCGCAGTTACACTGGACGCTCTGTTAGCTCTTTATTTAAATACTTTGTTCGATAAGTCATTTTTTACAGTGGGAACCAATCCAAGCCGTTAGCGTGCCGCTGAAAAAATAGTGACGGTTTCAAAAAACTACATTTCATGGACTTTCTAACAGTATCAGTCCCTTTGAGTTACAACGGTTGCGTCACAATATTTGTACCAACGTGTAGTTAGCGATATTTTTCCGATATTACTAGGTTGCATTGCTTTTTAAAATTGAAACGATTGACCGTGGGACCTAATTGAACTGATTTTTGGACTTTAACCTTATAAATCTTATGAATGAGACAATTGGACTCCACAAATTGACATTCTTCTTACTTTGGCATGAATACTGGAACTCCGCAGTTACACTGGACGGTCTGTTAGCTCTGTATTGAAATATTTAGTTCGATAAGTCATTTTTTACAAGTGGGACCAATCCAAGCTGTTTGCGTGCGCTGAAGAAATAGGGACGGTTTCAAAAACTACATTTCATTGACTTTCTAAGAGTATCAGTCCGTTTTGAGTTACAACGGTTGCGTCACATATTTGTCCCAACATGTATTTAGCGATATTTTTCCGATATTACTAGGTTGCATTATTTTTAAAAGTGAAACGATTGACCGTGGGACCTAATTGAACTAATTTTGGACTTGAACCTTATAAATGTGATAAATGAGACAATTGGACTCCAAGAATTAACATTCTTCTTACTTTGGTATGACTGCTGGAACTCCGCAGTTATACTGGACGCTCTGTTAACTCTTTATTTAAATATTTAGTGCGATAAGTCATTTTTTACAGTGGGACCAATCCAAGCCGTTAGCGTGCGCTGAAGAAATAGAGACAGTTTCAAAAACTACATTTCATTGACTTTCTAACGGTATCAGTCCGTTTGAGTTACAACGGTTGCGTCACATATTCGTACCAACATGTATTTAGCGATATTTTTCCGATATTACTAGGTTGCATTATTTTTAAAAGTGAAACGATTGACCGTGGGACCTAATTGAACTGATTTTGGACTTTAACCTTATAAATGTGATAAATGAGACAATTGGACTCCAAGAATTAACATTCTTCTTATTTTGGTATGACTGCTGGAACTCCGCAGTTATACTGTACGCTCTGTTAGCTTTTTATTTAAATATTTAGTTCGATAAGTCATTTTTTATAGTGGGACCAATCCAAGCCGTTAGCGTGCGCTAAAGAAATAGAGACAATTTCAAAAACTACATTTTATTGACTTTCTAACGGTATCAGTCCGCTTGAGTTACAACGGTTGCGTCACATATTCGTACCAACGTGTATTTAGCGATATGTTTCCGATATTACTAGGTTGCATCGCTTTTAAAAGCGGAACTATTGACCGTGGGACCTAATTGAACTGATTTTGTACTTTGACCTTATAAATTTGATCAATGAGACAATTGGACTCCAAGAATTAACATTCCTTCTTAATTTGGCATGAATGCTGAAACTCCGCAGTTACACTGGACGCTCTGTTAGCGCTTTATTTAAGTATTTAGATCAATATGTCATTTTTTACAGTGGGACCAATCCAAGCCGTTATCCCGCGCTGAAGAAATAGAGACAGTTTCAAAAACTACATTTCATTGACTTTCTAACGGTATCAGTCCGTTTGAGTTACAACGGTTGCGTCACATTTTCGTACCAACATGTATTTAGTGATTTTTTCCGATATTAAAAGGTTGCATCGCTTTTAAAAGTTAAACGATTGACCGTGGGACCTAAATGAAATGATTTTGGACTTTGGCCTTATAAATTTGATAACTGAGACAATTGGACTCCAAGAATTACCAGTTTTCTAAATTTGACATGATTGCTTGAACTCGTACCAACATGTATTTAGCGATATTTTCCGATATTACTAGCTTGCATCGCTTTTAAAATTGAAACGATTGACCGTGGGACCTAATTGAATTGATTTTGGACTTTAACCTTATAAATGTGATAAATGAGATAATTGGACTCCAAGAATTAACATTCTTTTTACTTTGGCTTGAATGCTAAAACTCGGCAGTTACACTGAACGTTATGTTAACGCTTTATTTAAATATTTAGATCATAATGTCATTTTTTACAGTGGGACCAATCCAAGCCGTTAGCGCGCGCTGAAGAAATAGAGACAATTTCAAAAACTACATTTTATTGACTTTCTAACGGTATCAAATCCGTTTGAGTTTAAAACGTTTGCGTCACATATTCGTACCAACATGTATTTTAGCGATTTTTTTCCTGATTTCTAGGTTGCATCGCTTTTAAAAGTGAAACGATTGACCGTGGGATCTAATTGAACTGATTTTGGCCTTTGACCTTATAAATGTGATAAATGAGACAAATGGTTTCCATAACTTAACATTCCTCTCACTCTGGTATGACTGCTGGAACTCCGCAGTTACACTGGACGATCTGTTAGCTCTTTATTTAAGTATTTAGATCAATAAATCATTTTTTACAGTGGGAACAATCCAAGCCGTTAGCGCGCGCTGACGAAATAGAAACAGTTTCTAAAATACATTTCATTGACTTTCTAACGGTATCAGTCCGTTTAAATGACAATGTTTGGGTCACATATTCGTACCAACATGTATTTAGCGATATTTTCCGATATTACTAAGTTGCATCGCTTTGAGCAGTGAAACAATTGACCGTGGGACCTAATTGTACTGATTTTGGACTTTGACCTTATAAATTTGATAAATAGAAACAGTTTCAAAAACTACATTTCATTGACTTTCTAACGGTATCAGTCCGTTTGAGTTACAACGATTGAGTCAAATATTCGTACCAACATGTATTTAGCGATATTTTTCCGATATTACTAGGTTGCATTGTTTTTAAAAGTGAAATGATTGACCGTGGGACCTAATTGAACTGATTTCGGACTTTAACCTTATAAATGTGATAAATGAGACAATTGGACTCCAAGAGTTAACATTCTTCTTACTTTGGCATGAATGCTGGAACTCAGCAATTTCACTGGGCACTGTGGTAGCAGAGATAGAGAAATGTATGTTCTGGCACAGGCGCACACACGCGCACGCGTACGCCACAGTCAAACCCAACAAATCCCTATCATACTGTGTTTATCCATGCACATCAAGGTAAAGTCCCTATCATGCTGTGCCTAGTCATGTAGTTCAAGGTAAAGTCCCTATAATGCTATGTTTATTCATGCATATTAAAAATCATTGCGGCAACTGAGTAAAAATAATTCTGGCACACATAGAGGTAAATTCCCCCCGCACATCCGCTAAAAATCATCAAAAATCAACGCATGCGCAGTAACGATGTGAACAAACTGTGTTAGTTTTGAGCAAAATGAAATCCTCCGACAAAATAAAAATCACATAATAAAGAATGAACACACACACTGTGAAACAATTGTGTGATATCGCGAAAAGCCGTGGGCTATCTGGTTATTACAGGCTACGCAAGGCCGAACTGGTTGCTTTGCTGGAATATCTACCACGGGGGTGACCTAGGAGGGCTATACAACCAGTCAGACCTATAACACCGGAGGATATGGACCTCTTCGAGAGACAGGAACTGTCAACAAATCGTTCGGTTGTAGGGGATAAAATCCAGGAATGGCACAACTGGCTATTACCCCCATCCGAGATGGACCTCTTTGAGAGACAGGAACTGTCAAAAAATCGTTCGGTTGTAGGAAATAAGATGCGGGGATGGTACATCTGGTTAGTGGACGCAGTTCCAAAGCCTATAAAAGAGGGAGTCAAGAGAACTTATGCATCCTTCAAGCGCAAGGTGATGAATCTCCATGATGGTGCGACTAACATCATCGCGAAGCCTACCCTTCATAATGAAGTGGAAAAAGAAGCTGAAGAAGACTACTTCGAGGACATCCAAAATCTATATGATCAGCCGGGGCAAGATTTCACGCTTCAGGAACATAAGCACGCGTCGCACAAGACATTTAAAAGTTATCGTATTCCTGGTGTAGAAAAGGCCGACGTCGACGGGTATATGGGGATGGTGTGACCCAACTTGAAAATCTTGGTTGAGGAGCAAGTAATGGAAATGGGATCAGCAAAAGTACAGCTGTCCCTGTGGATAATGTGGAGGAAGAAAATAGTACCAAACTCTGAGGAGGCCAGCGACGAGTACATTTAGGTGAAGAAAGCCTTTAACAGCAAGATGATGCAAATCTTCCAAGGTAGCGACGTAGACGACGTGCTGGATAGGATGTTTGCTGATATCAAGACACATGTGGAACATCCAGCACTACCCCAGAGCGGATTCACAATTGGTCGAATTCTACACCTTGATATAGATTTCCATAAACTGCGACTAACAAAGGGTTCATCATACATAGAACTACCTAAATGGATATCATCAAAGAAGGCCATTATCAACCCAGTGAATGAAGATGAGGAATGTTTTAAGTATGCAGTCATAGCATCCCTACATCATGAAGAAATTGAAAAAAATCCAAATCGAATATCACAAATGCATCGCTATATTCCCCTCTACAATTGGGAGGGTATAGAGTTCCCAACAACTATCAAGGATATATCCAAGTTTGAGAAGAACAACACGGACATTGCGGTAAACGTCTTGTACGTAATAGGAAAGAAAATCAATATCCTGCGTCGATCAGAACACAACATTAAGCGTAACAAGCAGGTGAACCTACTACTTATCACGGATCGTTCAAAGACTCACTACACAGCCGTTAAGAGTCTATCGCGACTCCTGGGTAGTGATGCCTCAAAGAACACAAAATCAATGCATTTTTGCTTGAACTGTCTTCAAGCTTTCATTACTGTTGAATCAAGGGACAGGCATTATGGATACTGCAGGGATCATGAAGCAGTCAAGGTCACAATGCCAAAAGAGTCTGAAAAAATGGTTACAATATAGGGATGTTTGTCATTAACAAACATGTACCATCTGGCTGGTGCACCCATAGTACATATTCATATGGACCTGTACTAGACCCACTAACAGTGTATCGTGGCAAGGATTGTGTCACGAGGTTCGTGAATCATCTGGAAGATGAGGTGAAGCGGCTACACTACACATCCCCGCAACAGCCAATGTTGGAACTAACAGAGGTGCTAAAAAGGGAACATTCCGAGGCCATGGAATGTCATATATGTTTGAAAACCTTTAACGACGAGAATAACCGCAAGGTTCGGGACCATTGTCACTATACGGGGCTCTATAGAGGCGCGGCGCATAATAGCTGTAACCTCAAATGACGCGCAGGACATTGGCTGCATCGCGGAGAATACTGAAAAATATATCAGTTTCAATGTGAAAATCAAGGTACCACTTGCAGGTATGGGGTATGGCGATGGCGAGGTGTATAAGAAGATCGAAATCCGCTTCATCGACTCTTGTCGATTCATGCCCTCCCGTCTAGACAAATTGGCAAGTAACCTCATTGGGACAAACGCCGCCGGTATGAAATACCAACATTGTGCGGATAACTGTATGGAATTTCAGAGTATAGACGCTGAGTATGTGGCAAAATTTCTATGTTCAAACTGCCATTTGAATACCACGAAGCAACTAGATCAAGAAAAATTAAAGGCGAATGTACCATCCATGGCAAAATTCATCGACAAAGATGACGTATTCCGTCTGATGCTCCGCAAAGGCGTACATCCGTATGAATACATGGATGATTGGCAACGATTCGAAGAGTCGGAACTACCACCCAAGGAAGAATTTTGCAGCAAGCTAAACATGAAGGGGATTAGTGATGAGTATTATGCCTATGCTAAAAAAGTATGGAATTGTATCACCCCAGAGTGTGATGAGGTTACTATGGGCGACTATCACGATGTCTATTTGACCACGGACGTCCTGCTATTGGCCGATGTTTTCGAAACCTTTAGAGACGTATGCCTAACAAACTACAAGCTTGATCCTGCTCACTTTTATTCCGCACCCGGCCTGGCATGGAAGGCAGCACTCAAGTATACCGGGATTAAGCTAGAGCTCCTACAGATGCCAACATGCTATTGATGTTCGAGAAGGGTATCCGAGGAGACATAACCCAGGCGGTACATCGCTATGCCAAGGCTAACAATAAGTATATGGGAGACCAGTACGATCCAGAGGTTGAATCCTTATACCTCCAATATCTCGATAGCAACAACCTGTAAGGATGGGCTATGCGTCAAGACCTACCAACAGATGGCTTCAAATGGGTGTCAAATATCTCGGTATTTACTGAAAAGCGAATCGCGTAGCTTGTCGAAAAGAACAAGCATGGATACTTGCTCGAGGTTGATATAGACTACCCCGAGAGGCTGCACGATACACATAACGAGCTACCATTTTTACCCGAACGCATGACGATTAATAAAGTTGAAAAACTGGTACCAAATTTAAAACACAAACGTGGGTATGTGGTACATATCAGAGCCCTTCACGAGACTATAAGGCATGGGCTTGAACTGAAGAAGGTGCAAAGGGTCATCCAATTTAACCAACAGGCATGGCTTAAAGGGTATATTGATCACAATACGAGGCTGAGGACTGCTTCCAAAAATGAATTCGAAAAAGACCTCTACACATTGATGAACCTCTCGGTGTTTGGCAAGACCATGGAGAACATTAGGAACCACCGCAACATTCAGCTGGTCACCAACGAGGACAAGTATCTGAAGCTCGTCATGAAACTAAATTTCAAGGGTGGAAGCCGGTTCAGTAAGCACCTCCTAGGCGTTGAAATGGGAAAGACGGAGGTTAATATGGACAAGCCGGTATATATAGGCCAGGCCATACTAGACATATCGAAGCTGATCATTTATGAGTTTCATTACGACTATATGCAAGGCAAATACGGTAGCAAGCTGCAGCTCTGTTACATGGATACGGACAGCTTCGTATACCATATCAAGACATATGATTTCTATGTTGATATAGCCAACGATGTCAAGACACGTTTCGACACAAGTGCCTACAACAAGGACGATAATAGACCTCTCCCCATAGGGAAAAACAAGAAGGTTGTAGGTCTAATGAAGGACGAACTAGCAGGAAAAATCATGACGGAGTTCATTACGTTGAGAGCAAAATTGTATGCCTATGAGAGCCTTACAAAAGAGGGCAGTGACAGGAAAGCGAAGGGCGTAAAACGATGTATCACCAAGAAGTCTATCACCTTTGACGACTATAGACGATGCTTGGAGGAAAATGTTAACATATACAAAAGCCAAGTGTTAATTCAAAACAAAAACCATCAAGTATATACCCAGGAGGTGAACAAACTAGCACTGAACAGGGCAGATGACAAAAGGCTCGTGCAGCCAGACCAAATTACGACGCTAGCCCGTAGCCACTACCGCCGGTCCGGCACTTGAGAATAAAAACCATGGACATATGCCTACTAATCGCTATACTTCTACCTTATACCCTGATCGCGTTTTGTTTTTTTCGATATAAAAAGTTACTAATAAAGATGACAGAGATTGCACAAGTATTCGACTCTGCAGAATCAACCTATGAGCATGTTGAAAAGCCCACCGATAAACGTCAGGTCTTGAAGGATGCCCTGCATAGGGGCAAGGGGCATTTATTACCCAAAAAATGTACAGAGGGGTTTGTTGACAAGGCTCCTGATGAGGCGGTAGAAAAGGTACATGCCGAGTATGTACAACGGGAGCTTCAAGAGAAGGGAGAGAAGACCGCAAAAGCGGTGACTACTCACGTAGTCAGCCTATACGCAAATTTGATTGGGAATATCGTGGATATCGACAGTGTTGATGACTTACGCAAGGATATCGAGGATGACCCGAAAATCCGAGACGCTATGACAGATCTCGGGATTCTGGTGTACTGCACCATTGGGAGGTGCCTAGCGTCCATTTTCGTGGCGGGACATACCGCGAGACATATGAGCAAAAAAGAGGAGGAGGCGAAGACTAAAGAGAAAGAGCCTTGAAGATCATGGCCTACATTGAAATTTCCTATAAGTCCTATGGCTTATAACAAATGAGTGAGGAGTCTACTAACCAAGCCATAACCAAGAAGAACGAAGGTCGTGTTGCTGCTGGCAAGAGATTGCGGAATGGCACCGAAATAACAAGGCCGACTTACCGAAGAACGTGGGCAAAGGTTCTTCACCAGCTGATCAAGAACCTCTCGCAGGTCCTCATAAGTCGACGGACAATGTCTACCTTTATTGTGTAGGTACGCTGGCCGTGCTTGCGATAGCTGTTGGCGTCTATTATAAATTTAAAGCCAAAAATGATGGAGAAACTCACAAGCCCACCCCTGAGCCTCAAAAAGGCAAGGCCATCCTGAATTCTTCAAAATGCTATAATAAATGGCAACACCTCACGCAAACATTACCCCGCATGAAACCCAGGCTATTGACTCTTTATGGGAGTCCGTCAGGCTGGTATCCTATACCATTCTTATAGCCCTTGGTGCAAAAAAGGTCCTGGGGGTTTCTAGGCCGGGTGCTAAGATGGACCTGGAAGACGGTATGAAGCTCGCCGGCTATATGACTGGAGCTATCTTGTTCGACGAATACGCGATCAAGCAGGGCTGGTATAAACGTTCCCTAATACCCAAACAGAAATAGAGTGTCTAGTAAAATTTGTTTTTGTCCTAGGGGCAAAAACAAATCAATATGGAGGAGGCTAAGAATTGTTCAAAATGTAAGCACTATCTCCTATAGAACCATTTCAGGATCAATCGTAATGGTCAAACGTTAAAACAGTGCATCAAATGCCTCGCTGCTAACAAGGCGTCAAGGGATCGTACAAAGTGCCCGCATCAAAGAGTGAGATACCATTGTAAAGAATGTAAGGGAGGTGGGATTTGCCCCCATTCAAGGCAAAGATACCAGTGTAAAGAATGTGGCGGTGGTGATATCGCTAATGTTAAATCGACCCCGCAAGGCTCTACATGAAAACAAGGAGCTCCATGGCTATACTGCGGCCCCATATTGAGGCTCAGTTTTCTAAAGGAATGTCATGGGAAGACTACGACTTCCTGCATATACATCACAAGTACCATATAAATATCAAGAAACTGGTAATGCTCCGACGCTTGCTGATGTTGCTAGGGTATTATACCAACACTCAAGGGCGAGTAATAAATGACCGATCCCGTCAGAATTGATAGAGAAATTAGAGGTTTCAACAGGATGAGAATTACATGCTTCTTTACACCCCTGTTAACATACGATGTTATAGCCCGGTATATTGAACTGTTAAAGACACCGATCAAGATACCCTTTTTTAACCCCGCACCCTGCCCTGACAGCCAGGAGAAGGCACGGCTCGTCAAGAGGTACCGCAAGGCATTGCGGTATCTGGATGGTAAGCTATCGTTTGACCCCATACCTCTCGAATACCATACACGACGGACCAAGTTTTGCCCTGCCTGCCGGGGGTCTTTGGAGAACAATCACGGCGGCGTATGGATTTGTTCTAACTGCGGCCGCGATATACCCGAAAGTACATGATAAAAGATGGTGTTATCAATAAATGTTAGACGTTGTGAAGGAACCGCATACGACTATCTTACGGGTCCGACAAGCTGTGGTAAGACAGCACGTGTTTTGGATCTACTCGAGGGTGAGTATAGGCATCACTATCATAATATCATAATACTGTGTCCTACCCTGCAATGAATGAGACGTACCTATCCAGAACCTCATTATGGAGGGACTTTTACGTCTTTTAATTGACCCCAAGGATCAACTCTTTGAATATATACAAAAACTTTTGTCCTTATTGGGCGGTGAGGAGACCCTTTTCGTTGTGGATGATATGATTGCCGACGAGAGTCTCGATAAGCGGAGATAACCCCTGCTTAAGCTTGCCATCAGTGGTAGCACAGGAAGCATAGTTTGTGGCTCTTAACACAGTATTACACTGCTCTCCAAAGAACTTCGAAGGCAGAAGAAAGCCCTGTTTTTTGTGGTACCCTCATGAAAAAAGCGACATGAAAATGGTAGAAGAGGAAACCAACCTTATTTCCGATTGGGATGATATAAAGGCTGAGTTGAAAAAAATCCAAGCATGCGTGCCTGTATGTAAGGCTTGAACATCCTAGGGCTTGGAGGATTCTCGAATGACCATACAAAAAATGCAATTCTATCCTATAAGGGGAAAGATATCATTACAAATCTCGCTTTTTAACGCAGTACCCACAGGAGCAATTGAAACCCTGTTCGATGAACAAAATCAGCCTATCTTCAAACGTGCCGATCTTGGTTTGGTTTCTAGGGATTGCCCGATATAAAGTGTAATTTTCAATATTTGGCCGAAGAAACTACAACAAGGCAAGAAATAATAGGGAAAAAGTGGTACGGGGTGCCACCCTTCCCTTTGGAAAAACGAAAAATCCGCATGACGTCTTCGTGACGCTAGATGGCGCCCTGGAGAATGTTGTCAAATCAAAAAAAACAAGGCTGTAGCTTTGACAAAATGGCTAGCCCGAAAAGGTGTCAAAAATTACAACATAAACTTAAAGAGTTTGCTGCAGCAATTGAAGAAAGGGACGTGGCCATCGGCATCCTAGAGAACGATATTGATGCCAGGGATGAACAGCTTGATGTTCTTAGGTAGGACAACTCGGAACTACAGCAGAGGCATGTTCCACACCGATATAAATATGACACGTGCTATGCGCGGTTGATAAAAATGATCCCCACGAGCATCGAAACAAAGGCGGACATAAGCACTACATGATCCGATGCCAGCGTAGGCAACTCAGCACAAGAATAAACGCGTTAAAGCAATGTACCCTGATATGACCACGAGGAAATGTGACGATCCGAATGCTGTGCATGCCTGGTGCCGATTCAGATACGATACTCTTGGCATTGAGAATTTTTACCACAACCATTTCACATTACCTGACGATGACACGCGGGATCTATTCGAAGGGATGTTTGATATTGATATGTCGTAAGCAGGCGCTAATTTTACTACCTTGCGGGTAGTAAACTTACAGGTAGAATCTTTCTGGCTTACGTTGCTATATTAGAAATGTCGTTGCAAGTTACATTTAACGCAGGAGCAATTGAGACCCTGTCTGGTAACCAGAATCAACCTATGTTTAAACGTGCCGATATTGTTAGGTTTTTGGATATTGAAAAGATTGCGGATCTTATCGAGATATTTCCACCCTTACACGTCATGAGCTAGGGTTGGTTTCTAACCAAGCCCCAGAAGCGGCACAAAATAGCCACGATGTATTCGTCACATTAGACGATGCCCTGGAGATTATACGGCGCTCCAGGAAACCAAAGGCTGTGGGGCTGATTAAATGGCTTGCTCGGGCAGATGTCAAAAAATTACAGGATGAACTTGAGAAGCATCGTCAAGCCCTCGAGGACAGGAATGTAGACATCGCCATTCTGGGAGAACGATCTAGGACGATAGAGATAACCAGCTCATTGCGTGGGGAATGAAATTGATGAGCTCCAGGAACAAGTAAAAAGGTTCAGCAACGGTATGTACCCAACGCCCAGGACCCTGGAAAGGACAACATGATCATGATCTATCGAAAACATACCACACTAGACGATGACGAGTATCATCATCTTCCATACTACTGTGCGCGTGTTAAAGACGTATTATTCCCACCAAAGGAGATGGTTCAAAGGCAACTACCCAAAATCTGAAGAGATTGTCGTCATCGAGAATCCCAACAGCATGCACGCCTTTAGTAGGTTTGAAGAGGATGGGACATGTGGAGCGTTGCGGGTGTCATTTTGGGCTTATAGACCTTACTCGAGATGACCTGTATGACCTTGGATGTTCCGGCACTGGAGGACTAGGTAGACGCTAATTTTTACTACTACTTACAAGGTAGTAGTAAAAATGGTCAGGCCCGTCTTTTAAATAGTATAAAACACGACTACCTGCTACGATCCTATCCAACCTATACATTTTCCTACTCCAAACGGCGTCAGTTGCACGTGTTTTTGCTTGGTTGTAGTAGATAGAGATAACAACCCGTCGTCAGGCAATGGTCTCTCTTCAGGGCATTCTTCGCTTTTGCGAGCGGTACTTCATCCGTCTTCATAGCCCTGTTAGGCTTCATACCGATCATGGCAGTCTTGGTATTGTTAAGACTTTTGACAATAGTGTACACGTTTTTCACCCAAATGGTACTAGGCTCCTCAGAGACCAACTCCTGCGCATCCTGAGGCTTGAATAGTCTTCCAGCGAGTATCTTATTGTAGCTCTCTACAAATGGCCGTAAAGGTATGGTGGTATTTGGTAGTAGCTCGTTTAATCTCCACCCCCTTGTCCTCTAGCAGCTTCGTTACATCTGATTTGAACTCACTACCGTTGTCACACTGGAAGGTTTTAGGGTATCGAAGAGGTCCTGCCTTGTAGATGTCCCTCAACATGTTCGCGACCTCATTAGCTTTTTTGGTACGTAGAGGCCTAGCTACCTTATACCTTGAAGCCACGTCAATGCCTGTCAATATGTACTTGTAGGTGCTACCGTACAACTTATCGTGGGGCATATATAAGAGATCGAATTGGTGCTGATCATTGGTCTTGTAATAGTGAAATGCGGATAATCGATACGTTTTGGGCCCCTTGATATGTCGTAGCCAGAGTAGTTACCTGGACAACCAGTGGTGACTAGCTTTTTGGATAGACCACTCTCCTTCGCGAGTAATTTGATAGCTTTTCGTCCAGTCCACAGATGTCCTGGGTATAGTAAATTTGACCTAATTTCTCCGCCTCCTCTTCAGTAACAATGTGTATTTTTGACATGTCTTTATTATACATGTCAAAAACGTTCTTACAAATACTTGTAGGCCACAAATCCTAGCAGGACAAGAAACCAACGATAAAAGTGATTTCACCATCTTGTTGCTTCTTGGAGGGTGTGTAATAATCTGACAGCTTAGGTACCTTATCATTCGATGTGATGTAGTACTGGTACATATCATTGTCCAGCTCACGAAGGCTCTTGCCAGCCTTTATTTGCATTTCAAGTTGCTTACCGAATCAGTCGAGTTTTGCTTGGCGGGGCCCGTACCCACTGTGCTTGGGCATTTTGGAGTTTCTCCATAGCTTCGTCGTGCCTTTTCCTCTCCGCCTCGCCATGCCCCGAAAGCTTGCTGAAGAGGAAGTTCGTTGCCACTGAACGCTAGTGCGTTGATTGCAGCACCTGCAACAAGAACAGTGATAGTTGCCATTTATTAGTACTCCACCGAATGATAACGCCCGTCTAGGATGTTCAACTGGGCGTCCATCAGTAAATAGACATAGCAGCGGATGTCCCCAGTTCCATCAGCTTTCTTTGTCATGTGGAGGGTAATGCCATCTGATAACCGTTGTAGGTGTCTTCCAGAGCCATGTAGGGTATGGTCAGGAGAGGCTCGGAAATCGATGAACAACGTATATCGTTCTGTTAGGAATTGCCCAATGGTAACATTCGAATCGTGGCTCCCAAAGAGGTTCACGACCTGTTCCAGGTGTCTTTGGGTAACATGGCATGACTATACAATTCGTTGGGTTCGCCTTCCACCGTGACGCTAATTTTCTCAATCTAGGGGTTGTAGAATAACTCATTGACACCTGAATAGGCCTTCACTTTTCCAAGGTCTATGAACAGTAGCAAGACGCCTTTCAAACTCTTGGCAGGGGTATCGATTTGGAGGTTGTAGCTTGTATCAGCCTTTTTCATCGTAACCACCTTGCTTCTCAGGATCCTTTCGTAGGGCAATGCCATTCTTGCATACCTTGACATCATGGCACTCGCGAGACCCTCGTGAGTGATCTTGTCAAATTTCAGCTTTATGTTGCTGATCTTGTACACAGCATCGGCCGGTTTTGCCGCCGTGCTTCCCGAGGCTGCTGTCCCTGCATCCTTTTATAACGTCACCATGCGGCGCGAAATGTAGGATAAATTGGAGGCGGTCATGGAGCCCTGCCTGGTCAATTCGAACATTTTGCCCAACGGAATACAGAAAGTGTTGCTATAGGCGGCAGCAATGGCCTTTTCCTCCTCCGTCCCGACATACTCGGTGGCCTTAACTTGTAAGGACCTTATGGTTCCGTCGTTTGGGTTGATTCCCTCTAGGATGAAGTTGTTGTCACGATCAAATTTGGGTAACCATAAGTCCCGGTACACCGCCAGGGTGCTGAAATCGCTTATATTTTGCACCTCGTTACCGTTCAGGGTAATACGTAGATCTCGGACCATTGCCTATGTTGCTGACTAGGGTACGCTTCGTATTGGTCAGCACTAGGTCAAATAAGAGTTTGAGACTTCCCGGAAAGATGACATCGTTATGCCCCATATTGGGGATATCCACGTACAGGTCTTCATTCTGATTAATCGTAGAGGGTATATTACTTATCTGAACTTGTTAAAGGCGTCCCTTGATACCGAAGAGCTGCTTCGTCTCTGCGTGGGGGTCTAGCGTGGCTCCGTATTGTTGACTCATTTATTAGATGGATTTTTTTAAAATAAATGGCTGATAACCCAGTATTTACACATGAGGATGACTTAGACGATAAGGGTGGGGGGGATGACAGACCTGATGATACTACGCAATCAACACCAAAACTTCCATCAACACCAGGGCCTTCAACGACAGAAGAAGAACATCATATTCCGGGGGACATCGCGGACGAGGCCAACAAGAATTTTTTTAGAATCGAAGATTGATAGCCTTTACGCGCATCTTAGGGAGGAGCTGGGGCTGCCTAATGCGATACATTACGACAGGTTTCGGTTGGAAAAAGGAAATCAACTTAACGTTAAAAGGCTTGTGATAGGGGAAGAAACCTATCCGGAAATAGTGATCACAAATAAGAATGGTACCTTAATTACTGTTGGCCAGATACGAAAGTTTTTAGGTAAGAAGCGTATGCAAGACCTAGGTTTTGAAAATTATACTACACCTAATAAAGGTGGTAAATTCAGGGGCCAGAAACTCCTGCAGGGGTACAAGCATATAGAGAAGGAGGTTGAGGAGGAGGGTGAAAATATTGATATGGATATCTTTGTCACGAATGTTGAGACTGTCGTGGACGAGACGGAAAGACTTATACAGGACAATTCGTTTGTTGACCTCACTGAGCGTGAAATAAGAGGGCTTGACGTCGAACTTCAGACTATCAGGGGCGCTATAAAGTTACAGAAAGCTAAGGGGATCTTATACGACAGCGAGATTAGCAAGGCGGAGGGTCAATTGAAACAACTTGAGGAGCGGAAGGCCGGGAAAGACGGAGGACAATGGGATGAGGCGCATATTGATAGGGAGATAGATAAGGTGAAAAAAAGATTGAAAATTTGAACGATTTAAAAAAGGCCGCGTTAAAAGCAGAGGGGATACAAACCCAACGAATTTACAGCCAGCTTAAGGTCATCAAAGAGACCCTGATGAAGATCGCTGGAGATGACACGTCCCTGCTTGAAAAGCTTAAAATCCTCTACAAAAAGCAGGGTCTGACTATAGCGAGTATCGTCTCGGCTGTTGGTCTACTGATTTCCACCATTGTCCTCGCCGTTACGGGGGGAGGTGCCGCGACAGGTGCAGGAGGAAGTGCCGCGGCGGGTGCCAGAAAAGGCTTTGTAGAGAAGCAGTTGGAACGATTGGGGAAATTCCTCAAATATCTAGCAGGTAAGGCAGGTGCTGCCCTACCTGGTATTATTGGTACCGTTGTATCGTTCTTTCTGAGGGTAGCGGCAACCATCGGCAACCATTGTTGAATATGCAGCCGAGCATGTGTACATGGCAATTGCGGCTGCCGCTGGTTTTGTTGTGGTCTATGTTGGTAAGACGAAAAAAGCATGATCTATTTAAGCCATATGTACGCAATAATGAGCCCTACCCCCGCCGTGATCAATGCGGTCTTGGTATCCTCGTGCTGTTGTGGGGGTTCCTTCTGTTCAGGTGTAGTATGCCTAGGAGGTGTAGTATGACTGGGGGGCAGCTTTGAGGGTGATTTGATAGTATGTATAGGATGTGGTTTGATAGTATGTTTAGGTGGTGATTTGATAGCTGCCACATGCCTGATGGAATGCTCCGTATGCTTAGGTGGTGATTTTATTGCTGCCACATGCTTGATAGCCCTCTATATAGGCTTCACAATAGGCTTGTTATTCACATCAACCTGGACCCCCACATTTACATTGGCAGGTGCGATCAAAATGATGTTGTTATACCCCTTAATCTTACCTATACGTAGGTTCATGTCGGAGGGCAACATGTACACGCTGCGCATAACGGCAAAATTCACTGGCGTTCGGGCATATTGGAGTACTTTTTGAAATTGTGTGATGTCATGCCCTACATTTTCTTGACGTTGTACCATGGCTTCAAATTTTTGCAACAAGATTTGCCTTGCCGTGTAGTTGTCCGCACCAGACCCGATTAAAGATGCTTTGGCCCCTGCCTGCGAGCCAAGCAACAAGACCACGTAAACCCGGATACCTTCACTTAGCTTGACCAGGCCTTCCGACGTCAAACCCTGACTTGTTGGTATGATGAATTTAGCCCAATCACCATCAACTTGTGGCCACCATGAACCGTTGGTGAGGCACCTACTGCTTTGAATTTGTACAGACTGCTGGCATCTGCACCATACTCACGACATACTTGTGCATATCCGGAGGTGGAATAAGGATTTTTGTACTGAGAAAATCCGTCGTTATAAAGCAAGCAAGTATACGACGCATGTGGTAATGGACATGGAATTTAAAGATCGAGTTGACAAGGGGTACGGAGCCTGTCATGTGCTTGGCAGAGATACCTAATGCAGTGGTTGCGCAATGGATGGCGAAGTTAACCTGAATGTTCCAGTAGTCTAGTGCTTGTCCCTTCCAATCCACTCTAACAGGGTCATTCAACAAGTTAGGTTGGATCTTTATGGGGTATTTGGTAAACTCGGGGAATACCACAGAATTATGCGACCCCGTCGATACATACAGGTCCTGGTGCTCCAGGTTGGTTACACTAAGGGTCCATTCTCCCCTATTGGACTTGTACTTTACCTTGGGGTTGTACGAGTACATGTTCATTGTTTTGTTATAACAAAACGATGAAACAACTCTACATATCAGATATCGAAAAGCCCACGATATTTGAGGACTATCTGGGGCAGGATACTAGAATTGCCTTAAAATCCATCAGTATTCGACCTACATGGCTGAACATTTACAGCAATAATGAATTCGTCATTCGTAAGACAGGGCCTGATCAGAGGATGGCTCGGATCGCCATTATGAACGGACTGTACAAGATCGAGGATCTGGCGACTATCGTCAACAGTCAGGCAGAGGACAAGATTAATGGACTCTGCAGGCGCCGTGTCAGCGATGGCTATGCGGTTGTAATTCATCGACAACTGCAAGAGCTCTTGGGCTTACCCTACGACCCCAGTAAAACAAGAGATAGGAAAATGTTCCTTCTAGCGCAGTCGCGCATACGCACACGCGCACGCACACGATTACGCTAGCTTCAAGACTATCAGCGATGCCTGGAAGGGGCGCGATCCGTACCCTGTGGTACCTTGTGGTACCTCATGATACCTTTGTACAATACCATGCTTACCTGTGGGTACCGGCTACGATACCTATGATGCCCATGCCATGCTTACCCCCTAAAACCCGTACTCTGTGGTACCTGTGGTACCACAGAGTACATGCATAGGCAGGCTCGCCCCAACTCGGGAAGTTCCCCTTACTCATTTGCCGTTATGATAGAGGGAACTTCCCCGGAAATAGGATATGCGCTTAGCTGAGCAGAAAAATCTATAATAAAGAGAGATGAATACTCACACCGAGGACATGTGTATCGAGACAGTTGAGGAGGAACCAACGCTACTGCAGTTTGTTCCGGACCATCTCAAGACCCAGGACATGTGTACCAAGGCCGTTGAGGATGATCCCTACCAGCTCGAGTTTGTTCCGGACTATTTCAAGACCCTGAAAATGTGCAATAGGGCTGTTGAAGAGGAACCTGACATGTGTACCAGACCATCATGGGGTCGGGAAATGTGCAATATGGCTGTTGAACGGGAACCTGGGGTGCTCGATTTTTTTTCCGGATCATCTCATGACCAAGAACATGTGCACCAGGGCGGTTCAAGAGGAACTTGAGTTACTGCAACTAGTTCCGGACTGGTTCGTGACTCAGGAAATATGCAATATGGCTGTTGAACGGGAACCTGAGGTGCTCGAGTTTATTCCGGACCATCTCATGACCCAGGACATGTGCACCAGGGCGGTTCAAGAGGAACCTCTGGTACTGCAGCTTGTTCCGGACTGGTTCGTGACTCGGGAAATGTGCACCAGGGTAGTTGAAGAGTACCCCTGGATGCTCAAGTTTATTCCGGACCATTTCAAGACTCAGGAAATGTGCACTATGGTGGTTGAAGAGGAACCTCTGTTACTCGAGTTTGTTTCGGACCATCTCAAGAGACGGGAAATGTGTACCGGGGCGGTTCAAGAGGAACCTCTGGTACTCGAGTTTATTCCGGATCATTTCGTGACCCAGGACATGTGTAGCAGTAGCACCGATCCTCGAATGGTTGATGCCTATCGTCAGCGGAAAGCGGGGAAGTATAGAATTAACAAGGAGCTGCTTCCAAGGGCATGGCATCCCGACAGGGCCGTGGACTGGTGCTTTTCAGAGGATGAAAAAGCAGACCTTGAAAAGTTGTGGGGTTAAGGTCAAAGTTTCTATGGTTGAATCCCCAACCATAGAAACAAACATGAACGCCCTTCGAAAAGAAGCAAAGAAGCTGCACGTTCCTCGTTACTCTACGATGAGGAAGGACGCTTTGTGTACGGCGATTCACAAGGCCAAGTACAAGGATGCTTAAACACAAACGGACGGTCCTTATTGCGAGCCTTGTGCAACTGCCGCATGGGAGAAAAATCTTGAACACTGTTTGAAAGTTCTCGCTGAAAAACAGCGACGTGTCGTACATGACGGCGACCTGCTAATCGATCAAGATACGGGAGAAGTGATCGATTGTGGGATCGATTCCGAGTACCACTATACTCGCAGGTAGGGTCAGGATTAGGGATGAGCTGGCCCCGGTATTGGGGTAAATAAATGGATGAACTAACATGTAAGGACTGTGAATGTATGCTGGATGCCTATGATAAGTGTCGATGCGGTCGAAGATTTGAGGTAAACGGTAAAATGTTATGCTGGTACTGCTACCAGGAATATATCAACTACAACGGGGGTGGCTGCGTATGTACAATGACATGCTCTCTGAAGTCGTTCGAATTACAATAATTTTATAGGCCACATGGCCTATAAAACTAAGGCTTATACTCAGGTGGGGACTCTAGATACCGCTGACATACTGTACAGACTGAAGTTTTTTTAACACGACGCTCCTACCCTCTTTCCTGCCCTTCTCAACTAATTGGACACGTTCCCGTTCATTGAGAGCATTCACAATACGGTTAAAACGCTGTCGCATCTGTTCCTTCAAGACCATGTACTTCTGTTTCTCCTGCATAATGAGACTGAACTCGTACTTATCAATCTCCCCATTCTCAACAGCCCTTGATATCAGGTCAACTATCGAGTTCAATTTAGCCTCGGCGATCAGCCTTATGTTCTCATGCTTCTTGGACTTGATACCCTTTTTTTCCCAGTCGTTCTAAGACCTGCCTGTCCTACCCCCACAGCCACGGTTAGGCCACCCATAGCTACTGCTAATGGTACGCCCGTTCCGGATAACAGGGTACCAATACTGATCCCGGACGTGATCACGCTAATGCCCAATAGACCATGATCACAGTATTGAATCCATGTCCCATGCATCTTAAACTTTTTTGCGAGTTTGTCCCGCTCCTTTATCTCATTGCGGAGGTACTTTTCAATCTCATTTATCTCGTCAAGTCTATACTTTTGACTTTCCTCCTGCATATCCGCTTGTGCGGGTGCACTCGGCGGCAAAGTGGGGTACAGTTTCATTGTCTCAGCCATTTATTCTATGAGGATTTGCATCGTTATTCCGACGAACGAAACGTTCTTCTCATGGTGGAATTCGTTTGTCAGCATGAACTCCAAATGATCCGTGGAACCTTTCAGGGTAAGGTAGATTGGAGTTTGTGACTCACAAAATCTCGTAGGCTTTCGCATGCCTGCTTACATCGGAGGATGTTCAGGTACCGCCGGAGGTTATCAAAGAATGGTAATATGCTTTCGCGTGTTCCTCTAGTTCATCCAAATCTATTTCGTCTTCATCATTGTCTTCGTCGTCGTCTTCGTCGTCGTCTTCATCATCGTCTTCATCGTCGTCTTCGTCGTCGTCTTCATCGTTGTAAACAGAGTCATTCGGATCCCGCAGATAATCCAAAGGATGTAGGGTATGGAACGGGTATCCATAGACGATACCTTGGATGACATTGGGTTCATTTTCCAAATCAATATCGACTAGACGTCTATCCGGTAGCGGAAAGTTGAGTATATTACCTATCGTTTCTATGTCGGCCAAATCTGATAGCTTCAAGTCCCTATCCTTGATGACCTGGTAGCAGAGTGCCCCATAGTTGTTCCTATCCTTTTGAACAATATGGAGCCCTAGGCGTTCAATATCATCCTCGAGTTCCTCATCGTTCCCTCTTCTTGCAAATGTACCCCATGCTTTTTCGCCTGACGCTACTCTGTGCAAAAGCTCTTTGTCTTCAGGTGCTTAAACCCCTCGTAGTAGTATCCCATTCGATACCTGAAATTTTCCATACAGGAAGGGCAATATCCAGTCACCGATCCATACCCTGATACAGCAATTTAGCACAGGTTTGCTGATATTCGTAGTTGTATATAAATCGTTCTTTATGTATGCTTCCATCTTTTTTCTTTCACGATCTTCCGCTTCTGACCCTCTGGGGAAGTGGTCAAGAGGGTTGCCTTTTTTTTTTGTAGCTTGATCGAGCTACAAAGCATGCTTACGCCCTAGTTCTCTAGTGCCGAACACCGAGGTTATACAAGTCATCTCGAGTAAGGCCAGGGCCCCATCCCTATCCTCCAGGCCTGGCGATGTTCCTCAAGGGCTTGACACCGCTCATTGAGCTCATCCTGTAACTTTTCGACGCCTTTTCCATCTAGCCATTTTGCCAAAGATACGGCTTTGGGCTTTCTTGACCTGACGGTAATTTCGATGGCATCATCTAAGTGACGAAGACATCATGCGGATTTTTCCCGCCTCCTTGGCATACTTGAGGGGGGTTGGTTTGAAACCAACCCTATCTCATGACGCGAAATGCGTAGTGGATATCTCGATACGACTCTGCAATTTTTTCAATCCCCAAAAACCTCCCCAGATCAGCACGTTTGAAGAGAGGTTGCGAGTGCTCATCGAATAGAGTCTCGATGGCTCCTGCAGGTATTGCGTTGAATAAGACGAGTTGTGAAGACATTTTCTATTATGGTGGTCCATGCTTCAACCAGAGGATTTTCACCATGGTCAGTCGAGAATCTTCCAACTCCTGGGGTGATCCAGCCTCACGTATAAGCATGCGTGCTTGGACTTTTTCAGCCCAGTCTTGATGTCGGTCCAATCCGAGATCATGTTCGTCTCCTCGTCGATTAGCTTCATGTCGCCGCGTTCGTGGAGGAAGAGTTGCTTCTTTTGACGTCGAAGGTTCTTAGGGAGAGCAGTGTAGGATTGCGTTAATAGCCAAAGACTGTGCTTGCGATGTCTGCTAGAGACCGCCAATTCAAGCAACGGCCGTCGCCGCATATCATCAACGACAAACAACGTCTCTTCGCCCGCCAACAACGACGACAATTTTTGGATCCATTCGAAGAGTTGATCTTTGGGGTCTATCAGGAAGACATAGGGGTCCTTCCAGAGTGAGGCTCTTTCGAGGTAAATGGTATTCCATCGTAGGGTAGGGCACAGTATGACTATGTTGTAGTAGTGCTGCCTATACTCGTTCTCAAGCAAATCCAGGACACGTTGCGTCTTGCGGCAACTGGTGGGTCCAGTGAAAATTGCCGTGTGGGGCTCTCTCACGACATCCATTTTATATTTGCCAGAAGAAGCACATATAACTCTATTTTGGTTTTGGGACTATGCTTGCCGGCAACCACCCTTTTTTAACGGCCATTTCCCGACTTGCTCGACCCGCAGAAAAGTACGCGACCATCTTAAGAACGTCGTTGCTATCCATCTTTGTAGACGGCCTCGTAATTCCGAGGAACTTTTTGCCAGCCATGGCATAGGCAAAGGTGAAGCTAAGGTCTACAACGGTTTCGTACAGCATGTCCAAAATCTCCTTTTCTTTTGGTGATACGTTGGTCATTTATTAGTAGGGTTCAATGCATGCGAAAAATATCAATTTCAGGTTGAGTTTTGTCTTGTTTCCCCTGCCGAGGCTCTAGATTGGTCGCTGGCTTGGGGGATTCTCCACCATGTTTATAGACTTTGTAGTAGACCCCTACTCCCACGCAAGCAAGCACGGCAAGCGTCCCTACACCATACATGTACGACATTTGGGTTCATCGACTTGCTAGAACCTGTCACAGGTCCTTGTTCATGTTGCGAAAGTTCTTTGCCCACGTTCTTTTTCAGGTCGGCCTTGTTCTTCCGGTTTCCACTCGGCAAGTCTCTTGCCGGCAGCAACCCGACCCTCGTTCTTCTTGGTTATGACTTGGTTAGTAGAATCCTCGCTCATTTCTTATAAGCCAGTTGGCTTATAAGATCTTTAAACCGGAGGCCCCTAGGGCTCCTCCTCCTTAGACTCCTCCTCCTCCTCCTTTTTGCGCATATGCCGGCCGTATGCTATGGCTACCAGTAGCGGGGCTAAGCACCTCCCAAGGGCGCAGTACACGAGGATACCGAGATTGGTTAGAGAGTCCTTGATGATGGGGTCTTCTTCAATATCCCGACGTAGCTCGTCGGCAGAGTCAATGTTCACCACATTCCCGATCAAATTTGCGTAGAGGCTGATTACGTGAGAAGAGAGTGCCCTAGCCGTCTTCTCCCCCTTTTCGTGGAGTTCCCGCTGTACATACTCGGTATAGACCTTGTCGATGGCCTCTTCCGGAGCCTTGTCAACAAACCCTTCCGTACATTTCTTGGGCAGCAAGTGCCCCTTACCCTTCCTCAGAGCATCTTTCAGGGCACTACGTTTGTCGATGGGCTTCTCTATCTGCTCATAGGTTTCTGCGGATTCGGCGAATACTCGTGCAAGATCAGACATCCTGTTTATTATACTGCGGTATCGAAAAAGTAGGTACGCGATTAGGGCATACGGTAAGAGCAAGACTATATACAAGCATGCCTCCATTTTTATTTCCCCTGTAGAGCCAGGCGGTAATGGCCTCTGGCAAGTGTTGTAAATTGGTCCGGTTGTACGATCCTCTTGTCGTCTGCCCTGTTAAGCGCCAGTTTGTTCACCTCTTGGGTGAAGACTTTATGGCCTTTGTTTTGAATTGTGGCCCAGGTTTTGTAAATGTCAACGCCCTCCTCCAAGCATCGCTGGTAATCGTCGAAGGTGATAGATTTGCATGTGACGCACCTCTTTACGCCCTTCGCTTTGCGATCCCCGCCTTCCGGTGTAAGTCTCTTATAGGCGTATGCTTTGGCTCTCAGGGTGATGAACTCGGTCATGATCTTCCCACTTAATTCGTCTTTCATGAGGCCCACAACCTTCTTGTTTTTTCCGATGGGGAGAGGCCTGTTATCGTCAGGATTATAGGCACTGGTATCAAAACGGGTCTTGACGTCGTTGGCTATATCCTCGTAAAAGTCGTGGGTTCGAATGTGGTACACGAAGGAGTCCGTGTCCATATAACAGAGTCGCAGTTTGCTGCCGTACTTGGGCTGCATGTAGTCGTAGTGGAACTCGTACATCACCATTTTCGAGATGTCCAGAATGGCTTGGCCAATGTAGATCGGCTTATTCATCTTCACCTCTGTCTTACCCATCTCAACCCCCAGAAGGTGCTTGCTGAATCGATTTACACTTTTGAAGTTTGGTTTCATCACGAGCTTCGTTTACTTCTCCTCGCTCGTGACTAGCTGGATGTGGTGGTTTCGAACATTCTCCATCGTTTTACCAAACACCGAGAGGTTCATGAGCTTGTAAAAGTCCTTCTCGAACTCGTTCTTGGCAGCCGTTCTCAACCTCGTGTTGTGATCGATATACCCTCGAAGCCATGCCTTCTGGTTGAACCGGATGACTCTGTGGACATTCTTCAATTCTAGCCCATGTTTTATGGCCTCGTGAAGAGCTCTGATGTGCACCACATGTCGACGTTTGTTTTCCAAATTCGGGATCAGCTTCTCGACCCCGTGGATCTTCCTGCGTCCGGGTAGGAAGGGAAGCTCGTTGTGCTTTTCGTGTAGTCTCTCCGGATAGTCGATATCAACCTCCAGGATGTACCCATGCTTGTTGTCTTCAACGAGCTTCCCGATCCGCTTTTCGGTGAATGTCTCTACGTTCGATAACCATTTGAACCCGTCAGTGGGCAGATCCTGCCTCATTGCCCAGCCGTACAGGTTGTTGTCGTCGAGGTACTGGAGGTAGGAGGATTCAACCTCCGGATTATACTGCTCTCACATGTACCTATTATTCGCTTTGGTATAGCGATGTACGGCTTGGACTATACCTCCGCGGATACCTTTTTCGAACATCAAGAGCATGTCGGGATCGGTGAGGAGTTCTAGCTTAATCCCCGTAAATTTTAATGCTGCCTTCCAGGCCAAGTCGGGCGCGCTGTAGAAGTGGGTGGGATCAAGCTTGTAGTTGTTCAAGCAAACGTCTCGAAATGTCTCGAAGACGTCTGCCAGTAGCAAGAGGTCTGTGCTGAGGTACATGTCGTGGTAGTCTCCCATGGTGATCTTATAGCCCTCCGGGGTGATACAATTCCATACCTTTTTCGCGCGGGCATAATCCTCATCGCTGATACCCCCCATGTTCAGCTTGCTGTAAAAGGCCTCCTTGGGCGGTAGCTCCAACTCTTCGAATTTTTGCCAATCATCCATGTACTCGTATGGGTAGACGCCTTTTCTCAGCATCAGCCTGAAGGTATCATCTTTGTCGATAAATTTGGCCATGGACGGTACGTTTGACTTTACCTGCTCCCTGTCTAATTGCTTCGTGGTATTCGAGTTGCAAGCTTTACACCAGAAATTTGCCATGTATTCGGCGTCTATTTCCTGGAATTCAAGACCAGTACCCGCACACTGTTGACATTTCATACCAGCGGCGTTGGTACCAATGAGGTTGCTTGCCAATTTAGCCAGGTTGGATGCCATGAATCGACAGGAATCGATGAACCTGATTTCGATTGTCTTGTACGTCTCGCCATCGCCATATCCCATACCTCCAAGGGGTACTTGGATTTTGACGTTGAAGCTGATGTACTTCTCCGTGTTCTCAGCGATGCACCCAATATCCTCCGTATTATACTTTTCGCCTAGCTCTCAGATGAAGAGATGGGCATCGTATCCCGAGAGGTTGTGGAAGATCACGGGCATGTGGGCGGGTATCTTGTACTTCAAATTGCAGCTATTATGGGCTGCACCCCTGTAGAGCCCCGTATAGTGGCAATGGTCCCGAACTTTGTGATTCTCGCCGTCATCGAAGTGCTTCATGCAGATATGACAGTGCATGGCCTCGTTGTGCTCCCTTTCCAGGACCTCTGTTAGTTTGGTCATGGGTTGCTGAGGGTAGGTACGGTAGAGACGTTTGACCTCGTCCTCCAAATGGTTGACGAACCTCGATACGCAGTCCTTGCCGCGGTATACTGTCAGAGGGTCCGGAACATCTCCATAGGCAAAGGTACTATACGTGCACCAGTCCGACGGTAAATGCTTGTTCAGATTCTTCGTCTTGGTCTCCCTGGCATCCTCTACCGGGATCAGCAGACTCTCGAAGTCGGCATAGATGGCAAAGGGTACCTTGAATTGTTGCTGACCATCTCGGTAGTAGAGCCATTTTTCGGCCTCTGTTGGCATTGTGATCTTCACTGCCTCATGATCGGTGCAGTAGCGGTGGTGCTTGTCTCTGGATTCGATTGTGGGGAAGCCTTGCAGACAGTTGAGGCAAAAGTGCATTGAATTCCTATTACTCGAGGTCTCCTTGCCTAGGAGCTTTGATAGGCTTTTGACGGCTGTATAGTGATTCTTCTTGTCATCCGTAAGGAGCAGTAGATTCACTTGCTTGCTACGCCCGTTATGCGTTGATCGCCGCAGGATGTTGATCTTCTTTCCCGTCACGTACATGACGTTCACCGCAATCTCCTTGTTATTCTTCTCGAACTTGCCTATGCTCTTGATGCTTGTGGGGAACTCTATTCCCTCCCAGTTGTAGAGGCCTGCGTAGGGTCCCAGCTTGCTTATTCTCTGTGGATCCTTTTCAATCTCCCCATGATGCAGGGATGCTATTATACTCCACTTGAAGCACTCCTCATCCTCATTTTTTGGGTTAATGATGGCCTTCTTTGAGGCTATCCATTTGGGTAGTCCCATATATGAAGAGCCCCTCGTTAGCCGTAGCTTATGGAAGTCTACGTCAAGGTGTAGGATTTTCGATATCGTAAATCCACTTCGGGGTAGTGCCGGATTCCCCACATGTGTCTTGATTTGAGCAAACACCGTATCCAGCACGTCTACGTCGCTACCTTGGAAGATCGAGGCCATGTTACTGTGGAAGACTTTTTTCACCTCGATGTACTCCCCATCATTGACCCCCTCTATGGTGGGCTTCTTCCACATGATCCAAAGTGACAGCTGTACCTTCGCTGACCCCATATCTCTTACTTGCCCCTCCACCAAGGTAGCGACGTTTGGTCGCACTATCCAATATACCCGTCAACGTCGGCCCTTTCCATGCCGGGGATGCGGAAACTTTGGTAAGGTCCTGTGGTGGGCATGTTTATGTTCTTGGGGCGTGTAATGCTCCGGTTGATTGTAGAGATTTTGAATGCCCTCCAAGTAGTCTTCCTCAGCCTCTTTTTCCACTTCGTTATGCAGTGTAGGTCTTATGTTGGATGTCCATTATAGAGCCCCATCACCCCACGTTTAAACGTTGCATAGGTCCTTTTAAACTCCTCCTTTATAGGTTTGGGGACAGCATCAACTAGCCAGTTGTACCATCCCCGCATCTTAGTTTTCACTATCGATTGGTTTGTCGACAGCTCCCGTTTCTCGAAGACATCCATGGCCTCCGGCGTTGGTAGCAGGGTTACGGGCCTTATGGGCTTTCGTTGTCCGGCCTTTCTTGGTGGCCTCTGCGGCATATCCTCCGGCGTTACTGGATTTTGTTGTACGGCCCTGGGAGGTCTTGCCGGTACCTCCTCCAACATATCAACTAATGCGGCCTTGCGCAGCTTGTAATAGCCCCTAAGTCCACGACCTTTTGCGATATCGCGTAATTGTTTTACGGTGTGTGTATTCATATCTCTTTATTATATATTTTTTTTGTTTAACTAGCGCAGTTCCTATTTCCAGGGAACTTCCCCTATCATACGGCAAATGAGTAAGGGGAACTTCCCGAGTTGGGCGAGCCTACTATGCATGTACTCTGTGGTACCACAGGTACCACAGAGTACGGGGCTTAAGGGTGTAAGCATGGCATGGTATCATAGGTATCGTAGGGTACCACAGGTACCACAGAGTACGGGGTTTTAGGTGGTAAGCATGGTATTGTACCATGAGGTATCGCAGGTACCACAGGGTACGGGATTCGCCCCCCTTCCAGGCATCGCTGATAGTCTTCGAAGCTAGCGCAATCGTGTATGCGTGTGCGTGCGCGTGTGCGCATGCGCGACTGCGCTAGAAGGAACATTTTCCTATCTCTAAACATACTATACGAGTGGTGATTACGATGCAGTCTACAGGACTGACGTCTATATTCGACTACGACTCGTTTTCCCTCAGTTGGATGAAGACGACTGCATGTTAGATGGTAAAAAATCTAAAATTCTGGCCTTGCTTCCCACCAAGGAGCTAAACGCTTGGGGGGGGACATGCTGACCTGGAGTTTTGACACGCCGATCTATCTACCCCTAAAAGGCTCCACGGATCGTTTGGAGGTTATGCTGACAGACGAATATCACCATGATAAAAATGTATCGTTTACTGGAATTATAATGCATCTACTCATAGAATAAAGATGAATGATGTAACCAAGCTTTACCCGAATTTACCAAGTGCACCTGCACAAAACGCTGACATGCCTGAGGAAAGCCAAAAATATAGACTTGATAAAATAGGGGAGATTGAACAGTATCTGCGAAATGAGATCAAAGAACGGGACGGGCTTGCGAAGAAGTTTAAAATGCATGGGACGTGGGTGAGGTATTGTGATCAAGGGCTGTTGAGTGTAAGCATTACCACCTCGGGCGTTGGGATCGGGGCGTTGGCCTCAGGCCTCGGAGCCCCCCTCTGTATTGCTATGGGCGGTATCACGATCGCCGTGGGAATCGGGCAGGCCGGTCTGAGTAACGCCGGAAAAAGGCTTGGGGTTAAGAGTAAAAAGCACGAGGGTATTAGGCTACTGGCTGAAAGTAAATTGAATTCCATTGTCGATCTCATCTAAAAGGCTGTAGAAAATGGGGTGATTACCGACTATGAATTCACTACCATTATCCAAGAGAAGCAAAAGTATATGCTGCTAAAGGAAGAGATGCGACAACGTTTTAACCGTATTGTTAACGCCATCAATGAACAAGAACGTGTTCAGCTAGTTGCGAAAGGTCGGGAGGAAGGTAGAAACGATGTTTTAAAAAAACTTCAATCTGTACAGTATGCAAGAGCTACCTAGAGTCTCCACCTGAGTATAAGCCCTAATTTTACATATTTTATACCCCATATAAGGGTTATAAAACATTTTAATCCTCACTCAGCAGCCATTCTTTTTTGAAGTCCTTGTAACGTCATTCTATAACATGTACTTGAGGGTAGTGGTTTTTACCTTGCACATAAACCGATGAAATAGCCATGATTTCACTGGCTTGGCATGGCTCATCATAGGGTACTGGCATACCATGGAATTTAGTCGTGATTGCATCCTTGTAGTATTTGAGTTTGGCGTTCACGTAACGGTCCTTTTTTACAGGCTCCGTCGTCAATTGCTCAGAAATCAACTCTTCGATTTTCCTCCAGATTTGGCGATACTTCAAAACCCAATCGGGGTACTCTTCAAAATCAAGACTCATCGCTGGTACAGCATTGGCATTGTACTGGTTCACTCCATTCGGGGACCAGATTTTAGGTGTCTTTACCCTGAGGGCTACTACGAGGTCTCGTGTATGGTATCTTATGATGTGCCTTTGATCCTTGGCACCGTTAGCAGAATTGGGTCTGATACTGTCAGATAATCCACGTTGATGTCGTTGATGTTGGAAAACGTAGTAGCAAAGTTGTAGAAAATTTTAGGGTTGACAAGCTCGTTCTCAAATTTCAGCATCTTCTTTATTAAGAAGTTAAAGCAAGGCCCGAGGATTGCATACACAACTACCCCCGTTGTAGGTGATATATTCCTGGTAGCAGTACCAGCACAGCATCCAAACCTCTACCATGAGCCTTCGTCCACAAGTACACCTGTCATACTCATCGAGTACGCGTTCATAGTCTTTACATTGTTCTCCCATTTATTTACAGTTATAAACATCATCCTCTAGGTCTTGAATCATTTGTTCATTCTCCTTGTCCTTCTCTGATTCCTTGTACTAATGCTAAGGCCATAAGTAGCAGGGAGAGACAAAGCCCAACTAAAAAAATTAAAGCTGCTAGGTTTTCCATGGCCTCTACTTTTGATTGACGGCTGATACACATTTATTATATAGTAGTATTTTGATTTTATCTTACAGCCTTGTTGTTGTAAGATAATTTATGAATTTCGCCTACATATTGAACACATGTCTCATGTCCTGAACTGATCCAGTACGTGCTGTTTTTCAACAGCCTTGTTGCACATTTCTTGCGTCTTGAACTTGTCGGGGATATACTAGAGCATAAAAGGATCTTTTTCAACAACCTTATTACACATGTCATGCGTCTTGAACCAGTCCGGCACGTATTTGAACATCTCGACATCTTTTTCAACAGCTTTGCCGCACGAGGCTTTCGTCTTGAACCAATTCATCTTCTCCCTATGTGCACAATTCAACCTTGACGGGAGGTCAATATACTGAGCGTTACTGCGCATGCGTTGATTTTTGATGATTATTAGCGGATGTGCGGGGGGAATTTACCTCTATGTGTGCCAGAATTATTTTTACTCATTTGCCGCCTTGACTTTTAATATGCATGAATAAACATAGCATTATAGGGACTTTACCTTGAACTAAATGACTAGGCACAGCATGATAGGGACTTTACCTTGATATGCATGGATAAGCACAGTATGATAGGATTTGTTAGGTTTGATTGTGGCGTGCGCGTGCGCGTGTGTGCGCCAGTGCCAGAACATACATTTCTCTATCTCTGTAGCGCTTTATTTAAAAATTTTGATAAATAAGTCATTTTTTACAGTGGGACCAATCCAAGCCGTTAACGCGCGCTGAAGAAATAGAGACAATTTCAAAAACTACATTTCATAGACTTTCTAACGGTATCAGTCCGTTTGAGTTACAACAGTTGCGTCACATATTCGTACCAACATGTATTTAGCGATATTTTTCCGATATTACTAGGTTGCATCGCTTTTAACAGTGAAACGATTGACCGTGGGACCTAATTAAACTGATTTTGTACTTTGACCTTATAAATTTGATAAATGAGACAATTGGACTTCAAGAATTAACATTCCTTCTTACTTTGGCATGAATGCTGGAACTCCGCAGTTACACTGAACGCTCTGTTAGCACTTTATTTAAATATTTACATCAATATGTCATTTTTTACAGTGGGACCAATCCAAGCCGTTAGCGCGCGCTGAGGAGATAGAGACAGTTTCTAAAAAAACATTTCATTGACTTTCTAAAATTATCAGTCCGTTTGAGTTACAACGGTTGCGTCACATATTCGTACCAACATGTATTTAGCGATATTTTTCCGATATTACTAGGTTGCATCGCTTTTAAAAGCGGAACGATTGACCGTGGGACCTAATTGAACTGATTTTGGACTTTGACCTTATAAATGTGATAACTGAGACAATTGGACTCCTAGAATTAACAGTTTTCTAAATTTGACATGAATGCTTGAACTCGTACCAACATGTATTTAGCGATATTTTCCGATATTACCAGCTTGTATCGCTTTTAACAGTGAAACGATTGGCCGTGAGACCTAATTGAACTGATTTTGGACTTTAACCTTATAAATGTGATAAATGAAACAATTGGACTACAGGAAATAACTTTCTTCTTACTTAGGCATGAATGCTGGAACTCCGCAGTTACACTGGACGCTCTGTTAGCTCTTTATTTAAGTATTTAGATCAATAAGTCATTTTTTACATTGGGACAAATCCAAACCGTTAGCGCGCGCTGACGAAATAGAGACAATTTCAAAAACTACATTTCATTGACTTTCTAACGGTATCAGTCCGTTTGAGTTACAACGATTGCGTCACATGTTCGTACCAACATGTATTTAGCGATATTTTTCCGATATTTCTAGGTTTCATTGCTTTTAAAAGTGAAACGATTGACCGTGGGACCTAAATGAACTCATTTTGGACTTTGACTTTATAAATGTGATAAATGAGACAAATGGACTGTCTTCTCACTTTGGTATGACTGCTGGAACTCCGCAGTTACACTGCACTCTCTGTTAGCTCTTTATTTAAATATTTAGTTCGATAAGTCATTTTTTACAGTGGGACCAATCCAAGCCGTTAACGTGCGGTGAAGAAATAGAGACAGTTTCAGAAACTACATTTCATTGACTTTCTAACGGTATCAGTTCGTTTGAGTTACAACTGTTGCGTCACATATTTGTACCAACGTGTATTTAGCGGTACTTTTCCGATATTACTAGGTTGCATTGCTTTTAAAAGTGAAACGATTGACCGTGGGATTTAATTGAACTGATTTTGGACTTTAACCTTATAAATGTGATAAATGAAACAATTGGACTACAGGAAACAACTTTCTTCTTACTTAGGCATGAATGCTGGAACTCCGCAGTTACACTGGACGCTCTGTTAGCTCTTTATTTAAGTATTTGGATCAATAAGTCATTTTTTACAGTGGGACAAATCCAAACCGTTAGCGCGCGCTGAAGAAATAGAGACAATTTCAAAAACTACATTTCATTGACTTTCTAACGGTATCAGTCCGTTTGAGTTACAACGATTACGTCACATATTCGTACCGACATGTATTTAGCGATATTTTTCCGATATTACTAGGTTGCATTGTTTTTAAAAGTGAAACGATTGATTATGGGACCTAATTGAACTGATTTTGGAGTTTAACCTTATAAATGTGATAAATGAGACAATTGGACTCCAAGAATTAACTTTCTTCTTACTTTGGCATGAATGCTGGAACTCCGCAGTTACACTGGACGCTCTGTTAGCTCTTTATTGAGATATTTAGTTGGATAAGTCATTTTTTACAGCGGGACCAATCCAAGCCGTTAGCGTCCGCTGAAGAAATAGAGACAGTTTCAAAAACTACATTTCATTGACTTTCTAACGGTATCAGTCCGTTTGAGTTACAACGGTTGCGTCACATATTTGTACCAACGTGTATTTAGCGATATTTTTTCCGATATTACTAGGTTTCATTGCTCTTAAAAGTGAAACGATTGACCGTGGGACCTAATTGAACTCATTTTGGACATTGACCTTATAAATGTGATAAATGAGACAAATGGACTCTCTTCTCACTTTGGTATGACTGCTGGTACTCCGCAGTTACACTGCACTCTCTGTTAGCTCTTTATTTAAATATTTAGTTTGATAAGTCATTTTTTACAGTGGGACCAATCCAAGCCGGTAACGTGCGGTGAAGAAATAGAGACAGTTTCAGAAACTACATTTCATTGACTTTCTAACGGTATCAGTTCGCTTGAGTTACAACGGTTGCGTCACATATTTGTACCAACGTGTATTTAGCGGTATTTTTCCGATATTACTAGGTTGCATTGCTTCTAAAAGTGAAACGATTGACCGTGGGATTTAATTGAACTGATTTCGGACTTTAACCTTATAAATGTGATAAATGAGACAATTGGTCTCCAAGAATTAACGGCCTTCTTACTTTAGCATGAATGCTGGAACTCTGCAGTTACACTGGACGCTCTGTTAGCTGTTTATTTAAATATTTAGATCAATATGTCATTTTTTACAGTGGGACCAATCCAAGCGGTTAGCGCGCGCTGAAGAAATAGAGACAATTTCAAAAACTACATCTTATTGACTTTCTAACGGTATCAGTCTGTTTGAGTTACATCGTTTGCGTCACATATTCGTAACAACATGTATTTAGAGATATTTTCCGATATTACTAGGTTGCATTGCTTTTAAAAGTGAAACGATTGACCGTGGGACTTAATTGAACTGATTTTGGACTTTAACCTTATAAATGTGATAAATGAGACAAATGAACTCTCTTCTCACTTTGGTATGACTGCTGGAACTCCGCAGTGACACTGGACGCCCTGTTAGCTCTTTATTTAAACATTTAGTTCGATAAGTCAGTTTTTACAGTGGCACCAATCCAAGCCGTTAGCGTGCGCTGAAGAAATAGAGACAGTTTCAAAAACTACATTTTATTGACTTTCTAACGGTATCAGACCGTTTGAGTTACAACAGTTGCGACACATATTCGTACCAACATGTATTTAGCGATTTTTTTCCGATATTACTAGGTTGCATCGCTTTTAAAAGTAAAACGATTGACATGGGATCTAATTGAACTGATTTTGGACTTTGACCTTATAAATGTGATAAATGAGACAAATGAACTCCAAGAATTAACATTCTTCTCACTTTGCTATGACTGCTGGAACTCTGCAGTTACACTGGACGCTCTGTTAGCGCTTTATTTAAATATTTAGTTCGATAAGTCATTTTTTACAGTGGGACCAATCCAAGCCGTTAACGCGCGCCGAAGAAATAGAGACAGTTTCTAAAATTATATTTCATTGACTTTCTAACGGTACCAGTTCGTTTGAGTTACAACGGTTGCGTCACATATTCGTACCAACATGTATTTAGCGATATTTTTCCAATATTACTAGGTTGCATCGCTTTTAAAAGTGAAACGATTGACCGTGGGACTTAATTGAACTGATTTTGGACTTTGACTTTATAAATGTGATAAATGAGACAAATGGACTGTCTTCTCACTTTGGTATGAATGCTGGAACTCCGCAGTTACACTGGACGCTCTGTTAGCTCTTTATTTAAATATTTATACCAATATGTCATTTTTTACAGTGGGACCAATCCACGCCGTTAGCACGCGCTGAAGAAATAGAGACAATTTCAAAAACTACATTTCATTGACTTTCTAACGGTATCAGTCCGGTTGAGTTACAACGGTTGCGTCACATATTCGTACCAACATGTATTTAGCGATATTTTCCGATATTACCAGCTTGTATCGCTTTTAACAGTGAAACGATTGGCCGTGAGACCTAATTGAACTGATTTTGGACTTTAACCTTATAAATGTGATAAATGAAACAATTGGACTACAGGAAATAACTTTCTTCTTACTTAGGCATGAATGCTGGGAACTCCGCAGTTACACTGGACGCTCTGTTAGCTCTTTATTTAAGTATTTGGATCAATAAGTCATTTTTTACATTGGGACAATCCAAACCGTTAGCGCGCGCTGAAGAAATAGAGACAATTTCAAAAACTACATTTCATTGACTTTCCTAACGGTATCAGTCTCGTTTGAGCTACAACCGATTGCGTCACATGTTCGTACCAACATGTATTTAGCGATATTTTTCCGATATTTCTAGGTTTCATTGCTTTATTGAAATATTTAGTTGGATAAGTCATTTTTTACAGCGGGACCAATCCAAACCGTTAGCGCGCGCTGAAGAAATAGAGACAATTTCAAAAACTACATTTCATTGACTTTCTAACGGTATCAGTCCGTTTGAGTTACAACGGTTGCGTCACATATTCGTACCAACATGTATTTAGCGATATTTTCCGATATTACTAGGTTGCATCGCTTTTAACAGCGGAACGATTGACCGTGGGACCTAATTGAACTGATTTTGGACTTTGACTTTATAAATGTGATAACTGAGACAATTGGACTCCTAGAATTAACAGTTTTCTAAATTTGACATGAATGCTTGAACTCGTACCAACATGTATTTAGCGATATTTTCCGATATTACTAGCTTGCATCGCTTTTAACAGTGAAACGATTGACCGTGAGACCTAATTGAACTGATTTTGGACTTTAACCTTATAAATGTGATAAATGAAACAATTGGACTACAGGAAACAACTTTTTTCTTACTTAGGCATCAATGCTGGAACTCCGCAGTTACAATGGACGCTCTGTTAGCTCTTTATTTAAATATTTAGTTCGATAAGTCATTTTTTACAGTGGGACCAATCCAAGCCGTTAGCGTCCGCTGAAGAAATAGAGACAGTTTCAAAAACCACATTTCATTGACTTTCTAACGGTATAAATTCGTTTGAGTTACAACGGTTGTGTCACATATTTGTACCAACGTGTATTTAGCGATATTTTTTCCGATATTACTAGGTTTCATTGCTTTTAAAACTGAAACGATTGACCGTGGACCTAATTGAACTGATTTTGGACTTTGACCTTATAAATGTGAGCAGTTACACTGGACGCTCTGTTAGCGCTTTTTTTAAATATTTATACCAATATGTCATTTTTTACAGTGGGACCAATCCAAGCCGTTAGCGCGCGCTGAAGAAATAGAGACATTTTCAAAAACTACATTTCATTGACTTTCTAACGGTATCAGTCCGTTTGAGGTACAACGGTTGCGTCACATATTCGTACCAACATGTATTTAGCGATATTTTTCCGATATTACTAGGTTGCATTGTTTTTAAAATTGAAACGTTTGATCGTGGGACCTAATTGATATGATTTTGGACTTCAACCTTTTAAATGTGATAAATGAGACAATTGCACTCCAAGAATTAACATTCTTCTTACTTTGGCATGAATGCTGGAACACCGCAGTTACACTGGACACTCTGTTAGCTCTTTATTGAAATATTTAGTTCGATAAGTCATTTTTTACAGTGGGACCAATCCAAGCCGTTAGCGTCCGCTGAAGAATAGAAACAGTTTCAAAAACCACATTTCATTGACTTTTAACGGGATCAGTCCGTTTGAGTTCCAACGGTTGCGTCACATATTTGTACCAACGTGTATTTAGCGATATTTTTTTTCGATATTACTAGGTTTCATTGCTTTTAAAAAGTGAAACGATTGACCGGGACCTAATTGAACTGATTTTGGACTTTGACCTTATAAATGTGATAAATGAGACAAATGGACTCTCTTCTCACTTTGGTATGACTGCTGGAACTCCGCAGTTACACTGGACGCTCTGTTAGCTCTTTATTTAAATATTTAGTTCGATAAGTCATTTTTTACAGTGGGACCAATCCAAGCCGTTAGCGTCGCTGAAAGAAATAGAGACAGTTTCAAAAACCACATTTCATTGACTTTTCTAACGGTATAAGTCCGTTTGAGTTACAACGGTTGCGTCACATATTTGTACCAACGTGTATTTAGCGATATTTTTCCAATATTACTATGTTACTTTTTTTTAAAACTGAAACGATTGACCGTGGGACCTAATTGAACTGATTTAGGACTTTGACCTTATAAATGTGATAAATGAGACAAATGGACTCTCTTCTCACTTTGGTATGACTGCTGGAACTTCCGCAGTTACACTGGACGCTCTGTTAGCTCTTTATTTAAATATTTAGTTCGATAAGTCAGTTTATACAAGGGCACCAATCCAAACTGTTAACGCGCGCCGAAGAAATAGAGACAGTTTCTAAAATTATATTTCATTGACTTTCTGACGGTATCAGTTCGTTTGAGTTACAACGGTCTCGTCACATATTCGTACCAACATGTATTTAGCGATATTTTTCCAATATTACTAGGTTGCATTGCTTTTAAAAGTGAAACGATTGACCGTGGGATCTAATTGAACTGATTTTGGACTTTGACCTTATAAATGTGATAAATGAGACAAATGGACTCCGAGAATTAACATTCTTCTCACTTTGTATGACTGCTGGAACTCTGCAGTTACACTGGACGCTCTGTTAGCTCTTTATTTAAATTTTAGTTCGATAAGTCATTTTTTACAGTGGGACCAATCCAAGCCGTTAGCGTGCGCTGAAGAAATAGAGACAGTTTCAAAAACTACATTTCATTGACTTTCTAACGGTATCAGTCCGTTTGAGTTACAGTTGCGTCACATATTCGTACCAACATGTATTTAGCGATATTTTTCCGATATTACTAGGTTGCATCGCTTTTAAAAGTGAAACGATTGACCTGGGATCTAATTGAACTGATTTTGGACTTTGACCTTATAAATGTGATAAATGAGACAAATGGACTCCAAGAATTAACATTCTTCTCACTTGGTATGACTGCTGGAACTCTGCAGTTACACTGGACGCTCTGTTAGCGCTTTATTTAAAATATTTAGTTCGATAAGTCATTTTTACAGGGACCAATCCAAGCCGTTACGCGCGCTGAAGAAATAGGAGACAGTTTCAAAAAACTACATTTCATTGACTTTCTAACGGTATCAGTCCGTTTGAGTTACAACGGTTGGGTCACATATTCGTACCAAACATGTATTTAGCGATATTTTTCCGATATTACTAGGTTGCATCGCTGCTCGCTTTTAACATGATAACGATTTTTGATCAAG